>QRFJ01000291.1:487564-843271 GCA_006176705.1 Cocos nucifera
ATTTAGGCCTCCGTATCGCATGTGCAATTGGACCGCATTAAATCCTACGGTGTATAAACACACCACGCTATCCCTTGTATTTCACTAATTTTCGATTGCACGCTATCTACCGTACATCTGCTCTGGGATTTACCCTGGTTCACTTACACCTGGTGCATGCAATAATTATTTTATAATTATAGTGGTGAGTTGACTGACCGAACAAAGATAATGGTGAGTTGACAAAGTTGATAGGCCAGATCACAGATGCATGTATTGAAGATACCTTACTTCACAGTATTTTTTGTAAAATTTTCATATATTCAATCATTGGCTAGAAAATGTATTGATTCTTGTGGTGCTAGCATGATTGGAATTCATTTTTCGGCATGGGTTTCAATATGACGCTTTTTATTTATTTTTAATGAAATCATAAGTTAAATTCAAATTATTATTATTATTATTATTATTATTATTATTATTATTATTATTATTATTTTAATGATTAGAATTCATTCTTCTTTATCACGTCCTTGCTATCGTGAGATGCTCTTCCACCGTCTATCCTTCAATCCGCGATGAGCTGCCACCACCTCCCCTTTCCCTTCAGGTTAGGTTGCTTCAAGGATGACAATAATTATAGGATACTTGTTGAAATATTTATTTATATTATTTTTTTTAAATTAGAAGGCATCATTAATTAATTAGAATATTTAAGATATTTTATTATTAATAGGTTTGCAGCAAGTTACCAAGTTACTGATTTTTCCTTTTAATAAAATATTTTATTATTATTGGCTATGCTCCATCGACCAGTGGATGTGGGCCATTGCCTACCTCCTACGTCTCGGGGAAGAGAAGGCAAGTGGGAACAAAGAGGCTTTGCAATAGGAGAGGGAGGGAGGTAGGAGGAGAGCGTGCAATCGAAAATTAGTGAAATACAAGGGATAGCGTGGTGTGTTTATACACCGTAGGATTTAATGCGGTCCAATTGCACATGCGATACGGAGGCCTAAATATGGAGTCGGTCGCTTCTACGCTGATCAAAGACGTACAGCGCCCCGTCTCTCAGAACGGCCCATCCGGCGGATTTCATTGGATGAGGGAGTCTGAGAGAGGAAACTAGCCGTTTTCTACGCCAGCCTCTCTCGGCTTTCGCGACCCGACTTTTAAAATATTCCAGAGGGAAATCAAAGTGATCCAAATGCTTCTCTATGAATGCATTACCATGTGGATAGGGCCACGATCCCTATAAAACTTTTCCCACCTTTCTCATTTCCATTCTCCATCCCAACCTCATCTCCGTCTCTTCTCCCAAAACCAAACACAGGCCATAAAAAGATGGGCTTTCTTCTCCATCTAAAAAGAACTTTCTTTCCCTCTTCTCCACACTAGGAGAGTCCGCTATAAATCCCTCAAACCGCTCTTGTGCTCCAACTCACCTTCTTCCATTACAACAACAAAAGACTTGGAGAGAGGAGAGATGGGTAGCATGGATCATGATTACCCTCGCAAACCAATCCAACTGCAAAGCTCGAGGAAATCGAAGCTTAGAATTCTGCTACTACTGGTGTTTACCAGCTTGCTCTCCATCTACCTTTTCTCAGGCTCCTCCCTCAGCATTGACTGGTCAGCACACACCCCACGAATCCACCTCTGGGACTCGGAAGCACTCCTCCGAGAGCTCAACTCCACCCAGTCCAAACTGTCCGTCAGCCAAGCCCAGGTTACCGAGCTATCCAGGCGGCTCGCCACCTCTAATGCACTCTTGGAGACCCTCCTCGCCGAGCTCGGCCGAGCCAACCGCAACGACGCCCCGCAGGAGGACTTGGATGGATGGCTAAACGAGCTCATCGGGGAGCTCAAGCTCGCCGCCGGGCCTCACAAGCTCCCACTCGGCCACTCGGCCAACATCCGCTCCGACGAGCTCTACCCAACCCTCGGCACCGCTTGCCGCCACTTCCAGGAGGACCTCGCCCGGTATATGACCTACGATGTCGGTAGCGAGTGCCCCTCGGACGACAACCTCGCCCAGCGATTGTTGCTTAAAGGGTGCGAGCCCCTGCCACGTCGCCGTTGCCACCCCAAGTCTCCCGTCGGCTACGTCGAGCCCACACCCTTCCCCAGCAGCAGCCTGTGGACAATCCCGCCGGACACCAGCGTCGTGTGGGATCCATACAGCTGCAAGAACTACACTTGCTTGGTCCATCGAAGGCACGAGAGAGGGAACTTCGCCTGCAAGGACTGCTTCGACCTGAAGGGGCGGGAGAAGGACCGTTGGCTCCGAAGCTACGGCGAGCTCGACTACGCGATCGACGAGATCCTGGGAACCAAGTCGGCGGGCACGATCCGGATCGGCCTCGACATCGGCGGGGGCACCGGCACGTTCGCGGCGAGGATGATGGAGCGCAACGTGACCATCGTGATGAGCACCATGAACTTCGACGGGCCCTTCAACAACTTCATCGCCTCGAGGGGGCTCGTCCCGGTCCACATCAGCATCGCCCACCGCCTCCCCTTCTTCGACAACACGCTCGACATCGTTCACTCCATGCACGTCCTCAGCAACTGGATCCCGGATATCGTGCTGGAGTTTGCGCTCTACGACGTCTACCGGGTGCTGAGGCCTGGAGGCCTCTTCTGGCTCGACCACTTCTTCTGTCTCGGGACGCAGCTAAATGCCACGTATGTTCCCATGTTCGATCGGATCGGGTTCAACAAGCTCAGGTGGAATGCTGGCCGAAAGCTGGATAAGGGGATTGAGAGGAACGAGTGGTACCTCTCTGCTCTTTTGGAGAAACCCATGACTTGATGGCCAAATGCAATCAAGCAAATGTGCAGGTAATGGTGATTAATGTTTTGAGTGGTAGCAACAATGACAGCTATCGGCTTCAACCTTGCAGGCATCGTATCTCTGTTGGATGTCACCTAGGATGGATATTGTGAATTGGAATCTGCTGTTGTTTGGGCACCGTCGTGTTATTGTTAATTTCACTCTGGTGCTATAAGAAAATAAGATCCAGTCGAGTACAGTAGCAACTGGATCAAGCCTAGGTTTGCAATGTAACAGTGCAGCTGTTTCTGACTCTGTTCCAGAAAGAAAGAAAGAAAAAAGGAAAAGAAATCGATATTCCTTCTGAGGTTTTTCAGTTAAATGGCGAAAATAGCCAAGCTCGAATAGTAGGGTTGAGGCTTGATCTTTATTGGATTGGTAATTTATAGGTCTAAATAAGGTGAAATAACTTCAGCTGCTTCTAAATCATTAGTTCTCATATGTTGGGTAGCCAAAAATATCATCACATATAGAAAGAGATGAGACTTTGATCATGTAAAAGATCTCCAGGACAAGCAACCCTTAACCACATATTTTAATGAATAATTATTACTTACATGTGCTTTCTTTTTGAAGAAGGTGGCGAATGCTGTAGCTTCTAGGCTTCGTTGTTGCATGAAAGGCCGTTCTTTTGGTGCATATTCATCCAGATTGATACCAGATTTACACTACCTCATTTATTATAAGCTACTCCGAGTTCACAGATTCCATCGTCGGTCCAACAAATTTCTTGAGCAGTATCCCTGCAATAAGATGAGCATGTAATTCAGCCAAAAAGACTAAATATCTTCTTTATGAATTATTATATAGCTCATTCTCTATTTTCTCACCTGCAGAGAATCATATATTGCTGTTGATAATCTATAATTACTTAGATTGACTGCACTGTACCGCACTTGAGTTGTTTGCAATGGTCATTTCATTCCACCTTCAATTATAGAGACCAAAATTGAAACATCCGCACTCAAATCTTTTAAAAAAAAAAAAGTTCTAGATGAATTTTGTTCGACGTGAATCTTTAGGAGCCAGAGTTTTACTTCAAAAAGTTCTGTTAAAAATTGCATTTACAACGAAAAGCTTCTAACGAACCAGCAATTGATGTGCAATTGTAGAGACTTCCACCAGACTCATATCTTTAAGAAGATATATTTATAAATGCCCTATCACCAATAAAAAATATAACAAAAGCATAAAATCGTAACTTATATTCCCTCAGAGCGAGTTTCTGATAAAAAAAGTGCATATGTTATACAACTAGTCTTTTATTAGCAAACAAAAAGTCAGAATAATTGGAACCATATAGCTTCACTGGGAAATTTCTGGTCCAGAATCTCTGACGTTTACATTCAACTCAGTAGCTTGTATTACTCATCAACCTCTACTTTAGCTCGTGAAATCATTTGAATGATTTTCTAGAATTTGGAGCAGCAGCCAATTGACATCAAAATGACTAAAAAAAGTCCATTTGAATCGAGGTATGCCTGTTCATCTATTGCCCTGGAGCAGATGGACACATCGAAATTATCCCTGCCATACAAACAACTAACTGCACTCAAGACAGCAACACCATGTTCTCGGCGAGGTTATGGAATCAAAAGAGGAGTTAGAAATGCATGTCGTTCTACTTGGAAACAGAAATCTCGCTTGTATCTGGAAGACAAGCCAACCAAGGAAGCAGCTTTTCATGCACTAGATCTGGTCTATCATCATGGGGACAGTGGCCAACTCCCTCTAGCATGTAGAGTTTCACATTTGGAACTTGAGAAGGAAGTGAAGAGAAGTACTTCCCCACAGGTCCATCTATAGGAGTAAATGGGTCTTGATCACCCCACAAGACCAAAACAGGAAGAGATATTTTTGGCATCAAGGACATAGGGCTTGGCCCTGGAGGGCCTGTAACCACAGAAACAAATGCATCAAGAGCTCCTACATCATCAGCTGGTCTCCTAATAATCTGCACATATCCAGGCAAACACCAAATGATAAGTAGTCGCTAGTGGCAAGAAACACTACCAAAGGACAAAAAAGTAGCATAAGGAAGCTCAAAAATGAACCAGAAAGTATGCCAAAAAAGCCATTTAGTGTATGGCAATGCTGATTGTCAACTGAGATTTCATGCTACCTCAATTAGATCCTCATCAACAGATTCTTTGTTTCCATAAACAGAGAGTAAGATGTTCTTCAGGTTCTCCCTGTTTCAACAAATAATTATCATTTATTACACTACTAGTGGAGTTGCATTTCATCACTTAAACATGAGAAAGAACGCCAGCCAAGTGTACCTCTGTTTGACACGCCCAAAAAGTGCTGATGCTATCGCTTTCTGCCTTAATAAGAAGTCAAATAGCCAAAGCAAAGGCAGCAGCAATTTGATCCTCCAATCATCAACTATTGCCTTATTGTTCATGCCACCTGCACAATTTAGTAGCACAAGACCCTGGACCAGGCCTCCAGTAGACTCTGGTTTGTTACCATAATCATTAGTGAGACAAGTAACTTTCTCATCTCATGAGCAAAGAAATTAAAAAGTTTATCATATGACAGAGATATCCATAGGATCTGAGATAACTTTCTCAAATGTTCATAAGCCAGAAAGCGCATCAGAAGCTAGTAGAAGTATAGAACCATGGTTAACCTGAAGCAGCGATAACACATGCAAGGCTTCCAACCGAGTTCCCGATCAACACAGTGGGCTTCTTGATGACTTCATTTAAGAAATCTAATATCAGCTGTTCGGCGAAACCATATTTTTCTTGTAATGAGTAAAGAACAAAGAAGAATACTTAACAAAGCATGCAGTTCGAAGCAGAAAATGCACCTGAGCCCATATTTCCATTTTGTAAGAAAATCCTGCCGGCTTCTCCGATGCACCAAATCCAAGCAGGTCGATGGCATATACAGTGTATAACTCCGACAATACTCCAATATTCCTGAAGCACAGAAGGCCGAAAGATATTTCTTTAACATAAAATATTTTTGGAAAAGAGGACGAACTAGGATGCTAATATTTTTCCTAAGTTCAGACAAAGTTCTAGGATATTAAACATTAGTACAAGAGATTTCAGAACATAGGTAGACAGCGCAAGGATATCAAAGAGGATGTCGACTGCCTTAGTTGCTAAAGTCTCTGAGCATTAATATCTATGTCTTCGGATCAGATCTCATCCTCACCCAATTTTGGCCCGGTTTCCACTCATCCTAGTTCTCAAAAAACACAGAAAAGGATCTCAAGAAGAAGAATGAATTACCCGGATGGGTCAACAAAAATCGAAGGACGAACCAAAGAGTACTCGATGAGAAGATCGAAACAAACAAAGAAACTGAAACTGCCCTATTAGCAGATAGCATTGGAGAGAAACAAAGCATATTAACAGTGCTTAATGAACATAAGGTAGCCACCAACAGGGGTTGAACCCTGGACTTCTCACATGGGAAGAGGAATGATGAACAACAGAGAAAAAGCTGGTTGGTGGGCTTCCTTAGGAATTGTTGGCAGCTGATGTGTTTAATTGTGCAGAACCCAACCCAATTCCGATCAATCAGGTGGGTAAAACTAATATCTGAATGGAGAATAAACCCAAAATTTATCCAACTCAAGAATCTATTTTGACAGGTTCTTTACAGCCATAGTAGCTAGCATGAAATCAGTTGGGCAGTGAAGTACAGGTATGGGCGGACAGAATATCTAAGAGAAATGAGTAGATTCGATGTCATATCTCTGTCGGTAGAATCAGAGCCGGCAGAAGAAGTAAAGTGCAAATGAAGATACTGCAAAAAAAGAGGTGGAATGAATCTAGAGAAAAAGAAGCCAATTCAACAAGATGGGATATTTTCCCCTTCTTACCTTCGCCAGTGGGCGACGGAGGCACCAAAGCCATGAACGAGAAGAAGGGGAGGGCCTTTCCCCTTGACGAGAAAATTGATATCGAAGTCCTTCCACCTCCAGGTGCTACAGCAGTCATAAATCTCCTTCAGCCCTTTGCTGCTGCTGTCCACAAGAGTGGCAGCAGAAATCCTACCCCTAGAGGCAGTCCTGAGACGACGTCCGCTTCTAAAATGGCCAAAGGAGAAAGAAGAAGAAGACCAACAAGGGGAATGAGACAAAAGAGAAGGGGTGGAGAAGGAGAAGAGACGAACAGTTGGGGATGGTGGAGAGAGGGAGGCGGAAGGGAGGAGAGAAACCGCCATCTCCAGCTCTCTTTTACTACCATCCAACCACAACGAATTGTAGTGGCCTCAATGACGATGGAGGGCAGGTTGGTCATTGTGTAACAGGGTTGTTGGCTTCCACTCCCCCGAAATATAAGGGTGTTTTGGTCAAACTTTCAGGACAAAATCTCTTCAAATTTTATTAAGAAGTAATTTTTTTAAAAAAATTTTATATAAGATTGAAAGATAATTTAGCAACGAGATGGATCATATGGCTTGCACGTAATTTTCCTTATGTCTAACATGATATTACTTTATCTGATAAAATAAAAAAAATAATAAAAAAAAAAAGTAGGAGATGAAATAATAGATGCTTTGGTCTACATCTTCATCTTCATCTCCGCATAGAAATCTAAATGAAATTGGTCATATGATGAAATAGTATCCAACTCTCATTCTCGATAAATCAATAAAAGCTTGGAGGAGAATCTAACAGTCGGCGAACTTAGAGCGATATTCTTCATAAGTTATCGCTGAGGTAAGAACTAAAATTTAAATTTTTTTTGAGATTACTGAAATTACTAAACTAAAATATGGTGCCGAGATTTTATTTTAAAGTTTGATTTTGATAATAGACAATCCATTTAAGATTATAATTTTAGGTTAAGATTTGATTGAAAAATTCTAAGGATCTATTTTGTAATTAAAAAATTTTATTCATGGTCCCATGTGCTGGGCATATAAACGCATTTGTATGTTTGTTTATAGGAGATATTATGGCATATTTGTCTGGTTCTTATTAAGTAATGAGATTGTCTGTTAATTTATTATTTTAGGAATGACAATCGATAATAAAATAGAGTTAAACTTTCATCTTGGAGGGAGTTTTGTTACTAAAAATAATCAAAGATTTTATGATAGGAGTACAGAGCAGTTGATAGGCATAGATCCTGATTATATATCATATCCAGAGATCATTAGCATAATCAAAAATAACCTTCGATATTACAATGTTAAGAATATATACTATACCGTTCCTTAGGGCACACTGACTCATAATCTTAGGGTTTTAAAGAATGATGCAGATGTGCTTTATATGGTGAGTGTGCATGTTGGTGATGTTATTCAAGTATATATGGAACATGGGATGGAAGATATAGATATAGATCAAGAAAAATCCTGATTTTCTAGACTAGATTTGTTCAGATCTGATCGAATCAAGTGATATATTTAAAAAAAAAATTTCTTTGATCCGAATCAGATCTGAGATATTTCAGATCTGATTCTTATTATTCTAATAATTAAAATAAAATCTAGATAAATTAAATTAAATTTAATTTATCTTGATGCAGGATAATCCTATTATCTGTTGATGATCCTGTAAGCAGCGGAAGGTTTTGGATCTAGCCACGTAAGTGTCTGACCTCTATCGGTATCCACTCAGACTGAATTTGGAGATCCTCTTCTTCTCTATCACATCTTCAAAAATTAGATCTGAATTTGATCTGGAGGATCTTCGAAATATCTTTCGAAGATTAGCAGTTGTCTTTTGCAGCAGCGCAGTCTTCTAGCTTTCTGTCGCCTTTCTCTCGTCTGGATTGCATCAACTAAGATCCCAAACTCCTTTGGGCGTGGAGAGGAGAGGGAGAAGATGGACTTGGCATAGAGGAGGAGAGGAGAGGCAGCCTTGGGGCATGGGATTTTTCAATTGCTGTTTGAGTTGGACGTAGGATCTTATTTATAGACTATGCATGATCCAACTTCGCTTCTTTCCAACCAATCATAATCCTTTGTAAAATCAGATCTAAATCTGATTGGTGGAAATAGAGTCCCTTAGATTCCTCCTTAGATGGCGCCTAAGATCAGTCAAACTTGGTTCTTAGGAGGAGTCTGTTTGAAATCCAAAAAGAAGATGGAGTTTCTGTCCAACAGGGACTCCTGGGCGCCTCCAACTTGGGCGCACGCCACTTTAGCATGCGCTCTCCTCCTTACCAGATTCTGACAGGAGGATAAGCCCCCACCAGCTCTCCAATAGGTGTATGACATGTGGATAAAAGTCAAAGTATCAATGGTCAATATTTGATCAATCAAAGATCAACTTTTGACCAAAGTCAAAGGACGAGAAATGACAGATGACCAAAAATGGTAGGTATTGTCTTACAAAATAAGACAACCTTTTCTGACCTGGACAAGCTCCAGTCAGACCAAGTGAAGGCCTCTAATTGAGCACAAACTTCTTTGGCTCAGTCAGGATAACTATTTATGATAGTAAAAGAAGAACGTTAGGTTCAATCGAGTGCTAGCACGATTTCTTTGAATCTAATTAAATCTCATTCAAATCAATTGAACTACATCAGTTCAATTGATGATCACCAGATTCAAATCTTTATTTGTGTGATCTAGTTAAGTTCAGTTCTATATGGTAATGGGATATGTCGTGATCTCTATCATCGACATCATCGAAACTTCTTTCGATGGATCAGAACTCTTCTGATTCATACAGTTAGAATGATCGATCATCTAAATCATTCTAATTGCTCCCAAAATCCATCAGTGACACCTAGCAGTATATGGTGGTAATCCATCAGAGCTGAATGCGAACCTCTTGGTGCAATTATTATATGATTAAGTTCTTCTATCTTGAGCCCTGATCAGATTAGGATTAAGGTGAACTCGTCAAACCCTAGTTTCTGTCATATGATGTAATCATTCAATTCAAGTCCGATGTAAAAATCTAAATAGAAACTCTTTCTATTATTTTACTCTACCATGGCTATGGGCTTCTGAACTTGATTCTCATGATCATCATAGGACTGCTCCTCTACCACCGAGGTAGACAGATTCCATCTTGATGCAATATAGTTCCTACAATGAACATGCTATAGTCAACATACACCTCAGAATTTCATATGGCTAGGAGATCGAGTTATGGTGTAGTCAAACTATAACACCCTCAAGGTGAACTGTCGATGCATATCAGGTCAAAGAACCAAACACACTTACTGCAGCATCAAGTCAGTCATTGACGAAAAGGTAGACTTTCTAATGACTACTCGAGGTGGTCATGCTCAGTGCTCTCATTCTCTAATGAGTACTTGTACTCTCGCTCTGGTATCTCCACACCATAGACTCAAGACTCGTCTACTAAAGAGAAACAATTATACACCAACCTTCCAGATCAATCACCATCCTCGTGATGATCCTATGGTTAGAAGCATTTTATGAGTTAATAATGATTATTCATGTCTTAAATTTTCAACTCTTGAAAATATGAATTATCATTACCATTAACTCAAAGGATGTATCACAGATACTAAATACACATATGTGATAGAAAATAATCCATTTTATTGATAATAGTCAAAATTACAATTTTGCCCTTAGAAGTGTATTACAAGTGTCAGCCAATTTTGGCTTCTAGGACATATATCTAACAATCTCTCACTTATCCTAAAGCTAATTGACTATAAGTCTAGATCCCATCTTCTCAAGGTGGGCTTCGATCTTTTGTTGTCCTAACGATTTTGTAAGTGGGTCTGCCACATTGTCTGCAGAGTTGACTCTCTTGACCTCGACGTAACCCTTCTCGAGGTAATCACGAATGAGGTGGTATTGCCGCTCAATATGCTTGAATTTTTGGTGAGACCTCAGCTCCTTAGTAAGGGCTATGGCGCCATTGTTGTCGCAGTATAGAGGAATGATATTTGGTGGCATTACTAATGATGTGCCAACTAATGTGACAGAATCAGAGATACATCAGAAGATGTAGTACATGTAAGGCATGATGTGGAGGGATAAAGGATGGAAGGCAGTCAAGAAAATTTCACTAATTCTAAAAGAGGCATTAGAGTTGGTAACCACGAGGATGAGAACCATGAAAAACATGGTAACCAAGAGGAAGATGAATCAAATGACCAAGAAATACAATGTAGAGATTCAATGGGAAGAACAATTAGGATTAGTAGGATTCAACAATGGCTTAAAAGGTAGCAAGGTGAGAGTGCTGGAGAAGGATGGAGATTCAACAATGCTAAAGGATCATCTACAAGAGAGAGATACCAGTCAGATTATGAGGACGGTGAAGATAATCTACCTACCTTAGACTTAATTGAAGATGAAATAATGAGAATGAAATTAATGGTAAGAAGAAAACTGATAAGCCTTTCAATACAAAAACAGAGCGGAGAGATATTAAGTTTAAAATAGGAATGCAATATACCGATGTAGAAGCTTTCATGCATGCTGTTACATGCTATAAAGTTGCAAATGGATTCAAATTAAGATTCATGAAAAATCATGCTGAAAGGATGGCTGTTGAATGTAAGGAAGGATGTCATTTTTATATGAATGCAACTTGGCAGGAAATAGGAGGAAGAATATTTTTTGTGAAGTCATTGATTGATGTATATGAATGTGAGTCAAGTGAGAAGATAACACATGCTCATGCTTAGTGGATTGCGAAAGAGATTGAAAATAACCTTATTGATAACCCAAATAAGACTTTGAAGAGTATTGTTGATGATTGTAAAAAGAAGTAGAGCATTAAGATGTCAAGAGGACAAGCTTTAAGCGCAAAATAGAAGGCAATGCAGAATATTTATGGTTCCTTTCAGCAGCAGTATGAGTGGGTAAGAGATTATGTTTGTGAGTTAGGACAAAGAAATTCTAACAGTAGTTTCTTCATAAAGGCTGATGACAATGAGAATAAATTTCAAAGATTCTACATTTGCTATGAAGCATGCAGAGAAGATTTCAAAAAAGGGTGCAGACCAATAATAGGCCTTGATGGGTGCCATTTGAAATCTCTTGCACAGGAGATGCTTCTTTCTACTGTTGGAAGGGATGAGAACAACCAAATATTTCCTATAACATGGTGTGTAGCTAAAAGAGAAACCATAGATAGTTGGACTTAGTTCTTGTAGAGGTTATTTAAAGATATTGGTCCACAAGAAGAAAATAATTAATTTGGATCTCAGACAAACAAAAGATTAGATATGTACTAATAATTATTTGGCAGTCAAGGATACGAAGCAACATCACGATAGGAGTTAGGATGGGATTGAGTTTGTGCATTATCTTTTTGGTCTTATTTTGTAATAGTTACTAAACTTTTATAAGCAATTTATAGTTTGATAATTTGATACTTTTGTAATAGCTGGTGTAGTTTGATAGCTTGATACTTTTACAAGTAATTTACAGTTTAATATGAATGCCAACTTTGATACTTTTATAAGCATTTTATAGTTTAACAGAAATGCCAACTTTGATACATTTGTAAGCATTTGACAGTTTAATGAAAATACCTTTTAAGCCTTCATCTCAATAACTTTGCTTCACTGAAGAGAAATGTATGTGAACAAAATTGCAATAGATAGACAACAACCATTATGGCAAAATCTTATAATTTTATTGATTGAAAATGAACATTTGAATACAAAAGCCAATCTGGCTAAATATCTAACTTTTATACATGAAATTTCATATCAATAAATCATAAACAACCACAAAAGAAATACACATAGCAGACTATAAGTCTTTTTTCTCATTTTCTCTATTGCAAGTTGAATCTGCAGATCAAGTAACTACTCTTTTAGCTCAGTATTCTGATTGCAGTCATTTTTATTCAGTTGACCAATATGATGACTGAAAGAGGCATAATCTCTACCACAATCTTCTTCTCCTTGGCACCTCTTTTCACCAACTTGCTACAATCTCTCAATTTTATTTTTTATATTCAGAATCTTCAATATCTACCTCATTATAACATCTCTAGCTCATGCAGGAAGAGGAGGGTCGATCCATTCAAAATATTTACATGCCTGGATTCAACCCAAATCAGTAGCCACTTAAAACAAAAAGTATTTTCATGAAAAAATGCTTACTAGATATTTTGGGCATCCATAAAACCTCTGTCCTGCACTCTATGGCTTGAAGCTTGTCCAGCATCCTATGATCCTGCCACACATGCAAATCTTCTGCCTACAGATAGCGTTAGTCGATTCTTCGAATGCATAACTCTCTTCCATAACCTCTCTATTTGGTGAGCTCAGCACCCGTGCTTGATGAAAAACTAGAACTCTTCAATGCCTTCAACGTTCTCAAATTCTATGTGCGAATCTTGCCATATTTAGCTCAACGCCCCCAAAACCCCCAAAACTACCCTAGTTCTGGAACAGGGTGATTCCTTATAACATGACCTTTTTTTAAAATTTTTTTTTGCCACGTCGGATATAAGGAGAGTCATGTGCAAGCCACATGACCCATCTCGTTACTAAATTGTAACAATGTTAGCTCTCGGCCTTATGTGGGATTTTTTTAGAAAAAATTATCCTTCAATGAAATTCGAAGAGATTTTGTCCTGAAATAGACATTACCTAAAAGTTAAGATCCTGAAATGGTAGTTTGGTCAGATCTTTTTGGATAGCTGAGGCTCAAATTTATCCATTCTGCTTACGTTGAGGTTTTATGTCTTTATGATGATCTGGGTGCTTTGCATTTCTTCAGCCTCCATTTTTCTTGATAGCATACTAATTTCATTCAACACCCGCATGATAACCCCTACAATCCACCATTAATATGGAACAATTTAGGGCAAAGGAGAATCCATGCAACTATAGTGAGAAAATTCAAACTTTTAGGTTACGTTTGATGGCCAGCAATCTATCCGGATTGTTGGTAATTTAAAAAGGCCTCACTAGATTATCATGTTTGGTATACTTTTTAAGTTGATAATCCAGATTGCTAGGTAATCCAGATTATTTTTCATGAGGTAATCTACATTATCAAAAGGAGGAATGGTTATTTAGATTATCATTTAATAATTTGACAATGACATATTTAGATAAAAATACTCTTATAAAAATGAATATAATATAATATTATATTATAATAATATTATTATAAAATATATTATAATAATATAATGATATATAATAATATAATAATATATTAAATTACATTAATATTATAATATTATTTAATATTAATATAAAATAATATATTATATTAGAATATAATATATATTATAATAAATAATATGTATAATATAATAATATTATTACTATAATAATATAATAATATTATATAATAATATTTCTAATATTATTATTATAATAATATTATAATATATTATATTTATTAAAGTTATAATATTATATTAGTACATTAGCATAAAATATATTATATATAATATATATCAAAAATATAATATATACTGATATTATAATATAATATGAATAATATATTAATATTATTATTATAATAATATACTAATATTAAAATAATATGATATTATGTTATATTATAATATTATTATAACATAATATTATATTACATAATATTTTTATAATATATTATAATAATATATTATCATATATATTATATAATATATAATATATAAATATATATTTATATAATAAATATGATATATATTATATAATAATATTACTATATTAATAATATAATAATATAATATGATATAATATTATTATAATTTTATAATAATCAATAATATATTATAATAATATGTTAATATTATAATAAATAATATATGATAATATAATAAGAGTATATTATAATCATATTATAATAATTATAATATCATATTATATTTTAATAATATAGTATAATATATATTATACATATAAATATAAATTAGAATATAATTATTATATATAATAATATTATTATAATATAATATATAATAATATATTTGTATTATATATATATAATATTATATAAATATAATATTATGTTATATTATAATAATATTATAATATATTATTATATTATAATAATATATTGTATTAATATTTAATATATTATATTCTATTAAAATTATAATATTAGATTAGTTCATTAGCATATAATATATTACATATAATATATATTATAATATTTAACATATATTGATATTATAATATAATATTAATAATATAATATTATTATAACATAATATTATTCATAATATATTATAATAATATTATAATAATATATTATCATATATATTATATATAATATATATTTGTAATATTATGGTATATTATAATAATATTATAATATAATATAATAACATAATAATATATTATAATAATATTATATGATAATAATATATTATAATATTATCATAGATATAATTATATATTAGAATATAATATATTATATATAGTATATATTATAATATATGATATGTATATTTATAATATATATTTATATTTTATGCATGGGGTGTAATTTTTAATAAATTTGATTTAAAAATATTTTAAAAATTTGATGTTACATTATCAATAATCTGATTATTATACCAAACATGTCAATCAAGATTTTTTATAATTTTACTGCAATATTACCTATATATACCAAACATAATAATCAACATTACTAGCAATTTATCTAGATTGCATGTAATCAGTATTACCAGATAATCTGAATTACTACTACTTGGTAATGCACAAAATACAATCTTAAAGGAACATTATTGGATACATGTATCTATGATTATCTCAATTCAAAAAGACTTAAGGGTGAAAGAGTCAAGGATGACAAAAATGCACATTATTTTCACTTGCTAACTAGCGCTCATGAAAATAAGCTATGGGGCTAGCAAAATAAGGAGACGAGTGGGGTTCTTGACTATGAGGGGTCCTCAGCAAAGCTCTGACGATGGTGATGATCCATCCGTGATGGAGGAAAACCATGATACTTCGATGGAAATTAAGATTAATAGTAAGATGGAGACTCGAGTAATGAAGGATAGGGCATCAAAGATTCTTAATGGTCCTATGGCAAGTACTCATGAGAGATCTAGGATTACACAACTAGATGGAGATAGAAAGAAAAGCAGGGCTGATGCGCTCCAAAGAAGGAGAAGATATAAATGGAAGACTCAATTAGTTACTTGGGAAGAAATCGTCGATTTATAGGTATGATTTACTAAATCTATTATGTTTATTGATGCAGAGGTTAAGTTTGCGATCAAGAAATGGGAGAATGCCATTATTGGAAAATTGCTTGGCAAGAGGCTTTCTTATGATTTCTTGTCTAAAGAATTGAAGATGAGATGGCTGGCAGAAAGGATTGCCAGGCTTACTCCTCTCAACTGGATCTTTTCTTTTTTGATTTGAGAAGATAGTGGATAGAGAATAGGTGATGGCCAATGGTCCATGGACTATTGCCCGCCAAAGTCTTGCTCTAAAACCTTGGCATCCTATTTTGCCCAAAGGAAAACTCCATTACTAGTGCTACTTTATGGGTTCATTTTCCTAATCTTCCTATGGAGCTTTAAGAGAGGAGAATGTTGCTTCATATTGCCACTATTGCTGGAATGTCCAAGTTTGTGGATAAGTGCACCAAAGAAGCTATCGAAAGTGTTTATGCCAGAGCTTGTGTGCAGGTCAATCTTTCCAAATCCTTCCGATCGGGGATCGGTATTGAAGCTAAGGGGAGAAGGCAATGGCAACTTTTTAAGTATGAGAATATTTTCATCTTGTACTTCTTCTATGGAATGCTGGGTCACCTAGAGGAAACTTGTCCCCATGCTGGTGGTGGATTGGAGCATAGGAAGGAGGATTGGTTGTTTGGACCTTGGATGGTCATTTCTCGAGTTTCAGTGGAAGAGAATCAATCAAAGCAGGAGAGTGGTTCAGCATTTGATGATTGTGTTAAGCGAATCTATGGCTAGGTCTAGGAGTTCGAGGTGAAGTTAGTTAATTTTGTACAAGGTCATGGTGATGGTTAGCAAACGGTTACATCTTCGCCTAATCGCAAGATGATAACCGGTGACAAGGGATTTGGTGTTATATCACAACTTGTTATGGACAATTAGATTAGGTAGCAAATGATACACCTCAAATAATAAATCTTTTTTATGCCTTAGGATTTTAGTGGTGGAACCCAAAAGAAGGTTAAATGGAAGCGGGCCTTAATTAGTGCACGAGCCCAGAATGGTAGTCCATCTCCCCCCAATCCAAATCCAAAGATGTTAGCTGTTCAAGAGAATCAGCCGTCCCAAAAATTATAAGTCCCCAGTCTACCTATATGAAACTAGTTGAACCCACTAATCTTTCTACCTTTTCCTTTAAAGGTCCACATCATGTTGATCATATTGATAAGTCTAATCTAAGCTCCAGTTCTAGTTCTTTGTTAGATCAACCTTCATATATTTTTAAAGCTCCCTCCTCTTCGAATTTTGAACGTCATATTGTTTCAGCCTAGCTCTAGATTGCGATCAGCTAGGGGAATTAACCTCCAAATCAAAATGTAGTGAAGGCTAATGATGGTGATGGTGATGGTGTGGTGTTGGTTGATGAAGTGAAAAAGGCCAGAGAAGGAGATCGTGGTGACAACGTACCTTCTTTCCTTCCACCTTCTTCCTCTTCATGAACATTTTATCATGAAACTATAGAGGGGCAACTGAGCCATCTTTCTTGAATAATTTTAAAGATCTTCTCCATAAGCATTCTTCGTATATCTATTGTCTCTTGGAAACAAGAGTTTCAGGATTCACTTGGTATGCTAGAAAAATGTATTGATAAATAGTAGAAGTTCTATGCTATACCTTTTGATGGTCTTTTTGGAGGAATTGTGATCACATAAAGGAGTTGCACCATATTGACTTCTACAGTTCAGATAAACAAACTACATTTGGGGTTATTTTTGTGGATGGTGCTAAGCCTTGGATTTCAGGTGTAATTTATGCAAGCACTTCTGGTCTTCAGAGGGATTATTTGGGATGTGGTTTACAATTATTCTGCTATGAAACATCTTATCTTTCTTATTGGAGATTTCAATGTCATCTACTAGAGTCAAGAGAAATGAGGAAGGAAAGTCTTTCATGAAAATCGTGATGTTTTAGAATCTAGCAAATTTATCAGATCAAATAGCTTAATTGATTTGGGTTTCTTCAAACGTCAATTTACTTGGTGTAATAATAGATTAGGTGAGGCAAGGATCTAGGAAAGAATCGATCGTGCTTTGGTTACTGATTATTGGATCCACTTATTTCCTGAAAATAAGCTTTCATATTTAGCTAGAATAGGATATGACCATTGCCCCATTCTATTGCATGTTGATGACCAAAATAAGACTATTTTAAAACCTTTTTGTTTGAAAAGTTTTGGCTATTGTGTGAAGGCATTAGACAAGTTGTTCAAAGGGCTTGGTATTATAATGGGAATGCTTCAAATGGTGTTTAGATGTTGAAGCTTCTTAATAAGGCAAAAGTTGCTCCTTGAAGGTGGAATGAGGAGTTCAAAGTTTGTTTGAAAAGGCTAATAGGCTGGAGAATCCGATTAAGTATTTGCAAGAGGAGGATATCAAATGAGGTGGTCTTAATATAGAGCTTCAAACCACTCTTGTGAGGAAAATTAGAGATCTAACATGATAGAGTTCTTAGGCTTCAAGAAATTCTATAGCACAAAAAGTCAAGACTAAGATTGTAATTCCTCTTTCTTTCACAAGACTGGTGCTTTGAAGAAGAAAGAATAGCAATGTAAAATTATTAAAAGATGGTGGACTGGAAATGGAAGATGTAGCTGAAAGTAAGGCCACCATTGTTTCTCATTTTCGCCGTAGTTGGAATATACAATAATTTGAATGTTCTACTTCCCTTCCTCCTCTTACTAATAGAGTTTTTGATCATTACAATTAACAATTGATTCAAGACGCTTTTGATCTAAATATTATGAATGCTCTTTCATAGATGGATTCAGATGGAGCCATAGGGCCCGATGGATTTCAATCTCTATTTTTTAAAGCTTTATGGTCCATTATTGTAGAGAATATTGTTGCTGCAGTCGAGGAGTTTTTCAGTTGTTACTATATGCCTAAGTCATGGAAACATATATATATTATATTGATCCCCAAAAAGAAAAATCCTAATGTGTTGTACTCTCTACAAATTGATCTCCAAGATTTTAGTTAACAGATTAAAAAAGTTTCATACCTTCTTTGATTTCATTGGAGTAAGGGGTTTTTGTTCCAAACTGTGGCATCACTGACAATATCATAGCGGCACAAGAGATCTTCCACTCAAATATGGATGACTTTGAGGAGGAACTCTCTAATGGTGATAAAAAAGTAGATATAGAAAAGGCTTATGATAGGATGTCATGGATATATTCACATTCAGTTATGGATCATTTTGGATTTTGTTCAAAATTTACAGGGTGGGTTATGGTTTGTATCACTAATCCCTCATTTTCTGTGCTAGTTAATGGAAGCCCTTCAAATTCCTTTGCTTCATCAATGGAATTCAGGCAAGGATGTACTCTTTCCTCTTTTTTATTTATATTATATGCTGATATGCTTTCTAGATCATTGCAATTGGATGTTCAACGGAGGCTTTTGACTGGGTATCAACCTAAACCAAATGGTCCCTACTCTATACACTTAATGTTTGCTAATGACTTGCTTATACCAGCCAAAGCCACTACAAGAAATGTTGCTTAGTTACAGCAAATTCTTCAAGATCATTGCAATCAATCCAATCAAAAGGCGAACATTCAGAAATTTTGAATACAATTTAGTCCGAAGATTGCTCATCATGTAAAATAGAATATCCTTTCTATGCTAGATATTCCTGTTAAAGAGGGCACATGGAGCTACCTCGGCATTCCTTATGAAGCAGTCATCTCAAAAAATAAGATTACATTTGTTTATTTGATAGAATACATAAACATCTTGATAGTTGGAAGCAGTAGCATCTTTCTCAGGCTGGGAGATTGATCCTAATTCAATCTATTCTTGCCTTTATTAATATTCATGTCCTCACTAATACATCAATTCCTTCTTTAGTGTTGAATGATTTCGAGAAAGTCTTTAAAGCTTTTTTATAGGGACATGAAAGTGGTGTTAGGAAGATTTGTTTTATATGTTGGGATAAAGTTTGCAAACGGAAGTATTATGATGGTCTTGGCTTGCAAAAACCTAAGACTTCATGGAGAAGTTTCAAGGGGAAGGTAGCTAGGTCTTTGATTCTGAATAAGACTTCTATTTGGCATTCTTTAGTGGTTGCAAAGTATAATTTTTCTGAATGGTATGCTCATCAACCTAAGAAAGGTGCAATAAGATGGAAGTCTTTATGTTCTGCTTCGAGGTGGGTTCAACAATCAATACAGTGGCCAATAGGAGATGGTGCGAGAATCAATACATTACAAGACCCTTGGCTTTCTAATACTCCTATCTAATTGAGACCTATTCTTATACAAAATCAGCTTTTTCATGATGATTGAAAGGTTTCACATTTGGAACTATGAATTGCTATAACAATTATCCCCGCAGGTAGATTATTACCATTGCTATACCAAGGTTTCTTTGTTAGATTGGTTTGGACTACCACCGGTTCATCTCATTTGAAAGTAAGGGATGCCTACTCTTTTATATCTAAGACACACGGATTTGGTCATGGAAGCTTTACATGGATTTGGAAAATGATGGTAGCTCTTCGAGTTAAAATTTTCTAGCCGATGGCTAAGTGGGGAAGGTTTCCTCGTAAGGCAGTTTTGGAAGAGAGGGGAGTTATACATCATCACAATATATATTGTGATATTTGCAAAGATGTTATTAAAGACATTAACCGTTGTTTGATCAATTGTTCTCTTGCTCAACAGGTGTGGTTGGATCTCGCAAGTCAACATCCAAAAGTTCCTCCCTTCAACACATTCCAAGATCTTTTGTATACTTATTCTGCTAGCATAATTTCTGCCCATTCCATTCCCAAGATTGCTTGTGTGGGATGGTGTCTTTGGAATGCAAAGAATGATCTCATTCATAATGAGAAATAAAGTTCAGCCGCTTGCATTGCTCAGCTGGCTTTGCATTTGATGAAGCAACGTCGAAAGAGGCTTGCACTAATGAACTGTAGCAGTGGGGTTATGTAACCCACCATTTGTACCCAAAAAAAAAAGAAAGAAAAAAAGGGAGTGTTATTGGCTCTTTCATAGCGAATAAAAACAGCAAGGCATCCAAAAATATATATGCCAATCCGCTGTATGTGATATCCAAAGGATGGATTTCACATCAAGCTTTATCAGACTGTACATAACCCTACACAGACATTCCACACAGTTTTTTCACACGTTGGTGGAAAGGACTGAAAATATAAAAACATTAATACAACACAAAAATCCCTCTAAACTTCATGGCTGTGAATTGCAGCCATTTACCTTCCTTGATTACAGGGTACAGCGATCAGAACATTCAGGATATCTTGCACGCCCAAACATGCTCATGGAGGAATGCTTGAACACCTTCCTTGATTGCAAAGGTTTGGTACCGGTAGGTGTGGTTCAAGCGGCCCTCTTGCGACAGGATCAAACTTGCCCACCTAAATCCGACAAACTATATTCAAAACTTAAAGCATAGCCATAAAGAAAAGGCAATAAGCTCGAGGACAAGCATGAATCTAGAAATCATCCTCTGACGATGATCAAGAAGTACTGCTTTCATAACTATGCCACTGGGAGAAATCACGGGATCGTGAAAGATATGGGAATTTAATTCCTGGTCCCTTGTTTGATGCCACTATAATGAATGGTCCCGTTGACTAAGATTCTAATTTTTTGTCCCTTCCTTTATACTTATCTTAATAAGACATTCTTTTGGTGCTATTCATTTTTTCAAAATATCCAACTTACCCTTTGGGACTCCATATTTGATTTCGTTCTGAATTTTTTCTCTATATGCGGTTTATAGATTTTTTGAAACTTTTTTCTGTTATTTTTGAATTTGTAGGAGAATATATTTCATCGCAGATTCTCATTTATTAATATTGAAAATAATAGGAAATGAGATTGCCCATTTTAGCCGCTGTTCTTAGTCTTTTCAGATAATCGAACCTTCTTACCTTGCCGTATTACGAGATTTTCACTATTCTTAGCCTTCCCAGATAGACGAACCTTCTTACCCTGCCGTGTTATGAGATTTTCACTGTTCTTAGCCTTCTCAGATGCCGAACCTTCCTACCTTGCTGTGTTGCATTTAGTATTGTTATTTTTATCGTAAAACTAAGACTCAGGTACGTATTGAATTTCTATTCTTAGCTCATTTCGTTGTCTTCTTTATCTTCTAAACACCTTTCTTATTTATTGATGTCTTTTTTAAACACTTCATCTAGGTTTCTAAAGGTCATGGATTGTAAGAATAGTGAAAATCTTATTTTTATGGATGTATGCTCTTATGATAACGAAGCCCATATCATTTCAATTTCACAAAACACAACTCTCAATTATATTTTTGATGAAATAGCAAAGAGATGGAAACATTTATCTCCTACAATGATTGATATAAAATTCTATGTTCCTAACAATTTGAGAATGCTCGTTATGCTCACGATGGATAAGGATATTTGGAATATGTGTGAAATACATGTAAAGTTTAAAGCTATAATAATTAAAATAATTATATATCATTCTCCGTCATTAGCTGAATCACATAATATGATCATCAACATAGGATAATATAATATATATTTGTAGTTAATTTTAGTACTCCTAACTAGACTTGATCTAATGTGATAATCAACATTTACTAATATGTTAAAAAAATGATTCTTTTACATTTCAGAGATAGTGGCCCATCCAAAATTGATAAACATGTAGATTATTCAAAAAATTATCAAAAAAGCAATTCATCTCATTTTTTCTCATTTGGTAGCTTAAGTAATTTTATTCGAGTGGTTGAAGTAACAAAAACTATTATTGAAGATGAACCCAATCCAAAGAACACATTGGATGTTTGGAAGAATTCTATAAAGGATGTAGATCAAGAATTCAAGGATGTTGAAACCCTTCATCTTATAATTCATAATTTTTACATTGCAAATTATAAAAATTTTATATTTATGAAAAATGATCATTAGCGTGTGACCGTTGAGTGTGTATATAAAGGATGTGGATGGTGCCTTCATGCTTCTCACTTTAGGAATCAAGATACATTTGCAATTAAAATATTAAACAATGAACATACATGTCGAGTAGGGTTGCAAGTTCGATCTCATCCTAAGGCTTCAAAATATTGGATTTCAAATATTGTAAAGAAAAAAAATTAGGATATGTCTTTGTATAGGACAAGGGATATTATAAAAGATATTCGTTGTGAATTCAGTATAGAATTACCATATCTTCAAGCTTGGTGTGGGAAAGAGGTTGTTATCAAGGAGCTCTATGGTCAGAGGTTAGTATCTTATGAATGAATCCGATGGTACTGCAATACTATTATTGAGACCAACCCCGATAACATAGCGGAGTATGAAACCCTTGAAGATCGATTTAGATGTCTATTTATTTTATTTAAAGGCTCAATTAATGGTTTCATAAAAGGTTCTAGACCTCTGATATTCATGGATGCAACATTTATTAAGCATAAGGATGGAAGAGTTTACTTGGTGCTACGGGTAAAAATGCGAATCATGATATGTTTTTTACATCATATACCATTGTTGATATAGAGAATGATGATAATTGAAACTAGTTTTATCGGATTTTGAAAGGATCCTTAGAGTTTTGTGTTGACTATCTTGGACAATCATTCACGATTATGATAGATAGACATCAAGGACTTATGAAAGCAGTGTCGAAGTACTTCAAAGATAAGTACTACTCCTACTGTATCCATCATGTTAAAGATAATTTTAAAGATTAGGCATGAAGCATTCTTTTTAAAATTATTAATCATACCTTTAAATTAGTTGAATATTTTAACATACAACTATTGTATATATTGTTGTTTTATTATTTTACATGCAGGTGCTTGTCCATTATCCTATAAGTAAAAGAAGAAGTTTGTTAATTTATTAAATATTGCTGCATATACTCTAAGGCTGAATATTTTTCAAAAATTAATGTGCAAACTTATAGCAGAAGTCTCAGGTGCAAGAAACTTTATAACGCATGCGAAGCCAAAGCATTGGGCAAATTCAGTCTTTTCATGTCTACGCTGGGGTATAATAGCATCTAATGTTGTTGAATATTTTAATAGTTGGATCTTGAAGGCTCGATATCTTTCCATTCCTTAGATGGTTGATCATATAAGAATCCAAATTATAGAATTAATGCACGATAGATAGAGTCAAGGTTACAGCATCCAAACCTATCTTTATTTTGATCCTGAAAAAGTGTTGCAGAAAAATGCAGAAGAGGATCGTAGGTTATCTATCTTTACATCAAGCATCATAATTTATGATGTAAAGGACATAAAGTACTCATGTAAGGTTGACCTACAAGAATGCAGATATTCTTATGGTGATTGACAAATCTTCTGGATGCCATGTAAGCATGCATATGCATGCATTGAGAAGGCTGGTAGATCATTATATCACTTCACTAATAATTATTTTCAAGCTAAAATATATAGAGCAGCATATGCAAAATTCATCAATCCAATTTCTGATATTAAGATGATCTAAAGTATCTCACATGATATTCATATTTTACCTCCTATCACAAAGACTCATCCTAGTAGGCCTCGAAAGAAGAGAAAAGCTTCACGAATAGATTCATCAAGAAATATGAAATATGGGCGATGCGAAAAAGAAGGACACAATAGAAGGATATGTAATGATTCTATAGAGTTATTTTTTAGATTGGAGCTGTTTTATCAGAAGTAGATAGTCTAAATATTATGAAAATATAATTTTTTATGAACTTGTAAAATCTAAAAATATTTTTTTTTAGTTATTCAATTGCTTCTTAGTTAAACTTATATGTTTTGCTAAAAATTATAAATTTTGGACATTACTAAATTCTGAATACAATAAAATTTAGCATATTATTAATATTAGTGTGGTGTACTGGCACCCTTTAATATATGATGATATAGTTAAATTATCAATTTCACATAATTAATTTAATGTAATTATCAATTAATTTGCCACTGTACACATCTATATTAAACACTATACATAGTAAAATTAAAACTACACACTGTTAAATTAATATCATATATAGTTAAATGAATACTATATACAGTTAAACTAACACAGTAGATAGTTAAACTAATACAGTATACAGTTAAAAGCATGGATATACATAGTTAAATAAATACTGCATATAGTTAAATTAACACTGCATACGGTTAAATGAATTCTACACATAGTTAATAAAATATGGTATATAGTTAAATTGCTTTAAAAGCATGCCATGATATCATGCCAACATATTTCAAAAGTATGCCAATATACTTTAAAAGCAAGCATACTCTGATACTTCAAAAGTATGCCATGATACTTCAAAAACATTCTATGCCATGATGTTTTAAAAGCATGCCATGATACGAAAGTTATACTACTTGAAAAACATGCCATGACAAGAAAATTAACTGCTCTAAACATGAAACTTCAGTTTGTACCTTTTTAAGTTTAGTGTATGTGAATGTATGCAATTAATATCATATTCTATTCATTAAAGTTCAGCTTAGGTTATGGATGAGTTGACTAATTATGGTGTGAAGCAGTATATTCAAATCCAAAAGATAGATCGATCTTTTGAAGTAACCCTAGAAAGTCCTTTTGATGGTATAAATTAGACTAGTCATTAAGAAGAATCATTGTATTAAAGGTTATAAAGGAGACGTTAATTTAATTGTATATAGCATTTGATTTAACTGTATGCATGATTCATTAAATTAACACGGCACACGGTTAAATAAATTTTGCACATAGTTAATGAAACATGGTATATAGTTAAATTACTTCAAAAGTATGCCATGATATCATGCTAACATACTTCAAAAGCATGCCAATATATTTCAAAAGCAAGCATGCTCCGATACTTCAAAAGCGTGCCATTATACTTTAAAAGCGTGCCATGATTTTTTAAAAGCATTCCATGCCATGATACTTCAAAAGCATGCCATGATATGGAATGTATGCAATTGATATCATGTCCTATTCATTAAAGTTCAGCTTAGGTTATGGATGAGTTGACCAATTATGGTGTGAAGCAGCATATTTAAATTCATAAGATAGATCGATCTTTTGAAGAAATCCTAGAAGGTCCTTTTAATGACATAAATTTGGCTTGGCTATAGGCATGTCTCAAGAGGTGCCAGCATGTGCGTGGCACAATGCTACAAAAGATATTATGCTGGCATGCCATGATACAGAATAATTAACTATAGCTTATGGAGTTCAATTAACTGTACAGTATTAAATAAACTATGTGTAGTGTTAAATTAATTATGTGCAATATTTATTTAACTGTGTGTAGGATTTATTTAACTATGTATGGTATTAAATTAACTATATGCATGATTCATTTAACTGTGTATAGTATTCATTTAACTATGTATAGTATTCAATTAACTATACGCTGTGTTCAATTAACTATGTACAGTATTAAATTAACTATGTATAGTGTCCAATTAACTATGTGAAGGAACCAGATCTAGGGTTTTAGGGCTAGATCTTGAAACTTTTTTAGATCCAGACAGTGAAAAATAGGAATTAATCAAAATTAATTTATAAAAAATAAAAAATTCCTAGATCTAAGATCTTATTACATGATTATAGTATGTAATTAAATCAAAAATTAAAAATATTAGAAAAAAAATGTTGATCACATCAACATTGATTTATACTGGATCGTATTTAGGTATTGTTGCCTAGCTAGACAATCCAAGAGGAAGAGTGAATTGGATTTTCAAAAACTTAAAATAGATATGTGCAGTGAAAAATATTTGAACCCTAAGTAAAATAGATGTGAGAGCAAAGAAATGAAGAAGCAATAGCATACACATACAAAAGAGAGAATTTTATAGTGGTTCGGTGCACTCCCAGCACCTACGTCACCTCTCTAAGCAAGACTCTTAAAAATTTTACTATAATTCCATAAGATTACAGCTGGATAGTTTTTTCAGACTTACTATCCCAAAATTCAGTTGGTTTTTTTCTAGGTTCACCAATCAAAATCCTTACAACAATCAAACAAATCAATCCAAAATAATTAATGCAGAGAAATACCCCAGAACCCAAGTTTCAGCCTCTACTGAAACTAAGTACATGAAAACAAATAATGAAGATTTACAACACACAAAGCTCCTTTAAATGAGCTGAATCGTTATCGTTGTAGTTTGTTGAATGCTTCATGAATACTTTAAATTAATGCTTTTCAGATCTTGAGAGAACTTAAGTGAAAAGGATTTGCTCGTAGAAAACTGGATGTTCATTGCTTTTTCTCTCATTTTTCTTAGATGATTCGAAAGTACATCTTTAAGCTTTTATATCTGAAGTATTTTCTCTCATTTGGATATGATTGAAGTTCAGAAAAAATGAAATTCGACCATCGAAGACCAGCAGGTAGCCGTTGGAAGTGAAAAAAATTTGACTTGAAATGCTCCATCAAAAAATTATTGTCGTGTCTCGAGACCTCTCAATTTGTTTGAGACATCTCGCTAGATTTCGAGATCTCTTGATTTAATCAGGAGACCTCTTGCCTTCAATCGCTTGAAAAATAGCTTTTTGAAAAAAAATTATATCGCCTGAGATCGAGAGCTCTCGATTTTGAATAAAACATCTTGTCGGAACTGCGAGACCTCTCGTTATCAGAGCGCAGAAACTATGTTTCTATCTTCTAAGATAGAAAGCTCTCAAGATTAACTTGAGACCTCTTGAAACCATGCCAGAAGCTAATTTAGGCATGCCAGACCTTACGAGAGCTCTTGAAAAAATTTTAAGACTTCTCAAAAATTGCTCCAAGACTATTTTGAGAGAATTTTGCTACCAATCAAGAGAATTTGATTTTCATTTGAATTAAACTTCATGTCATCCTCATTTTAGTCAAAGAGCTCTCTTTCTTCTAACATTTGAACTCTTAAAATAAAATATATTAGTAATCATTTACTTTAATATTTGGTCATCATCAAAATCACTTAGGGGGTCAACAATCTTCTCCTTTTTTATGATGATAAAACATTAAGCAATTCATAAAAAGAATGTAAGCGGCGCATATATCATGTATTAATGAATGAAAGAGTATGACATGCTCAATTTTAAGAGTGCTCAAATTCCTATGATATACACAATATATTAACAATGCTCTTTTGATTTGTATGGGATATATTAATGCTCCCCCTTAATGTATACTCTTTTGATTTGTATGGGATTAAATATTTTTTTTGTATTTATATATTTTTCTTTCTCATACCTTTTCTCTTAATTTTTCTCTCCCTTTTTGTCAGCATCAAAATTACAGTTGAGAAACATAATTGAGAGAGTTAGTCATAATGGTAAAGAAGGCAAGAACATAATTAAAATGGTTTGATTCGATTGCATAAGACTGAAATTACAAAGATAAAGTTGTATATTGGTTTATAAAAAGTAGATCTATACCAATATACCGAAAAGTATACTAAGCAACATAAGAGAGGTATACCAAGCAACATAAAAAAAGAACTAGACCTATTCCTCATCAAAGAGGAACTCTATGATTGGTTCAGAGGATGATCTAGGTCTAGAGGATGATAAGTGAGATGCAGGTTGAGGAGATGGGGAGGGTTGAGAGGTGGATGGAGTTCTAGATCCAAGGCTACCAATCCAATCTATAATTTATCGTAATGAAGAGATGAGCACTTCTACAGTGGTACACTGGATGGTGATATTTTTCTCTAGTCTCTTTGTAATTCTGGCGGTCTCGGATAATAGAAGTTCCATCTGAGTTGATGACCCATGTTGTTCCTTCTCCAAAATTTCAAGTCTTTGAAATAATCCATTAAGTTGCTAGTTAAGCATTTTAGTTTGTCCCTCAGATGATATTCTTTATTCCTCAATGCTCACCAACAGTTGATGTTTTACATTGGAGAGGATGTCAATGAACCTTTCAGATACTTTTTGAACTACTTTCTCTACCATCCTTTCAATTAAACTTTCTTGATCAAAAATAGAGGGAGGTGCTGGAACATGACTTGGAGGTCCTCATGGAGTATGCGGATATCCCAGCGTGGTGATGGTGGAGGAGGTGGAGACCTGTGCTCCTCAGACTCATTTCTAGTAGCAGCTTCTTCATCTGCCCTTATCCATCTATCATCCTTTTTAACAAATTTCATTCTGTTCAAAATTTTCTCATTTATATAGTCGGTGTGTGCCAACTTCTTGAAGTCTTCATCTTCTAGATTAATGTGAAAATCCTTGAAAATCAAAGTAAAAATCATCCCATAGGACAGACAGGCTTTGCTTTTGTTGGCTGTGCCCTTTAACTGTTAAAGCATTAGAGATGGAAAGTTCATGGATGTCTCGATTATCAAGTAGAACATAATAGCCAGTTCTTTCTTGCCAACCCAGTCATGCCTTCCTACCTTTGAAAAAATTATATGACTCATAATGCAATATAATAATCTCATTTTCACTGAGTGATGATGTGAGACCAACTGTTGATTTTCATCTACATTTTTTCTTTCCAAAATGCACTTTAAAGCTTTAGTTTTATTCCTTAAATTTCGATAATAATCTCCAGACCTAGGTACTTCTAAGAGTTTCCCAATTTTCCTCTCGTCCAAAGAGATGTGTACTCCTTAAACAACAGATTCTATCCTTGATACTTGCTCAAAGCTAATATTCTCAAAGAAAAACATGTTGATCACATCAACATTAATTTACACTAGATCGCATTCAGGTATGAAATAGGAGATTAGATCCATATTATCTGTGCAAGTTAGACTTTCTAACTTGCTGATCTAGGCTTAAGGATGTAGCTTAGAGCCACATATGTATCTGGCCTCTAAAGAATGTCCACACGAGCCCATGAATCTCGATCAAAAGTTCGATGCTAAAAAATCAACATAGTATGCTAGTATTGTACTGATCCTTCTTCGACGATCGATCCGATTCTTTCTTCTTTAAGATTTAGACTCTTCAAGAATCAAAAGGAAGAAGAGAGGCATTAAATCTGAGACAACTCTCAAATATCTCTAACAAGGAGGAAGAGAAGGGAAGAACAAAAGAAACCTAGAAGAAGATCATCTTCTTCTTCTCTGTTCTCTCACCTAGACACCTAGATTGGTGTCTATGAAATCCCAACACCCAAGATACTTCTCTCCCTGATTTTCACATGCCCAAGAGCCCTCTCAATGATCTAGGATCTCTTTAAAAATTAGGTCAAAATTCACTTTATATAGTGAGATATGAAGGAGTCCTTGTCTAGGTCAAATACCTAGACAAGGCAGGACCATATAAGGCAACTAGTTGGGGTGCCCAACACTTGGGCGGCCCCTCCTTTCTTTATGTCATGGACCACCAAGAATAAGTGCACAAAAGGCTCTCTTTTTACTATGGAAAATCAGAGAATAATCAGGGTGGGGGGCAGCATAAGGGAAGAGTCCATGTTTTCTAAAATTTTATCCAATAGAATTTGAAACTTGGAAACTAACTACCTTTGTTGACTTAGTCCATAACAAAATACCAAATAAGTAGGAGAGGGAGAGAATGGTGTGCATGAGAGGGCCTAGGGAGAGAGATTCCATGCCAAAAATAAGAGAGAGTGGGCATGGGGGCATGGGGTACAGATGGTGCAAAGAGAGAATCCTAGTCTTACTAGGATTCCATATTTGACTTGGTCAAATATGATTTCTCAAATCAAATTAAACCAAAAGCAAATCAACCCAATTAAATTAGATCCTAACCTAATTAAGAACCTAATTAAATTAGATTTAATTTTGATTTAATTTTTAATCAAATTAAAAATTGGGTTGACCTAAATCCTAATTGAACTAGGACTAGTTCTTTCTCGCAATTGGCTTATCCAATAAATCAATTAGACTTGATCCAATCAAGTCCAAACTAAATTTAATTAAATTTAATCTCAATCCTTTTGCTTAATCAAATTAAGCTAATTAGCAATCCAATTACTAATCAATCCTCCGACAACACTTGCACTAGATTAAACATCAAACATATTGATCGTTTAATCTTAGAATGATTCTTAATCGTTGATCAACCATCCGATCAGATCATGAAGTCTAAGATATATGATCTTATAGGTTCAAATCTAAGATAGTAGTAAAGAAATAAATTTTTATACTAATTGAAGTGAACATCTAGCAATGGTATCCAACGGTTGGATAGGTCGAATGTATAGAACAACATTCTTAGAACCCATGTGGATATAGTTTCCATATAATTCATCCCCTTGACTAAAATGCTTGTAAGATACCTTAGAATTCAACTATCAACTCTGATCAGGCTATCCATATTATATTTTAAAATACCAAATTCATCTCATGGATTATTCTGGCCAAGATTTTGCTATATTGAAATACAGTAATACATTCTTCTCCAACTCTTGGAGTAGTTAATCCCATCTTGATCACACACCAACTTTGTAAGTACTTGATTATGCCCAAAAATCTTTCATTACTAAATTAAAAATTTAGTTAGTCTGGTATCAAAGCATAGTGAGTTGCTTGCAAGCCACTGAGGTGACCTCAGGTCTAAGAGACATTTATACCTATATCCCATCAGAGACATTCTCAAAAGCAGAATGCTCTGAAGTTGGTTACGTTCAGTGATGATATATCATGACATCTCATCTGTATACTATACCAGTGTCTCCATATTTCTTGGTTAAGAGGATAACTAATCTATATGGTATACAGTGACCTATGCTTGATAAACGCTGTCGTCCTTATTAACAGCCTATCATTTGATCGTGAATAGTTTTAAGGACTAATCGATAAATTCTCTCTTTATCGAAACTAAATAGTCCTAAGAACTTCATCACAATAATGAAGTTCATTAGAAAATATAAACTTTATGATGAAAAAGATGCCAAAATATTTATTATTTATTAATAAATTAATTATAATTATAAGCTTGCTCAACCATCAACAGGTTGATGATTGGCTTCGAAACATATTTTTCAATAACTTTCACTTGTCTTAAGCCATTGGGTATAGTATCTAATATCCATTTTTGACTTATGGTTGTCGAACTTCTTTATTGCCAGGGCTTTAGTGAAGAGGTCGGCCAGGTTCTTCTTTCCATTGATCTTTTGAAGATTGACATCACCTCGATCTATGATCTTTCAAATCAGGTGGAAGTGGCACAATATATGCTTCATCCACTGGTGTACCTTCGATTTCTTCGTCTAAGCAATGATAACTGTGCTATCGCAGTATAGCAGGATCGGACCATTAAGGAAGAGTGCTACTCCGAGCTCAGTGATGAATTTTCTTAGCCACATAGCTTTTTTCATGGCATCTGATGCTGCGATGTACTCTGCTTTACAAATAGAGTCTGCCACTGTATGTTGCTTGGAACTCTTCCAGTAGATGGCTCCACCATTTAGAGTAAAGATATAACCTAACATGCTTCTACTATCATCATGGTCAGATTGAAAGCTGAAGCCAGTAAATCCCATAAGTTTCAAATCTAACTCACCATAAATCAACCATTGGTCCTTAGTATTTTTCAAATACTTAATGATAGCTTTCACCATTTTCTAGTGGTTCTCTCCAAGATCAGATTGGTATTTACTTACTACTCCCAGTGAGTATACCATATCTGATCTCGTACATATCATGACGTATATGATAGATCCCACTATCGAAGCATATGGGACTCTACTTATATGCTCTCTCTCTTTTCAGGAGTTGTCGGACAATCCTTCTTAGAGAGAGAAATTTCATGGCTTATCAAGAGATGGTCTTTTTTGGAATCTCCATGCAGAACCTCTTTAGCACAGTATCTATGTATGTAGACTGGGATAATCCAAGCATCTTTTTAGATCTATCCCCATAGTTCTTCATTCTTAGGATATAGGATGCTTCACCCAAGTCCTTCATAGAGAACTGTGATGACAACCAGATTTTTATTTTCTTCAGTGTAGGGATGTCATTCTCGATTAAGAGAATGTCATCCACATACAAGATAAAAAATACTACTACTAGACCATTTACCCATCTATAAATGCAGGGTTCTTCTCTATTCTTAATGAAGCCATATGTTTTGATCACCTTATCAAAATGCATGTTCTAACTTCGAGATACCTGCTATAATCCATAAATGGATCTCTGAAGCTTGCACACCTTGAACTCATCTATGGATGTGAATCCCTCAGGTTGTATCATATACACCTCTTCGATCAGCTCTTCATTTAGAAAAGTTGTCTTTACATCCATCTGCCAAATCTCATAGTTCAGTCATAGGTGTCAATCCTTTTACCTATTGAACTTCGTCAAGTTCAACCTTAGAGGTAACAGTTCTTTCACCAAGAAACTTCTTTTCTAAAAAGATTATCTTAAGGCTGATAATCAGCTTTTGTTCATCAGCATGGTAGAAAATATATCATTTGATCACTTTTGGGTATCCTATGAATGTGCACTTGTCAGACCTAGGTCCAAGTTTATCGATAACTAACTATTTGACATAAGCCGAACACCCCCAAACCCTAAGATGTGAAAGTGCTGGCTTACGTCCTGTCCATATCTCATATGGAGTCTTAACAACAGACTTATTTGGAACACTATTTAATAGATAGCAAATTAATTCGAGTGTATATCCTCAGAAAGATATTGGCAAGCCGGCAAAATCCATCATAGATCGGACCATGTCTAATAGAGTTTGATTCCTTCTTTCAGACACACCATTATGCTGTGGTATTTCTAGAGGAGTCCAATGGAAGAGAATTTCATTCTCTCCTAGATATGTGAGAAACTCATCGAAAAAGTATTTTCCTCCTTGGTTAGATCGAAAAGTTTTAATACTCTTTCTAGTTTATTTTTCTACTTCACTTCGTAACCATTTAAATATTTCAAATGAATTCGACTTACATTTCATCAGATAAATATATCCATATCTGGATAGATCATCTGTAAAAGTGATGAAGTAGAAATATCCACCTCTGGCACCAGTGCTCATTGGTCCACATACATCAGTATATATTAGATCTAAGAGCTCAATGGCTCTCTTATCTTTTCTAGTAAAAGATAACTTGATCATTTTACCAAGAAGATAAGATTCATAGGTTGAAAGTGATTCATAATTACTAACTTTGAGGATACCCCCTTGAGTCAACCTATTTATCCTATTCTTATTTATATGACCTAGCCTACAATGCCATAAATAGACATCAGATACATTATTTAATCTAGGGTACTTATCAGTTGAATATATTACATTAATAGATTGTGATAGCATATACATATCATTGTTCAAATATCTAGAAAAAATAGTAATACCATTCATAATAATATTATAAAATTATTTTTATTAAAATTTCATAATTTTCTTTAGCCAAAAGGCATACAGAAATGATATTAAAAAAAAAACTAGGATAAAAATGACAATCATTAAAAATAATAATATGAGACTCAAATACATATTTCAAGATTCCTAATGCTAGAACTAGAACTGGTCTTCCATCTTCAACATTTAGGACTCTCTCGCCTTACTCGAATTTTCTACTGATCTGCAACCCCTGCAATGAATTGTAAATATGGTAAGGGCTACCAGTATCCAATACCAATCAATAAAATCATAAATAAAAAAATTACAAGAAGTTATTATATAAATATCTTGTCCAGCAACAACTTGCTTTTTTCTCAGCCTGTTCAGCTCTAGAGAGGTAATGTACTGAGGATAGTTTCTCTTCTAGTGCTCTTACTTCTTGAAGAAGAAGCATTCAACTTGACTCTTATCGGACTTGATCTTCCTAGTCTGACCCTACACAGATGTCCCAGTCTGAACTTGTACCTTATTGCCCTTCTTCTTCTTGTTCTTCTTTTTTTTTCTAAAGGATCGAAATTAGAAGACGAACCTTCCATTAAGTTCATTGACTCCTTGTGGAGTTGGTGATCCTTCTCAATGTTCTGAAGCAACCTTAGTAACCCATGGTAATTTACTTCAAGCTTTGTCATTCTGTAATGAATAAGGAATGGAAGATAGGACTTAGGCAGTGAGTTTGGTATTGCATCTTTTCCAAGCTACTTATGCAAGAAAAAGTTGATCTTGCTCAAATGCTCTATTAGCTCGATCATGTGTAGTACATGATCAATGATAGAAGCTCCATCCCGCATCCTAGCATTGAAGATGGCACAATTAGTCTTATGCCTCTCAATATCATTGGGTGTGCCAAAAGAATCCTCTAACACTTGAAGCATATTTTTTGGCTGAGCCATCTCGAATCTACGACTGAACTCGTCGCTCATGGTAGCCAGTATAATGTAGTGCACCATGATTCGATCACTGAGCCACTTTTGATAAGTGTCTCCGACTGTCCCACGTGCATTAGGGACTAGCTCCTCAGGTGCAGGATCCATCAACACATATAGGATCTGTTCATGCTCCAGAACTATCTTCAACTTTTGGTACCAGTTATCGAAGTTGGATCCCACCAACTTATCATTATCCAACAATGATCAGAGCGATAGAAAAGTGGCCATATCTACACAAAGAAAAATCAAAATCTAATTAGTAATTGATTCATTAAACTTAAAGATTTGGACTTTAATCAAAAAGATTCTTTCACTATTTTCTTCGAATTGATTACCTCTACCTCCAATTCGAGGAATGATCCTAATTTCTTAGTGGATACTAGAATCTACATAGATTGCATACAAGCCCAACTTTAGATGGTCAACCTATATACATCTAAGGATAAGTTCATAATCAATTATTTTTTTAAATAATTTTTAGTAATTTAATTTTATCCCAAATCCTAATCAGTAGGCTTTGGCCTCCACTGAAAAGGTTTGGTTAGGTTCAACCATTAACATGACTATACTTGGTCTATCTAACCAATGAATGATTAAGCCCAACTTTAGTTGGTCAACCTAACCATCATTTAGAAAGATGCGACCAAAAAATCATATTATGAATGATAATTCCATCAGTCGATAAGCATTAGGCTTTTGGGCCTCCAATGATTATCCAACTGATGGATCCATTATCACCCACTTAATAGGATGCAATGATCTAGTTATCACCATAACTATTTCATTTTAAGGATCTAATAATTTTAGAAAATTTTAATTTAAAGAAGAAAGAAGGTTAGTTGAACCAGCTTGTCATAATCTTTCCACTAGCTTCACCAAGTCAGTTTAAGGAAGACCATTAATAGGCTGGTCTAGGAGCACCTAAATTAGTCATATTGATTTACTTAGCTGACATGGGTCAGCTCGAATAGTCAAATGATTCGATTAAAATATAATTTCACCAAGAGGCCATGTAGGTTCGATCGATAGGAGGGTCTGCTAAAGCTTGTCTTAGACACCATTAGAAATATTCAGATAAGTGGGCACCAATTAAAGATCATTGGCCTGATTTATCTTAGATACCAACTGGTTTAATTAGTCTCGATTAGATCAACTTAATAGTTTGTGCTAGGCCGCATAGCCAAGAATCAAGTCCATCTTGAATCTCGTTAAAGATCTAGACTTGACCAACTACAACTGTTGTAATTGATCTAGAGAATCCTTAACCTAATCTAAGACAATAATTGATTAAATTTAGTCGGTTCTCTAATTAAGTCCATTCTTTAATCTAATCCTAGGTCTAACCCTATTAATAGATCTAATTTTCACTAACCCATTAACCCAATGTGTTATGATTGATATCTTAGGATCTTTAATTCACAATTCTAAATCCTAATCAAACAACTTCTTAATTTTTTAATTAAGTTTTGGACTGAGAGTTGGTGTTCGACTTTTTAAAAATAATTTTTATATTTATAAAATATTTTTACAATATGATTTTACCAATCAAGTTGCATGTTTAATTCATAATCAATATACAAATAAAATAAGCATGAAACTACTTTAGATCTAATCTAAACAGGTTCATGTAATTAAAATAGTTTTAATTCCAATCAATCATAAATTATCTTAAATCAAATCTAACATATTTATGATGATTAAAATTAAATTAAAATATTTTTAATTAGATCATAAAATCTTTTAGATCTAATCTAAAATTTTATGATCAATATTTTAGATCAATATGTACTAGGACAACCTCTCCACTGTAAGGGATAAATCTTATAGCAGGACAACCTTATAATCAGTCCGTGCAATCTAAAATTTTTATTTTTTAATTTAAAACTTTTTTAAATTTAATAACTTATAAATAAAATTAGATCATATCTAATAGATTTATGATTAAAAATAAATTTACATGAACTAGGACTATCTCTCCACTATAAGAGGTATATCTTACAGCAGGACAATCTTATATTAGTTCGTATGATCCAAATTTTTAATTTTAAATTTAATAATTAGATTATAAATTAGATCTAATCTAAAAAAATAATCTAAATATGCATATATAATCATGTAATAATCAACCTAGCTCTGATACCAATTGAAGGAACCAGATCTAGAGTTTCAGGACTAGATCTTGAAACTTTTTCAAATCTAGGTAGCGAAAGATAGGAATTAATCAAAATTAATTCATAAAAATTAAAAAATCTTTAGATCTAAGATTTTATTATATGATTATAGTATGTGATTAAATCAAAAATTAAAAATATTAGAAAAGAAAGACATGTTGATCACATCAACATTGATCTACATTCAGGTATGAAACAGGGGATCAGATCCATATTACCTATGCAAGTTAGACTTTCTAACTTGCTGATCTAGGCTTGAGGATGTAGCTCTAAACTGTACACATATCCGACCTCTAAAGAATATCCACATGATCCCATGAATTTCGATTAGAAGTCTGATGCTCAAAAATCAACATAGTATGCTAGTACTATGCTAATCCTTCTTCGATGATTGATCTAGTTCTTTCTTCTTTAAGATTTGGACTCTCCAAGAATCAAAAGGAAGAAGAGAAAATTTAAATTTGAGACAACTCTCAAATATCTCTAACAAGAAGAAAGTGAAGAGAAGAACAAAAGAAACCTAGAAGAAGATCGTCTTCTTCTTCTCCGTTCTCTCACCTAGACACCTAGATTGGTGTCTATGAAATCCCAATGCCCAAGATGCTTCTCTCTATGATTTTTACATGCCTAAGAGCCCTCTCAATGGTCTAGAATTTTTTTAAAAATCAGGCCAAAATTTACTTTATATAGTGAGATATGAAGGAGTCCTTGTCTAGGTCAAATATCTAGACAAGGCAGGACCATATAAGTCAACTAGTTGGGGCGCCCAACACTTGGGCACCCCCTCCTTTCTTTATGCCATGGACCATTAGAAATAAGCACACAAAAGGCTCTCTTTATACCATGGAAAACAAAAGAATAATCAGGGTGGGGGTGGCATAAGGGAAGAGTCCAAGTTTCCTAAAATTCTATCCAATAGAATTTGAAACTTGGAAACTAACTACCTTTGTTGACTTGGTCCATAACAAAATACCAAATAAGTAGGAGAGGGAGTAAAGGGCATGCATGAGAGGGCCTACAGAGAGGGATTCCATGCCAAAAATAAAAGAGAGTGGGCATGGGGGCATGGGGTATAGGTGGCCCAAGGAGAGAATCCTAGTCTTACTAGGATTCCACATTTGACTTGGTCAAATATGGTTTTTCAAACCAAATTAAACCAAAAGTAAATCAACCCAATTAGATTAGATTCTAATTCAATTAACAATCTAATTAAATTAGATTAAATTAGATTTAATTTTAATTTAATTTTTAATCAAATTAGAAACTGGGTTGATCCAAGTTCTAATTAAACTAGAACTAGTTCTTTCTTGCAATTGGCTTATCCAATAAACCAATTGGACTTGATCCAATCAAGTCCAAACTAAATCTAATTAAATTATATTTAATTAGACTTAATATTAACCCTCCAACTTAATCAAATTAAATCAATTAGCAATTCAATTGCTAATCGATCCTCCTACAATATTTACACTAAGTTAAATATCAAACATATTGATTGTTTAACCCTAAAATGATTCTTAATCATTGATCAACCATCCAATTAAATTATAAACTCTAATATGTGTGACTCCATAGGTTTGAACCTAAGTCGGTAGCATAGAAATAAATTTTTGTACCAATCGAAGTGACCATCTAGCAATGGTACTCGATGATCAGATAGATTGAATGTGTAGAACAACATCCTTAGAATCCATATGGATATAGTTTTTATATAATTCATCCTCTTAACCAAAAATGCTCATAAGATATCTCAAAGTTCAACTATCAACTCTAATCAGGCTATCCATATTATATTTTAAAATACCAAATCCATCTCATGGATTATCGTGGTTAAGGTTTTGCTATATTGAAATATAGTGATACATTCTTCTCCAACTCTTGATCATATAACAACTTTGCAAGTACTTGACTATGCCTAGAAATCTTCTGTTATTGAATTAAAAATTTAGTTATTCTGATACTAAAGCATAGTGAGTTACTTGCGAGCCATTGAGGTGACCTCAGGTCTAAGAAATATTTATATTTATATCCCATGAGAGATATTCTCGATAGCAGAATGCTCTGAAGTTGGTCATGTTCCATAATGATATACCCTTATTCTCATCTGTATGCCATACCAGTGTCTCCACACTTCTTGGTTAAGAGGACATCCAATCTATATGGCATACAACGATCTATGCTCGATAGATGCCATCGTCCTTATTAATAGCCTATCATTTGATCATGAATAGTTTTAAAGACTAATCGATAAATTCTCTCTTTATCAAAACTAAATAGTCCTAAAGACTTCATCACAACAATGGAGTTTATTAGAAGATGTAAACTTTATGATGAAAAAGATGTCAAAATATTTATTATTTAATAATAAATTAATTATAATTACAAGATTGCTTAACCATCAATAGGCTAACGATTGACTTTGGAATATATTTTTCAACAACTTTCATCTATCCTAAAGCCACTCGGTATAGTATCCAATACCCATCTTTGACTTATGGTTATCGAACTTTTTTATTACTAGGACTTTAGTGAAGAGGTTGGCCAGGTTTTTCTTTTTGTTGATCTCCTAAAGATCGACATCAGCTCGATACATGATCTTCTAGACTAGGTGGAAGTGATGCAATATGTGTTTCGTCCGCTGGTGTGCCTTTAATTTCTTCGCTTGAGCAATGGTACCTGTGCTGTCATAGTAGAGTAGAATTAGACCATCAAGAGAGGATGCTACTCCGAGCTCAATGATGAATTTTCTTAGTCACACAATTTTCTTCACGGTATTTGATGCTGCAATGTACTCCACTTCATAAATAGAGTCTACCATAGTATGCTGCTTGAAACTCTTCCAACAGATGGCTCCATCATTTAGAGTAAAGATATAACTCGACATGCTTCTACTGTCATCATAGTCAGACTGAAAGCTGGAGCCAGTAAATCCCACAAGTTTCAGATCTGACTTACCATAAATCAACCATTGATTCTTAGTATTTCTTAAATACTTAAGGATGACTTTCACCACTTTTCAATGATTCTCTTCAGGATCAGATTGGTATCTACTCATACTCCTAGTGAGTATGCCACATCTGATCTCGTACATGTCATGATGTACATGATAGATTTCACTACCGAAGCATATGAGACTCTACTCATATGCTCTCTCTCTCTTCAGGAGTTCTTGGACAATCTTTCTTAGAGAGAAAAATTTTATGGCCTATCAGAAGATGGTCTTTTTTAGAATTCTCTATGCTGAATCTCTTCAGCATAGTGTATATGTACGTGGACTGGGATAACCCAAGCATCTTTTTAGATCTATCTCTATAGATCTTCATTTCTAGGATATAAGATGCTTCACCCAAATCCTTCAGAAAAAACTGTAATGACAACCAAATTTTTATTTCCTACAGTATGGAGATGTCATTCCTAATTAAGAGAATATCATCCACGTACAAGATAAGAAATACCACTGCTAGACCATTTGCCCATTTGTAAATGCAGGGCTCCTCTTCCTTCTTAATAAAGCCATATATTTTAATCACCTTATTAAAATACATATTCCAACTCTGAGATGCTTGCTTCAATCTATAAATGGATCTCTATAATTTGCACACCTTGGACTCATCTATGGATGTGAACCTCTCAGGTTATATCATATACATCTCTTTGGTTAGCTCTCTATTTAGAAAAGCCATCTTCACATTCATCTATCAGATCTCATAATCCAGATAGGTAGCTATTGCAAGCATTATTCGAATGAATTTAAGCATTATCATAAAAGAGAATGTCTTGTCATAGTCAATACCATAATGTTGACGATATCCCTTGACAACCAGATAGGCTTTATAGGTTTTCATATTTTTGTCTGTGTCGAAGACCCATTTAAATCCAATGGATTTAACCTCTTCGAGTGGATCAACCAATGTCCATACATCATTGACCTTCATGGACTCAATCTCGGATTTCATAGCCTTAAGCCATTTCTCAAAATCAATTAACTATTCAATTAACTGTGTACAGTGTCCAATTAACTATGCAGTATTTAATTAATTATGTACATTGTTAAATTAACTATGTGTAGTATTATTAACTATGTGCAGGATTCAATTAACTGTATGCAGGATTCATTTAACTATGTACAGTATTCATCTAACTATGTGCAGTATTAAATTAATTGTGTAAAATGTTAAATTAACTATGTAGAATTCATTTAACTATGTACAATATTCATTTAACTATATGTAGTGTTCAACTAACTATATGTAGTATTAAATTAATTGTGTGTAGTATCCAATTAACTATATGCAGTATTCATTTAACTATATATAGTATTAAATTTACTGTGTGCAGTATTCAATTAACTATATATAGTGTTAAATTAATTATGTAGTGTTCAATTGACTATGTATAGTGTTAAATTAACTATATGCAGTGTTAAATTAACTATGTGCATGATTTATTTAACTTTGTATATGATTAATTTAATTTTATGCAGGATCCATTTAAGTATGTGTAGTATTCATTTAAGTGATTTCATGATTCATTTAATTATATGCAGTATTAAATTAATGGTGTAACAATCATTTAAATGAGTGTAGGATTGCTTTAACCGTGTGCAGGATTCAGGTATTATAGCATGCTTTTGAAGTATCATGGCATAAAATTGACATAATGCAAATTTTATGCTGAAAATGTTTGGATGGTATTAAATATAATAAATAATCACTATAAGGACATAATTTACTATTTGAATTAATCATCAAGACTAGTTACAAAATTACTATGTCCTAATCTTTAGAACTTGGTATCTTCTTTTCATACCATAACCAAAATTGTTTATATGATACACAGTACCCATGAAACAAAATATTTGCTGCAACCCAACTCCTATACAACAAGGCATCCTTAAAAGCATCATGCAATAGTCTTGAGCTATCTCTTATGAGGATCTCCACAAACATCTGCATATGCACACCACAATCAACGGTATCATAGCTCTACTATAACAAGTCACAAACATCTTGAACTTGAGATTCAGGGATATGTAATCCTACTCATTCTAATAACCAAAATTGCATGAACGTTGCCTACATATGCATGAACCATAGCTTCTTCATTAGATTCAGTAGATGCTTTCAAGAATGGTTTCGATCGTTGTCCATTAACTTTAAAAGTAACACCATTACTTAGATTTTCAATCTCTATAGTCCCATGTGAGAAGACTTTCTTAACTATATACGGTCCAGTCCATCGAGATCTTAATTTACCTGAAAATAGATGTAGCCTAGAATTGTATAGAATAACTTTTTATTCAGGTATAAAAGATTTTCTATTAATTACTTGATCGTGAAAAGCTTTAGTTTTTTCTTTATAAATTTTGGCATTTTCATAGGCTTCATTCCTATTTTTCTCAAGTTCATTGATTTATAATTTTCTCGGATCACTAGTTGCATCCAAGTTCATGTTCAGTTGTTTAATGGCCCACATTGTCCTATGTTCCAATTCTACCGGCAAGTGACATGCTTTATCAAATACAAGCCTATATGGAGATATCCCTAAGTTGGTCTTGAAAGCTGTGCGATATGCCCAGAGTTCATCTGTTAGTTTTAAAGACCAAGCTTTCCTATTAGAGCTTACTATCTTCTCTAAAATCAACTTGATTTGGTGATTAGAAACTTCAACTTTCCCACTCATTTATGGATGATAGGGTGTGGCTAGTTTATGGATAATATTATACTTCTTCATCAGTGATGCAAAGGATCAGTTGCAGAAGTATGTTTCGCGATCATTGATAATAGCTCTAGGAGTACCAAATTGGGATAGGATATTTTTTTTAACAAATTTGATAATAATCCTACTATCATTGGTCTTGCATGGTACTGTCTCTACCTACTTGGATACATAATCAACGACTGTTAAGATATATTCATTCCCAAAAGATTTTGAAAATGATCCCATGAAGTCTATTCCCCATACATCAAAAATTTCTACAATTAAAATTAGATTCATAGGCATCATATCTTTCTTTATGATCCAATCCATTTGTTGACACTTAACACAACTTTTATAGAATTCATGGGCATCTCTAAATAAGTTAGGCCAATAGAATCCACATTAGAGTACTTTAACTGCATTCTTTTTAACTCCAAAATGACCACCACAAGCTTAGTCATGGCAAAAGAATAAAATACTCTTAACTTCATTATCAAGGACACATCTTCTTATGATTTAGTTAAAACATTGTTTGAATAAATATGGATCATCCTAAATAAAATATTTAACTTGAGAGAAAAAATTATTTTTATCCTAAATGGTCTGGTGCATAGAAATTTGGCCGATAACTAAGAAATTTACTATATTAGCATACCATGATTCTGATGTTACTGACAATAATTGTTCATCAGAGAATGACTCATTAACAGGTATATTCTTAGTTGGTGCGATTGCTAAATGAGATAAATGATCTGCCATTACATTTTCTATACCTTTCTTATCCTTGATATCTAGGTTAAATTCTTGCAAAAGTAGGATCCATCTAATTAGGCATGCCTTAGCATCTTTCATTGAGAAAAGATGCCTAATAGCTGAGTGATCAGTATAGATAATTATATGAGAACCCACTAAGTAGGACCTAAATTTCTCTAAAGCAAATATCACAGCTAAAAATATAATATGGTAGTTAAGTAATTAAGCTATGCTTCATTTAAAGTCCTGCTAGCATAATAGATCACTTGAGGTAGCTTATTTATTTTTTGACCTAAGACAGCTCCTATGGCATGATCAGATGCTTCGCACATAAGCTTAAAAGATTGAGTCCATACAGATGGATGAATAATTAGGGCTGAGGTTATTTCCTTCTTTAATCTTTCAAAGGACTCAAGACATTAAGGTATGAAGTCAAATTTGACATCTTTGGCCAATAGGTTAGTTAATAGTCGAGCCATTTTGCTAAAATTCTTGATAAATCATCTATAGAAACGAGTATATCCAAGAAAAGAGAGCAAATTTTTTTTACTGATTTTGGTAGTGGAAGGTTTTCAATTAAATCTATCTTAGCTTTATGCACTTCAATACCTCATTTTGAAATTACATGACCAAGGACTATGCCTTCCTTAACCATAAATTGACATTTTTCTTAATTTAACACTAAATGCTTCTCCTTACATCTTTCTAAAGCTAGTTTGAGATGATATAGACATTCAGAGAAGGTAGATCCAAATATCAAAAAATTATCCATAAAAATTTCAAGAAATCTTTCAATCATGTCTAAAAAAATGCTAGTCATATATCTTTGAAAAGTAGCTAGTGCGTTACATAATCCAAAGGACATGCATCTATAGGCAAAAGTTCCATAAGGATAGGTAAAAGTAATCTTTTCTTGATCCTCAGAGGCTATAAAAATCTAATTATATCCCAAATATTCATCCAGAAAATAATAAAAGTCATGCCCTGGTAGTCATTCTAACATTTGGTACATAAAGGATAGTGAAAAATGGTCATTTTGGATGACTGTATTTAATTTTTTATAGTCGATGCAGACCCTCCATCTAGTTTGAACTTTTATTGGGATCAATTCATTGTTATCATTCTGAATTACAGTAACTCCTGACTTCTTGGGTACTACTTGTACTGGGCTTACCCATGAACCATCTGAGATGGGATATATTATTTTATTGTCAAGGAGTTTTATTATTTCTTTTTCTACAACCTCTTTCATGGTTGGATTTAAAATTCTTTAGGGATCTCTTTTTGGCTTAGCATCCTCTAATAGATAAATTCTATATTGAACAATCAAGGGACTAATCCTCTTTAAATCAGTTATGGTCCATCCTATTGCTTCTTTATTTTTCTTCAGGATAGTCAATAATTCTTCCTCTTGTATAGGGTCTAGGTTTAGTGAAATAATTACTGGTAAGATTTTTGGTGGACCTAGGTATGCATATTTTAGATGTTTGGAGAGTGTTTTTAATTCTATCTTGGATGTTTCCTCCACTAATGGTCTAAACAATAGTTCAACTAGAGGATCCCATCTAAGTTCCATATTGACTGTGGCTAAATCACTAACCTCTTCAAATTCTTCATAGTTCTGATTTGCCCATAGTTCCATATTAGATTTTTCATCACTTAGATCAATGGGTTCATACACATTGTCCTGTATCAAGTTTAGATCACTTACTTGATTTGTTTCAAATAGATCAAAAATATTTAAGTCTGCAGTCATATTACCAAAAAAAAGTTTTATTAGACTATTTCGATAGTTGATTTGGGCATTGGCTGTGGCTCGAAATGGTCTACCTAGTATAACTGGAATATAGCCATTTGGGTTTATTACAGATTCAATTTCTAAAATCATAGAGTCTATTGGATAAATAAAATCATCAATCTTAATTAATACATCCTCTACTATTCTTCTTAGTACTTTCAAAGATCAATTTGCTAATTGTAAAGTCATTCCTGTAAGCTTTAATTCTTCCAATTCTAGCTTTTTCATAAACTGAATAAGGTAGTATATTGACACTCGCTCCTAAGTCTAATAGAACCTTGTTAATAAAGATTTTTCCTATGATGCAAGAAATAATGGAAGACCCTGGATCTTTGTATTTCACTAGCACATGGTTTGATAGGTATAAACTCACACTAGCTACTAGGAAGGCTCTTTTATGTACATTGATGGTCTTTTTTCTGATACACAAGTTCTTAAGAAATTTAGCATATGATAGAACTTGTTGGATCATATCTAATAAAGAAATATTTACTTTTACTTGCTTAAAGACTTCCAAGATTTTATCTAGTTGGACTGAGTTTCGGTTGGACTTTAATCTATTAGGAAAGGATGCTACAATCTTAGATATTAGTCCAACTAATTTGGGTGTGGGCTCTACTGATGAATCAAGTTCTGTTTCTTTAGGTTCTTCAGACTGATCCTATTCAGGTATTGATTCAGATAGTAGGTCTTTTATTTCTTCTTCTGGTGCTTTAAATGTACTCACTTGGTTGTTTATTTATTTTTCAGATCTTAGTGTATGGATAGCATTTAATTGGTTAATCTGGGCTCCTTATTGAGATTTTTTATCGTTTTGGATTCTAGGGTTAGCCTCAAGTTGACTTGGCAGTCTACCTTTTCTCTCTCACTAAGAGCTGTGGCAACTGACCTAACTATATTTCTAGATGGGCAATAGCTTGAGAGTTTGAATTTATGGCTTGAGAATTCGTATTTATAAGTTGGTTGATTAGATCATTCTGTGATTTCATCATGGCTTCTAAATTTTTTTCTAAAGAATTAAGCCTTTGATTAGTTGAATTATTCAATGGTTGATTGGGTCTTGAATATGATTGATTGATAGTAGGTCTATTTGAATTTGATCCTTGGGACCAAAAAAAATTGGATTGTTGATTAGAGTTGTCCAAATTAGTGTTTTGTAACCAAGACAAGCTTGGATGGTTTCTCCACCCTAGATTGTAGGTTGATGCATGTAGATCATTGGTAGATCTTTGATAGGCTGCATTCACCTATGCATAATCATTATCAATCTGGTTCATTAGGAAGGGACATTCCTCTATGACATGGTCTGGTGCATTAAAGTCATTGCACATGGGTGCAAATACTTGGTTTACATTGGCTGATCTCTGCAATTCTAAGGCCTCTAATCTTTATTATAAAGTGGCTATTTTGGCTTCTGCAGCTAGGGTTGTTGGGACTTGATGTCTATCACCTCTTATTGGCATAGGTTCCCTAGTTGCTTTCCACTATAGACTCTTTTCTGCTAGATCCTCTAAAAATTGCCAAGCTTCATTAGCTTCTTCATGAATTGGCCGTGGCACATCGACTCTAGCATGATTCTTAAATTTGGCTCTAGACCTTCATAAATTATTTAACACAACCTCCAAGTTTCTATTCCATAGTGTGGGCATTGACTCAAGAGGTTCTTAAATCGGTCTAAACACTTCCAACAAGACTCTCCTCCTAATTAGTAAAATTGATTAATTTTGTTTCTTAAGTTGTCTATTTTGTGATGTGGGAAAAACTTCCTCAAGAATACTTTTACAAAGCCATCCAATGTTATGATCGAGTGGTTGGGTAGACTATATAGTCATTTTTTAGCATTTTTCTTGAGGGCAAAATTAATCGGCCTAAGTTTAATAGCATCTTTTGAGAGTTGGTATATCCTCATAGTATCACATACTTCCTCAAATTCTCTAATGAAAATATATGCATACTTAATTCCGGTAAATTTAGGAAGCATGTTGATGATTTGAGGTTTAACTTCAAAATTTGTTACATTAGTCTGGGATAATCGAATATAAGATAGTTGGGCTAAGCCCATAGGATAGCAAAGGTCCATTAAGGTTTGAGGTTCTTGATCTATCTCACTCATTATGGACTCAGCAATTTTTTGGATTAGGATAGGATTTGGATCTATTTTTACTAATCGATCAGATTTTCTTTTCCAAATTGCTATTTTATAATTTATTTTTTTTACTATTTTTTAATTTAATTTTATTTTTTTAAAGATGAGATAAAAGAAAGAAAAGGATTTTAAAGATGAGTCCTAAGGAGTCCTAAATCTAGAGATGATAGAGAGAAGAGTGCTTTACTTTGGTTTGAATTTGATGTTAATTACAATCAAGTTAAGCAAACATGGACTCTCTATCCTAGGATTAACCTAGATCTAGACAGCTCTTAATTGTTTCAAGATAATCTTTGAGCACTCCAAGCTTAAAATTGGCTAACTGATTTGGCCAGATAAGTAAAAATGTGGGAAGTTTTCTGCTCTTTGGTTTTCTTAGACACCAACTAAATTGGCTAGGTCAGATAATGGAACCAATTAAAAATCACAATCTTTGAACCACTTGTCTTAGATTTCGAGTAATTAACCAATTCAAACCTGATCCAACTCTAGGATTTTCTTATCTTAATGAGCTTGAATATCCTTAAGAGCCAACGTCTAATTGATTTTAAATTAAGAATTTGGATTAATGTAATATGAAAGATGGTGGTTTGTAGGCTAAGGAATGATGATCAAATTCCCATCTTATCTTGTTTAATGGATTGTGCCTTTAGAGTATATTATGGATATGCAATGCAAATCAAACAAGATATCCAAACATATTAAAAAATTAATTTTTATTTAATATTTATGATTATTCTTAATTAATTATGTATTATGAGATGTCGGTGATTTTTTAAGGATTTATGGTTTTATCTTTTTATAGATATTTTTTTAGTTTATGATTGTATGATTTTGCAAAAAATAATAAATTCAAGTGATTAAATCTTAGAAAGCAATAAATTAATCTAAACTACAGCGAGCAGAAATTAGTTATGAAAAGATAGTGATAACTAGATAAAATTAAAGAGAAAATAATTTTTTTATTATTTTTAAAAATTAATTAATTAATTTTTTATTAATTAAAGCAATCATGCTATAATTTTTGATAATGACGTCAAAAATTTTATTGGTTGTTATTAAAGCAACAACTAAAAATTAGATCCAATTTTAATATTTAGGATAGTGGTGAGTCGGATGTTGATTTTTTCAAGGATTGAAGGCTAAATTATATTTAATTTAATTAAAAATAAAATTTGTAATTTAGTTTTAAAGTAGAAATTTAAATATGTAGAATAAAGAGAGCAAATTGAGAGTTTAGCAAATATAAAAAGAAAGCAAATACTAAATTAATTAGGATTTTGAATTAATGAGAATTATTTTGAGATTTTGAATTCATCTTCAGTATGGTTATGGTAATTCTTTTCAATATAAAAATTTATTATTTTTAAAAATTTAGTTAAGATTATGATTTATTTTCTTAGAGTATGAATTATATCTCTTGATAATGATCCATCTCTATGAAATCATAAATTATTCAATACTTTAACTTTTAAAAATTAATAACATAATTTTTAATAATTATTCTCTAAAATAAATTATTAAATTTAGTATAGACTATATCTGCTAATCATAATTCATCCTAATGAATATAATTTATTTAGATCTTTAATCAATTAATAAGCATATTAAATAATCAGGATCTCATGTATAAAAAAATAAATTAATTAAAAATTGAGCAGGAGAACATGTTTGCATAAAAAAATAATAATAAAATATTAAAAAATTATAATTCATGTTAGAGGATTTCATCTACTCTTTCAGAATCCAGCTCCTTAGCCATACATAGTCGACAATCTACTCATTCTTGGCATCTTCAGAGCTTTTTTGATTGAAGGTTAGAAGGAAAAAGAAGGAAGAAATAAGGAGGACAAGAGAGAGAAAGAAAGAGAAGAAGCTCTATTTTCTTTCTATTTTTTTGGCATAGAAGACTTTTCTCAGGCTTTAGGTATAAGGATGTTTAAATAGAGAAGAAAATAGGTTTTCAGAGTTATTTTCAGAGTAAAAAATTAAGCCTGGATTGAATTTAAAAATCCTGAAGCTTCCTAGCCATTGATCTATGATCAAACAACCTAAAATTCATCAAAATCCACCATTGATCATCAATAAAAACACTTAGATCGGTTCTCTGCCATTGGATCTCAGTCTGGAGCGATGTCGGTCATTGGATTACGCGTTCGGGAGCCCTAGGAAGTCCTCATCAAACTGGGAATCACCCCGACCATCAAATCTCCATTGACATCAATGACCACCGTCCGATGGTGCAAAACTATAGCCGTAGACCGCCATGGATCGAGCTCGTTGAGGACCGCAGCTAATCACCACCTATCATGCTAGATTAAATGACCAAAATACCCCTATATGCTATGATGGATTTTATGTAAACCTCTTAACGGTTCAGGTCTACCTGAGTCACACACCGATTCACCACACCTACTGAGCTAGGTGGTTTGTGCCTGGTTCCATGGACTGATCGATCGGTCCACCATGATCTGACCTATTTTTTTTGTTTTTCTTTTATTTTAAACTTCTGGTTTCATATATTTTTTGTTTTAAATCTGATTTAAGTAAAATTTATTCTGTTAGAACCCATAACGAGCTCTTTGCATTGATGGACTTTTTTCCTACAAAACACTAATAAAAATATTAATTTTTTAAAATAAATATTAATTAATATTTGATTTAATAATATTATTTAGTAATTTATGATAATTATCAAATGTAAGAGATGGGGATAAATGAATGGCGGTCTGTGCTTTCCAAGTAGACTATTGGCATGCTCAACAGCCCATCCTTGCACCAAAAAAGCAATATAAGCATCATATTTTAGAGAAATCTAACTATCTATCATACCAAAATAATATAGAATTATAATATTATAATAAATTAACTATATATGATAATAAATTAACTGTGTACTATAGTAAATTAACTAAAACCCAGTATAAATTAATTATGTACCATAATAAATTAACTATGTACCAATAAAGATTAACTATGTATCATAATAAATTAATGATGTACTAATAATAAATTAACTTTATACCAATAATAAATTAACTATGTACCATAATAAATTAACTATAACCAAGTATAAATTAACTATATACCATAATAAATTAATTATGTACCAATAAAGATTAATTATGTACCATAATAAATTAACTATGTATCAATAATAAATTAACTGTATACTATAATAAATTAATTATATACCAATAATAAATTAATTATGTACTATAATAAATTAACTGTATACTATATTAAATTAATTATGATCCAATATAAATTAACTATGTACTATAATAAATTAACTATGTACTAATAAAGATTAACTATGTACCATAATAAATTAACTATGTAGCAATAATAAATTAACTATGTACCATAAGAAATTAACTATATACTTATAATGAATTAACTATGTACCATAATAAATTAACTATATACTAATAATGAATTAACTATGTACCATAATAAATTAACTGTAATCTAGTATAAATTAACTATGTATTATAGTAAATTAATTATGTACCATAAAAAGCTAACTGTGTATCAATATAGATTAACTATGTAGCATAATAAATTAATTATGTATCAATAGATCAACTGTGTACCATAATAGATTAACTATGTACCAATATACATTAAGTGTATGCTAATATATATTAACTATGTACCATAAGAAATTAACTGTATGCCATTCTATATTAACTATAAACCATACTAGACTAGTTATGTACCATGTTAAAATAAGTGATGCCATAATAGATTGACTATAAAATAATTGAATTGAAAGTAAACACAGATAAGCTTACCACCAGAGTTACTATACATCCATCCATATAACCAGCAGAGCCTCTTCCAGTTGTGTTCCTCATGCGCACACTCTCTGCTAATTTAGGAATCTATTGTTGAAAAAAAAAACTGCAAGACTCTAACTATATGAACCTAGACAATCCAAATCGTCAAGATATTGACATAATACCTTTGAAACATGGTATCGTATGGTTGAAAAAAGAATAATTATAAAAATAAAAAGAATCCAATACTTGGTAAAGTCTTTTACATTCCGCAATCCTGATTTTTCAATAAGAGACATCAATCTATTTTTAACTAAATCTCTAGTGGTCTTTTTATAGTCACCATCAAAAAATCAGATGATGAGGTCCGACTGAATCTTTTCCTCCCTATATAATTCAACCTCATCACCCATAGCTCTCAAACCAAGGATGAGGGCAATATCAGTCCCCATAAAAGGAACCATAGTACCACCCAACCTAAAGCCCTCCTTCTCATCATCCTAAAAGAAAAGCAATGCATCCAATAATGGTCTGCTTTGCTTGATATATGGAGGTTGGAGCAAATGGCCAAATAGAGTCGCAGTCACTTTTGTCTTCTACTCTTTGGACATGAATTCTATAAGTATGTCCATAACCTTGATATAGTGACTAAAATAGCATCTTTTATTCAATATATTAATTGGGCCAATATACATTTTTTTGACTCTTCTTGAACTAGCCATCGTAACACTGCATCACAAATCAAATTCACATGATACATATTAAAAATATCATCATAATATTGTAAATAAATATCAATCCAAGTTAACTCAAAAAGTTTAAAAAGAAAATTATGATAGCAAAGCTTCTACTAATTAAAATGTATCATTTCTATAGTATTAATACTTTAACTCAAATTGATAAAATACTTTGAATTTCAATGTATAATTTTCTACCATTACTCTAATTCAACTATATTATTTTTTATCTTCAATTTCAAAGTTTACTAATGAAAGAAATGTAATAGGCTACAATTGCCTTTGCATTTTCTCTGAAATCTTTGAATGCCTTAAATTTAAGAAAACATGAAAGGATCATCTAGGCATCATGAATTAGATTTTTCAGGGATAACATGCTTTTTTGACTGAGAAATCAAAATCAATCAAAGCCAAAACCAAAAGAAACGATCATGAACATGAAATATAATGCAAAAACAAAAAAAAAATATCTACCTCTTAATTGATTCTTCTTAGAGTCTCGGTGCTTCAAAAAAAAATTGAATAGAGATTTTCGGATAGAAAGGGGAATGCAACATTCATCGCTACTTTAGCAGCTATCTGAAAACAACCTTAAGAACCAATCAAGCAGTTTTTTTAAATTCTTTGTCTAACAACTGCAAAAAGGGAGAGAGGCAAACGCACTCAGAGACACACCAAGATAGAGAAAAAAGAAAATATCGGAAAAATAAAATAAAGAGATAATTTTTATCTCTATCTGCGTCTACCGCAGTCGTCATCGCTAGTGGTGTGAGGTAAATCGTATTAAAATAGATCATCAGAGGTGCTCAAAAGGGAGAACAAAGGTAGGAAGACGAAAAATTCTATTTAGAGGAGAATATTGAATATGGTAGTTAAATTGAGGGTATTTTCATCTCATTAGAGTTAAAACTTAAAATTCTTTTGTTGAATGGATCAGAAATTATATTTTTGATCAACGGACGGTAAAAGTTAAAGTCCCATCAAAATAGTAATTTGTTAGAGCTTTCTCACATACTTCCTTGAAATATGATACAGGACTGTTGTCAAGCTTAGTAGATGTAAATGCTTGCGTATTTTTAACATATCAAGTAAAAGAGATCAATATATGGACATTTCTCAGCAACTTGCTAATAAAAAATATGTTTACCTCAAATCTGCAGCCCAGATGCTCGCTTGCCAGATGAATCTTCCCATTCCATGTACTTCACTCTGGCAAGAACCTGCCAAATCTCCTCGAACATGTAGCTTGCGGGCTTAGCACCCCTCCCAAGTTCCAAAGCCTATCTCATGTAAGTTTTGCAGACTTCAGTTGTTAATAGCATCCAGGTCATGCTTAAAATAATAAAAATGTAGCCGTGAAGATGAAAAAAAATTGTCATGCCTTGCTAAAAGAAGAATAAAAAGGGCCATTGCATGGTGAAACGTAGAAGGCTTGGGCTGACAAATGCTATGGTGTGGGTTCAGGTCCTTGAGCAGCCACTCTGTGCAAAAAAAATGCCTAAGGGTAGGTCTGTTTCCGGTCTGCCCCTCACAGGTCCCTGGATTGATCATAATTGGGTAATGGCTTTTTTACTTGCTAAAAGCAAAGGAAAAAGAAAGCCCATTGCAGAATTATATATGGATGAGCAGAACAAGATTGGTAATCAGAAAAAGCAGAGAATGGAGGCAAGGATTTTACACTGGTGGTGAGAATGACTTCTGAGTCATATAGCTGTTACGTTAACCTTGAAAGGATCAGAGCTACCCATTTTTCTGCATTACAAATTCACATGTAACTGAACCATTTACTTTTACCAGCAGTTGGGGGGGGGGGTTGTATTTTAATTCACAAGAGTAAAAAGATTTATATTCACCAAATTAGAGATGATTTCTCTATCAATTGAGGAACCTTTGACCTTTTGCTTGTCAGTATCTATACAGCTCAAATACGGTTATAAATAACTTAATTGGTTCCTGCACATTCACCTGGCAAAATACACCCGTCGATGTCATTTTGCTGCATGAAATCTAATTGCATAGCAAACTCCTCCGGCATGAATGTTGGACTGGAAGGTTGGTGTACAATCGCTTCTCTTTAGTAGATGAGTCTTGAGTCTACGGTGTGGAGACATCGGAGCGAGAGTACAGGTACTCGTTAGAGAACGAGGGCACTGAGCGTGACCACCTCGAGTAGTCATTAGGGAGTCTACCTTCTCGTCAATGACTGACTCGATGCTGCAGTAGTGTGTCTGGTTCTTTGACCTGAGGTGCATCGGCAGTTCACCTTGAGGGTGTTATAGTTTGACTACACCATTACTCGGTCTCCTAGCCATTCGGAATCCTGAGGTGTATGTTGGCTATAGCATGTTCATTGTAGGAACTGGATGGCATCAAGATGGAATCTATCTACCTCGGTGGTAGAGGAGCAGCCCTATGATGATCATGAGAATCAAGTCCAGAAGCCCATGGCCATGGCAGAGTGAAATAATAGAAAGAGTTTCTATTTAGATTTTCACATCGGACTCGAATCGAATGATTACATCATATGACAGAGACTAGGGTTTGACGAGTTTACCTTAATCCTAATCTGATCGGGGCTCAAGATAGAAGAACTTAATCACACAGGTAGCTGCACCAAGAGGTTCACATTCAGCTCTGATGGGTTGCCACCATATACTGCTATGTGTCACTGGTGGATTTTGGGAGCAATTAGAATGATTTAGATGATCGATCATTCTAGCTGTTCGAATCAGAAGAGTTCTGATCCATCGAAAGGAGTTTTGATGATGTCGATGATAGAGATCATGACATATCCCATTACCATACAGAACTGAACCTAACTGGGTTACACAAATAAGGGTTTGAATCTGGTGATCATCAATTGAACTGGTCCAGTTCAATTGATCTGAATGAGATTCAATTAGGTTCAAAGAAATCGTGCTAGCACTTGATTGAACTTAACGTTCTTCTTTTACTATCATAAATAAGTTGTCCTGCCTGAGCCAAAGGAGTTTGTGCTCAATCATAGGCCTTCATATGGTTTAACTGGAGGTTATCCAAGTCAGAAAAGGTTGTCTTATTTTGTAAGACATTATCTACCATTTTTGGTCACCTGCCATTTCTTGTTCTTTGACTTTGGTCAAAAGTCTACCTTTAACTGGTCAAATGTTCACCATTGACACTTTGACTTTTGACCACATGTCATGCACCTATTGGAGAGCTGGTGGGGGCTTGTCCCCCTGCCAGAACATGGCAAGAAGGAGGGTGCACGCCACCCTAGGCGTGTGCCCAAGTTGGAGGCGCCTAGGAGTCCTTATTGGACAAGGACTCCATCTCCTTTTTGGATTCCAATTAGAATTCTCCTAAGAACCAACTTTGACTGATCTTAGATGCCCTCTAAGGAGAAATCCAGGGGACTCTATTTTCGCCAATCAGATTTAGATCTGATTTCACAAAGAGTTGTGATTGGTTGGGAAGAAGAGGAGTTGGATCATGTTTAGTCTATAAATAAGATCCTGCGCCCAACCCAGATTGTGACTGGAAGTGATTGAAAGGAATCACATTTTTCATGCCCCAAGGCTGCCTCTCCCCTCTTTCTCCATGCCAAAGCACCTTCTCCCTCTCCTCTCCACGTCCAAAAGGAGTTTTGGATTTTTGGTTGGTGCAATCTAGATCAAAGAAAGGCAACTGAAAGCTAGAAGGCTGCGTTGCTGCAAAGGATAACTGCTGATCTTCAAAAGGAGTTTTGAAGATCCTCCAGATCAGATCCAGATCTGATTTCTGGAGATGTGATAGAGAAGAAGAGAATCTCCAGATCCAGCCTGAGTGAATATCGGTAGAGGTTAGGCACTTACGTGGCTAGATCCAGAACCTTCCGCTGCATATAGGATCATCAACGGGTAATAGGATTACCCATATCAAGGTAAGTTAAATCTAATTTAATTTATCTAATTTTATTTTGATTTTTAAAATAATAATAATCAAATCTAAAATATATCAAGATCTGATTGAGATCAAGAGAAAAATTTTTGAAATATATTTCTTAATCTGATCAGACCTGAACGAACCTGGACCGAAAAATCAGAATTTCCCTTCATGTATCTCATATAGGTTAGTTGTCCTCTTAACCAAGGAGTATGAAGATATTGGTATGACATATAGGTGAGATGTATGGGTACATCATCATTGAATGTGACCAACTTCAGAGCATTCTTCTATCGAGAATGTCTCTGATGGAATGTACGTATAAGTGTTCTTTTGACCTGAGATCATCTTAGTGACCTGCAAGCAACTCACTATGCTTTGGTATCGAACTAACTAAATTTCTAATTCAGTAATGAAAGGCTTCTTGGCACAGTCAAGTACTTACAAAATCAGAGTGTGATCAATATGAAATTGATCACTCCAAGAGTTGAAGAAGAATGTATCACTGTATTTCAATATAGCAAAACCTTGGCTAGGATAATCTATCAGATAGATTTGGTATTTTGAAATACAATGTGGACAACCTAATCAGAGTTGACAGTTAAACTCTGAGGTGTTCTACGAGCATTTTGGTCAAGGGGATGAATTATATGAAAACTATATTTGCATGAGTTCTAAGGATATTATTCTACACATTTGATCTATCCGGCCATCGGGTACTATTGCTAGATGGTCACTTTGATTGGTACAAAAATCTATTCCTGTGCTATTGACTTAGGTTTAGATCTATGAGGTCACACATATTAGAGCTCACGATCTGATTGAATGGTTGATCAACGATTAAAAATCGTTCTAGGATTAAACAATCAATACGATTGGTGTTTAACCTAGTATAAGTGTTGTAGGAGTTTTGATTAGCAATTAGATTGCTAATTGACTTAATTTGATTAAGCTAGAGGGCTAAGATTAAGTCTAATTAAATATAATTTAATTAAATTTAGTTTGGATATGATTGGATCAAGTTCAATTGACTTATTGAATAAGCCAAATACAAGAAAGAACTAGTCCTAGTTTAACTAGGACTCGAGTCAACCCAATTTTTTAATTTGATTAAAAAATTAAATTAAAATTTAATTTAATTTAATTTAATTTAATCTTTAAATGGGTTAGGGTCTTATTTAATTAAGTTGGTTTACTCTTAATTTTATTTGGTTAAAAGACCTTGTTTGACCAAGTCAAAATACGAGTCCCAGTGTGAGTAGGACTCCCTAACCTTACGACACCTTAGCCCATGCCCCCATGCCCATTCTTTATTTTGTGCATGAGATCTCCTCTCCTTGATCGTCATGCATGCCCCTCTCTTTCTTTTTTTCTCATAAGGTAATTTGTTGGAAGACCAAGTCAAAAAGGGAGTTAGTTTTGCTTTAGGATTCTATGAGATAGAATCCCTATTGACCAAAACTTCTCTCTCTTGTGTGCCACCCCCTCTCCTATTTTTTCTCCAATACTTCCATGGTGAGAAAGGAGAATTTTATGTGTTCTCCCTTGCTGGATTCACAAAAAAATCAGAGGAGGGGCGCCCAAGAGTTGGGTGCCCCAACCACTTGCCAAATCTAGTCCTGCCTTGTCTAGTTTTTGACCTAGACAAGGACTCTTCTTTTTCTATAAATTTTGAATGAATTTTGGTCTAATTTTTTCATATAATATAGAGATTTGGGAGAGATTTAGGGTGTGAAAAAATCAAAGGAAGAGAGTCCTTGGGTGTGGGGCTTCCATAGGCACCAAACTAGGTGTCTAGGTGAGAGAAGAGAGAAGAAAAAGAGGATCTTCTTCTAGGGCTATTTTATTCTTCATCTCTCCTCCTTTTGAGTTATTTTCTGAGAGAGTCTTAGATCAAAAAACTCTTATCTTTCTTCTCATATTTTGGAGAGTTCAGGTTTTGAAAAAGAGAGTGTCGGATCGATCGTCGAAGAAGGATCAGCATGGTACTAGCATGCTGTGCTGATTTCCTACATCGAACTTCAGATCAGTGTTTGTAGGCTCGTGTGGATGACTTCTAGAGGCCGAATTCATGTGCGGCTCATGACTTCATCCTCAAGCTTGGATCAGTAAGTTAGAACATCTAACTTGCACATGTAATAGATCTGATCTATTGATTTCATACCTACATTAGATGTATTGTTGATCTAGGTTGATGTGATTAACCTTTTCTTCTCTTTTATGTTTTTAATTTCTAATTTAATATCATGTCTTGATCATGTAATAAATCTGAGATATAGGTGTCTACATATTTATTTAAATAAATATTTAATTTATTTAAGTCTTTTGCTATCTGATCCTGAAAAAATTTCAAGATCTACCCATAAAATTCTAGATCTGGTTCCTTCAAGTGGGACACATGGCAGGTCGGGGGTGGCTGAACAGGATCGGCAATCATAACCTCCTCAATTCTTTCTAACTATTTAAACCCCTCCACCCTCGATTTTCTTCCTCTACCTAGTTCTTTCTTCCCTCTTTTATTTCCTTTGTCTCTTCCAGGCGTCTCGCTCTCCTCTCATCGTGACTCCTCTGGCCGCTAGCACCTTTTCTATCAATCCCTTCCTCTTTTGACTGCCTTCTTGAGTCCTCCGACTAGTCTAGATTAGTCTCTCGATCTCTTTCTTCATATTTTCTTGCTTTTCTTCTATTTTTACTTTTTTAGCTTCTTTATAAAGGTTTAGTATTCCTTCTAGATTCTTTCCAAGATTTTATAATCTTTTTCTTTCGATTTTTTAAGAATTTTTTTAGTTAGATTTGATCCAAATATTTTTCGAAGTATCTTGGTTCTCTGGTTCTAAGAGTCTGGCTCACTTGAACTTGCCAGATCCTAGTCTTAGAAAAACCATCAAACCCATTATGACATCTCGACCGACCTTCATTCCTGAGACCATTCTCTATTGCTTACATCCCGAAGACCTTTCTTTCATAAGAATCTAGTACGAAATTCCTTCTGAATACGAGCTGAAATTTTTTGGACTGAGCTATTGAGCTTGTACCCCTCCCTTGGATCGCTTCTGCTTGTATACTGAAGTTCTTCATGCGGGATTCCAACTTTCAATCTACCCTTTCATTATAGCCCTTTTTTATTTTAAATATCTCCTTCGCCTCATTGAGTCCAAGTTCATTAAGGTTTATTATAGGTTTTTTCTCTCTTTGCATATCAACCAAAGTCTATCCATCAATTTTCTTGTTTCGTAATTACTTCACTTTCAAGCATCATCCTATTGCCAAAGATTGATGGTATTTGTCATTCTAGTTCAGTAAGAAGGGGATGCTCAAGGTACTCGTTCTTTCATTCATAACTAGAAGGAGAAATTTTTCTATATCTCCTATCCTTCTTTAGAACTAGGGATTCCTCCTTGGGGGTAGTTGAGAGACTCCATTCGTCGAGCTTCCAGATTGGAAAGAGAGGACCTCGACTCGATCAATAAATTTAAAAACTACCAAGCTCCTTCATCATCTGATTTGCTAGAAGCCCAGACATTATTCAACCTTGGCTTAAGTCCCCTCAACCCGGCAAGTACATCATCACAATTTGCTAGCTATGTTTTACTCTTTCCTCTGACCTTAGTTCTTTTTATTGCTGCAAAAATAACTCCAGAAGACCTAGTCCAGTTGTCCCAAGAGATAAAACTCTCAAGAGAAAGGGAGGTTCTTTGGGAAAGCCATCGAAGCATGTAAGGGCTTCGAATCCAAGTCCGACCATGTAGACCCAAGCCGAAGCTACTCTTGCAACCGTAGCAGCCCCGAGCTTGACCTCGCCCAACGATGCGGCTGCCTCTGCACTTCCTAAGTAGGGAAGGGTCATGAAGAAGAAAAAGACCGCCACCAAAAGAGTTAGGAGAGTCGGAGGGTCCGATGGCAAGAGCTCCAATCGAGAGTAGGGCTCTCTGGACAACTGGGAGGTCGTCTAGCCTTTGATAGAGGGATGCATCCTTCCACATATTTTTGAAAAGATGATTCACATAGATGATGAGGATAGAATTAGGAAATCTTTTGCAGCCTTCCTTGAGGTAATTAACTTCTCCCTTGTGCCAAGTTGAATACCAATGAATCTTGAAGTCGTAACTTGTATCTTGTTATTTGCAACTGGGGCATTATTCATATGCCCATGCAGAAGCAACAAACCTTCACAAAGCTGAGGCTTCGAAAGCTATCCAAGAGGCCCAAGCAGAGGTCAAGTGTTTGAGGAAAGCTCACTCAGCCAAAATTAAGAGCATCCAGGAAGAACTTCGAAAGGAGGAACAAATATTGATGAAACTGAAGGCTACCCTAACTTTGGAAGAGAACAAGTGAAAAAAGATTGAGGAGGAGGTTGGTGCAGAGAAGGAGCAGGCCGTCGAGGCCTTCAAGTCCTCTAAGGCAATGGAGGATATCAAAATAGCCTTCACCTAAGAGGCCTTCCTAAAAGGATTCGAGGTCTGCTAGGGGAGGATGGCCGAAAGATTTTCTGAGCTTGACCTCAGTTTTCTGATGGAGGAGTCCGATGATGATGAAGTTGGGCCTTCCACTATCGCCACCGATTTACCATCCGTCGAGCTTCCCGCTGCAACTTCTAAGCCTACCCAAGAGCTTGAGGCTGCCGAAGCTGCGTCGAGTTCGTCCACTATTCTTCCTCTAGAGGTTGGAGGTTTTCCATAGTTGTACTCTTTTTTTTCTTTTTGTCTGTTTCTGTATTTAAAATATTTTTAATAATGAAAATGAACCTCTTTTTTTTTGCCATACCATTGTGTCATGATGTTTTCGTGCATTAATGCAATCTCCCATTGACATCAAACCTCTGCCTTAGGGGATTCCTTTGAAGGCTATTAATAAACAGTTAAGAAAAGAAGTTTGCCATCTTGGTTAAAAACTGAAGAAAGTTGAGGATGAGGTTAAAAAATCAAAAAAAAATTATGCTGAGGTTGCTATTGAAATAAATCATCTTCGTCAATCCTTCAAGCAGTTCTTCAAAGAATATACCACCAAGAAAACTTATCTAAATGAAGAACTTTCGAAAATCAAGAAGTGCGCCAGCAAGAAATCCTAGACCCTGATTGCTAAGATTTGTTCTCTTGAGGCCGAACTTCATGAGGCAAAAGAGAAGATTGGCCAGCTAGAGAGAGATTCGGCCTGGAGCCAAAGTAAGGTAGAGTATGGATGGGACTAGTTAAAGAAATTCTCCAATCTTCAGAAACAACTACACAATGCCAAGATCTCATATGATACTTATCGAATTGACTAGTGTGGGTAGATTGAAGATCTGAAAAAGAAGCTTAATATGGCCAATACTGAGGTATCCCAGCTTCGAAAGCAGTTGGCAGATAGAGCCCAGACTAGTCCGAAAGGGGATCCAGAGGAAATTGCCTCTTTAAAGAGGATTATGGGGGATATTTTGGTGATTCCCGAGAAGACTAAGGTTGAACTCCTGCGGCTCAAGATTTAGACAACTTACAATGAGAATGCAGTGAAGGATGCTGAAGCTAAATCTGCAGTTCTGAGAAAAAGACTTAGAGAAATAGAAGATGATTTTTGGAGAGCTAATAAATTACTTGGTGAGAGTTTAGCAGCATGGAGAGATCTATAAGAAAAAGTTAACGATTTGAAGCATGCTCTTATATTGGCTGGGGCTGGTAGTCTGAAGTCCGATTCCGAGTAGGACTTTGGCTCCTTTCTTCTTCTTTTTTTCTTTTGTAATCGATCTCGGGATCCTATATAATGAATTTTAATTTTAATGAAATGATATCTTTCGTTTACCTTTCCATGTTTCACTTTGGTCTGATGCTTGCTAATTCTTTTTATTTTTTCTTGTTGCGTTTGATGTCGATATCGTTTCAAAATAATAACTTCAATTCTACATTATGTATTTGTCCCCATTGTTTATGAACAAGGGTTTTTGAACTTGATTCAAAGCATCCATGAGCTAGAAGTCTCTATATTTATAGTTTACCTTCCAACTTAAATAACCAGAGGCCTTCACCCTCGCTATTCATAGTTTACCTCCTGTCTTAAATAATCGGATGCCTTCACCCTCACTTGGATAAGGTTAACCTCCTATCTTAAATTACCGGAGGCCTTTACCCTCATTACGATAAGGTTAGCATCCCGTCTTAAATAATTGAAGGCCTTCATCCTCGTTTGGACGAGATTAACCTCCTATCTTAAATAACCGAAGGCCTTCACCTCATTACAATGAAGTTAACCTCCTGTCTTAAATAATCAGAGGCCTTCACCCTCGCTTGGATGAGGTTAACCTTTGTCTTAGATAACTGGAGACCTTCACTCCTGCTACGATGAGGTTAACCTTCTATCTTAAATAACTAAGGGCCTTCATCCTTGCTTGGATAAGCTTAACCTCCTATCTTAAATAACTGAAGATCTTCACTCTCGTTTGGATGAGATAACATCCTATCTTAAATAATCGGAGGCCTTCACCCTCGCTACGATGAGGTTAACCTTCTATCTTAAATAACAAAACCTTCCTCGCTATGATGAGGTTAACCTCCTATCTTAAATAACCGAAAGCCTTCATCCTCACTTGGATGAGGTTAATCTCCTGTCTTAAATAACTTGAGGCCTTCACACTCGCTACGACGAGGTTAACCTCCTATGTTAAATAACTCAAGATCTTCTACTTCATTTAAAAATGAAATTCAGTTGGATAATTTTCTGTTATCACATAGTTTTGCACCAAAGACAAGAATGTTAAAGCAAAAAAATTTTATTGAAATAAAATTATTGATAGTATATTTATAAATTTTTTAAATTTTATGATCGTGAAAGCGTAGCCCCTCCGAGCTCCTTTAGATAATATATTTCTGGTCAGACGATTGCTACCATCTTATAAGGGCCTTTCCAGTTTGGAGCAAGCTTTCTTTGGCTTTGTGGTTGGAAGATGTCAACTCTTCATAGAACCAAGTCTCTAACTCTAAAAATTTTACTTTTGACTCTGAAATTGTACTAGTAAGCCACCCTCTATTTATAAGCTGCCATCTGAATTTGGATCTTTTCTCGCTTTTCTTCTAGCAAGTCGAGGTTCGCTCTAAAATCCTGTGAGTTGTCTTGTTCATTAAAGCATTTAACTCGTGTCGAGGAAAGTCCGAGCTCGATGGGTATTACTGCTTTAGTTTCAAAAGCTAGAGCAAAGAATATTTCTCCAGTTGGCAGCCTTTAAGTGGTTCTATAAGTCCAGAGAATATGATAGAGTTTGTCCACCCATGTCCCTTTTGTCCTTTCAAGTCTCACTTTGATCCCTTATAGTAGGATCTTGTTTGTTACCTCGGCTTCACCATTTACCTATGAGTGGGCTATTGACTAAAATAATGGGAGATGTTCAGATCTTCACTAAACTTAATAAATTTTGCTCTCGCAAATTAACGTCCATTATCTATAATAAGAGTTTGAGGTAGGCCGAACCTACAAACTATTGACTTCTAGATGAAGTCCTATATCAATGATTTTCGCGAAGGGTTCGACTTCAACCTACTTGGTGAAGTAATCCATAGCTACTAGAAAAAATTTTCATTGTCCAGATGTCATGAAAAAGGATCCAAGTATATCCATCCCTCATTGTGCAAATGACCAAGGAGCACTCAAAGGTATGAGTTATGAAGCTGGTTGCCTCTAAATATTGGCATTTCTTTGATATTGGTCACATCTCTTCACATAAGCTATGGCATCCTGTTGCATAGTCGGCCAGTAGTTTCCTTGATGAAGTAGCTTATAAGACAATGACCTGGCTCCTAGATGATTTTCATAAATTCTTTCATGAACTTTCTTTAATGCATAATTAGCTTTAGAGGGTCGGAGACATCTAAGAAGTGGCAAGGAGTATGACCTCTTATACAACTTATTCTCACATAGGACATAACGAAATGCCTGATTTCTCAACTTTCGAGCTTCTTTCGAATCCCTAAGGAGTGTGCCATCTTTAAGATATAAAAGAAGTGGATCGATCCAGCTGGACTCTATGTCGACCTGCATCATAGTTTGGGATTCTTTCGAGCTTGGATGTTATGGTACTTTAGAGAAGACCTCTTTTGGTAATTCATTTGGAGCCAGAGTAGCTAATTTGGAGAGGAGATCGGCCCTAGTATTTTCTGCTCTAGAGATCTGCTGAATGTCAAAGCTACTAAAGGCCAAAGTTATATTTCTTACTTTTTTCAAGTACCTCTTCATACTTTCCTACTAAGCTTCATAATTATCATTAACTTATCCCACTACCAACTGAGAATTACTATAGACTTTCACATGATTTGCTTCTAATTTTTTTGCTATTCTCAACTCAGCAATCAATGCTTCATATTCAGCTCTATTATTTATTGTGAGAAACTCGAAGCATAGTGTATACGTAGCAATAACTCCTTCTGGACTAACTAGAATTAAGCCTATGCCCGCTCCTAAAGTATTAGGTGAACCATCTACATATAGAGCCCAGAAGTCTCAGGAAGGTCTGCTCTTTCTTCAATGGGGTTCATCCAAGAATTGAAAGTATAAACTTCTTGCTGTTCAGATTTGATGGGATTCAGAATGGTGCACTCTATCATGAAGTCTGCCAATATCTGAGCTTTAATAAATGGTCGTGGCTGAAAATTGATGTCAAATTTAGTAAGCTCAATCATTCATTTAGCTATTCTTTTAGAGGTATTGGATCGATGAAGAACTACTTTGATAGGCTGATCAGTGAGAAGCATGATCGTATGTCCTTAGAAATAAAGTCGAAGCTTCTGAGCAACAATCAATAGAACATAAGTTAGTTTTTCTAATTTTATATATCTTATTTCAGCATCCCTCAGAACTTGGCTTATGTAGTAGATAGGCTTCTGAATTTTTATCTTCTCTCTAATCAGGACAGCCCCAATTGCTACAGGTGACACCGCCAGATATAAGAAAAGTTCATTATCGAGTTCAGATTTAGTAAGAAGAGGAGGTGAGCCGAGGTAGTTCTTCAATTTCTTAAAAGCCTGCTGACACTTAGGAGTCCAACAAAAGTTTTTTGATTGTTTGAGCACTTGAAAGAAGGGCAAGCAATGCTCGGCCAACCTCGAAATGAACCAATTTAGGGCGCGACCTTCCCCATCAAGCATTGGACCTTTTTCATTATTTTTGATATAGTCATTTCTTGAATAGCTCTGATCTTCTTGAAATTTGCTTCAATACCATGCCTTGACATAATAAATTATAAGAACTTTCTCGATGTTACTTCAAAGGCACACTTAGTTGGATTCAGCTTCATTTTATACTTTCAAAGTGTGTTGAAAGTTTTCTCAAGGTCGGCAATATTATTTATTGTAGATCGACTTTTGACCAGCATGTCATCCATATAGACCTCCATATTATGGCTAATCTGCTCTTTGAATATTTTGATCACCAGGCATTGATAAGTTATACCTACATTTTTTAGTCCAAAGAGCTTAATCCTGTAACAATAAAGATCATGGTCAGTAATAAAAGTAGTTTTTTCTTCATCCTCTAGTGCCATCTGGATTTGATTATAACCAAAGAAGGCACCATGAAGGTGAGAAGCTCACGGCCTAAAGTGACATCCACTAGTTGATCAATTTTGGATAGAGGATAACTATCTTTTGGATAAGTTTTATTCAAATATATGAAATCTATGCACATCCTCCACTTGCTGTTTGTCTTTTTGATGAGTACGATATTTGCAATCTAATCTGGATATGATACTTTTTGGATGAAATTGGCATTAAAAAACTTGTCGACTTTGTCTATGATGGCCTTCTATCGTTCTGGTGCAAAGCTACGCTTCTTTTATTTCACTGACCGACATTTAAAATCCATAGCTAAATAATGTTTCATTACTTCTACATCAATCCCTAGCATATCCACAGGTATCCAAGCAAAGACATCGACATTCTTTCGTAAGAAGACAAGCTGCTTTTTGACTCCCTTTTCTAGGTTAGAACCAATTTGAACAGTATGATCTTCATTTCCATCATTTAAAGATGCTGCAACAAGGTTGTCAGTTAGTTTTCTCCACTCCTCAATCAGGTTATCATGGGCATCAAGTCCATCTACTAGACAAAGATCTACTTGCTTTCCTCCTTGCAAGGCAATAGTGTAATAGTATTATGCCAATGCTTGATCTTTCCTAATTTCTCCAACCCCATGATTTGTTGAAAACTTCATCTTCAAGTAATAGATCAAAATCATAGTCCGAAATGCATTTAAACCAGGTCAGCCGAGAATTGCATTATAAGTAGAAGGAGCCTTCACTACCAGAAAATCAACCTGAGCCCTTGACTGCTTTGGGTATCGACCTGCCACAACAGACAAAATAATTATTCCTTCAACCGACACTGCATCGTCGATGAATCCTACTAACGAAAAGCTTATTGGTCCCATGCGATTGTCAGATATAGATATTTTAGAGAATGCATCATAAAATAAAATATCAGTAGAGCTTCCATTATCAATCAAAATATGGTATACATCTTAATCAGTAATATTTAAAGTAACTACAACCACATCATTGTGCAGAAATCAGATCCTCTGTGCATCTTGTTCGATAAAAGTGATGGGCTCCTTAATCCTCTGCCTCTTTGCTGACTCTGCCGATCCACTAGCTTCTTCCTGTCAATGTCCTCCAGCAATGGTATTGATGATTCCAAGTGGAGGCCGATCTCCCTATGGCTCATCCCACTAGGATGGTTTAGGCTATGGCAAAGCTCTTGGTCGATCCTTCCTTCTTTTTGGTCGACATCTCAAAAAATGGTCTAGTTGACCTCATTTGATAAGCTCCTCGATCTCGTCTTAGAGTTGGATACATTCTTCGATATCATGACCATGGTCATGATGGTAGAGAAAATACTTATTAGAGTTGTGCTTGGATGGATGAGTCTTTATTCTCTCTAATCTCGATAGCTGCTTCTTTATTTCCATCAGCACTTGAATCTTAGGAGCATTCAGAGGAGCATAGTTCTGGAACCATTTAGGAGGAAAGTTCCACTACTCCCTCCGATCAGGGCTTCTCTATCGACGAGCTTGTGGAGGAGTCCGAGCTCTTCTATGCTCAGGTGGGGTTCTGGAGCATGACCGAGCTTCGCTCAACTTCTCAATGATTACAAGCTTGCTAGATTCACCCATCTGCTACTCTTCCACAGCCTCTTCATCCTTCAATTTGAAGGTCTTCTCTGCTCATGCATAGCCTTCAGCCTAGGCCAGCATGTCGGCAAAATTTTGGGGGTATTTCTTCTCCAAAAAGAAGAGAAGATCATTTTTTTGGAGGCTATCCTTCAATGCGGCCATAACAACATATTGGTCTAAGTTTTAGACCTCTAGAGCAGCAGCATTAAACTAGTTGACATAAGCTCGGATGGACTCTCCTTTCTTCTTCTTAATATTGATGAGTAAGTCCGAACCTCATCTTTAATACTGGTTGCTGATAAAATGAGCCTCGAACTTATGGCTTAGCTGGTCAAAAGAAAAGATGGTACCCAGTTTGAGGTCCGAGTACTAATTTTTTGCTGCTTTCTTTAGAGTGGAGGAGAAAGCTCGGCATAGAATGGCGTCAAGCACGCTGTGAAGCAACGTCATAGTTTTAAAAACTTCAAGATGGTCGACTGGATCGGTGGTCTCATAATAACTTTCAAACTAGGAGAGATTAAAGTTTGGCGAGATGAGCTCCTACATGATGTGGGCGGAGAAAGAAGGGTCGGTGCAGATATCATCATGACGAGTGGAGGCAACATGGTGGATTTCATCAATCTATCGGTTCATTTCTTGAAGCTTCTGATCAAGAATATCATCTCAATCATAGATCTTAAAGTACGACTGGCTGGAGAAGGATAATAATTCCTCAGGGATAGAATCATAATCTGAATAAGGGCTCTCTACTCTCTGCTTTTCTTTCTTGAGAGTCACCAGTCGATTTGCCTAAGTGGGTCTTCCTAGCATCGAATCTCGACATTTCGATGAGGGTCTTTCCAATTGAATTGGTGCTAGAGGCTGCTGTATAGCCTGTACTGCTTTAGTAAGGCTCTTAATCTGCTGCATGAGTAGGTTGAATTGCTCGAAATCCACCATGGTTGCTGGTGAAAGTTGCTGTGCCGATGATAAAGTTGGAGCAAGTTGATCCAGTTGAGATCTAGCAGTAGTGGCGGTGGACCACCGAGTTGAAGTTCTCTTGGACGGCATCTTAGCAGATCATAAGAAAGATTAAAGAAAAAAGAATTACAGAATTAGAGAGGAGAGAAAGAAGATGAACTCGACTGGGTACTCCTTTAAGAATAAGAGCTCAACGATCCTTCCTCTAGCATCAATCCTATTGGTGCAGAAAATGATGCTAACGCTAGAGTTCGTTGGAGCTGGCGAAGATGAGGTCACCATGAGATCTGCAAGGCAAAGTCCAAATCGAAGGTGGGTGGCTCTGATAGGATCCTCCAACGATCAAGTTAGTTCTCTGGCCAACAAGAATTGAGTACTTAGGAGAATTAAGAGTAGAAAAAAAAGCTTAGAAAAAAAAATATATCTGGAGGATCCCTTATATAAGGAAAGCCTGTAATAAAATGAAAGTGATAGCCGTAACAAACTCCACGTGTCTCGAACGGTACACTAGCATTCTGTTATAGCTATTACTTTCATTCTATTACAGGTCTGCCTATATAAAGGACCTTTCAGATACACTTTTTTCTCTAAGCTCTCCTCTCTACTCTTAATTCTTTTGAGTACTTTATTCTTGTTGGTCGAAAAACTAACTTGACCATTGGAGGATCCTATCGGAGCCACCCACCTTCGATTTAAACTTTGCCCTATAGGTCTCATCGGCGACCTCATCTTCGCTGGCTCTAGCGAACTTTAGTGTCAGCATCATTTTCTGCATCAATAAGTGCCATCATAACTTCCATTACAAATTATTTAAGAAAAGGAAAGTTTTATTAGCCTACTATTGTCATAAGAGCTTTTAGCGACATAAAGCTTAAGATGTCTGGGATACTTATATTGATTCATCCTAACTTCTTTAAAACTTTTGAGTTTGTTTGTCATGCATCTGGCATTGAAATTAGGGGAGTCCTGAGCCAGGAGGGTCATCCTGTAGCCTACTTCAATGAAAAACTTAATGATGCTAAGCAGAGATATTCCACATATGATAAAGGATTTTATGTTATTGTTCAGGCTCTTAGGTTTTGGTAATATTATCTTTTACCTCAGGAGCTTGTCCTGATTATTTATCTTTTAGGTACATCTAGTCCCAGAAGAAACTTAGCACTAGACATGCCAAATGGGTAGAGTATCTTCAGGACTACACCTTTATTCTCAAAAACAAAGCTGGTGTGCAGAATAAAGCTACTTATGCACTAAGTAGGATAGTTACTGTTCTCCAGTCCATGAATGCTAAGATAGTTGATTTTGAGCGAATGAAGGATGACTATGCAGGTTATTCTGATTTTGTTCGCATGTTTTAGAAGGTTAATATGGAAAACCATCGGGAATATGTTGATTTTGTGATCAGGGATAATTATCTATTTAGAAGTTGTTGCCTATACATTCCTAGGACATGTCTACAAGATTTTGTTATTTGGAAGCTTCATGCAAGGGCCTTAGCTAGGCACTTTAGATGCAATAAGACTATAACTTTGGTCGAAGATGGTTCTATTGGGCATCCCTTAAAAGGGATGTGTCTAGAATCCTCGCACAATGTCGCATATGTCAATTGGCTGAGGCCCAGAAATAAAACATTGGTTTGTATACCCCTCTTCCTATCCCACACTTCCATGGAAAGATCTTAGTATGGATTTAATTCTTGGATTACCTAGGACTACTAAGGGGTATAATTCAATTATAGTTGTTATTGATAGATTTTCTAAATTGGCATGCTTTATTCCTTGCCATAAGATTTATGATGCCTTTTTTATTACCAGAGTGTTCTTTAGGAAGGTTGTTTGACTTCATGGTTTGCCTTGTTTCATAGTGTCTAACTGTGATGTCAAATTTATGAGTTATTTCTATAAGATCCTTTAGAAATTATTTGACACTAATTTAAAATTTTTTCATCCTTTCATTCTCAGACAGATGGTCAAACAAAGGTTGTAAACTGTAGTCTTAGTGATTTGTTTAGATGTTTAGTTGGAAATAGATTTGGTACATAGAATTTATCATTATCTACAGTAGAATTTGCCAATAATAGCTCAGTAAATTGGTCTATTGATAAAAGCTCTTTTAAAATTGTTCATGGTCTTAATCATCATCAACCCATTGATCTTGTTTTCTTACCTATGAATAATTGCATTTCTGAGCTTGCCGCCTCTTATGCTCAATATATTCATGACATTCATGTCGATATTTAGTGAAAGATTATTATGAGCATTAAAAAATATAAACTTGCTGCTGATGCTCCCCATAGGAATGTAGAATTTAATGAGGATGACTATGTGATGGCTTGTATCAGTCCAGAACGTTATCCCAAATAGCCATTCAAGAAATTATATGCTCGAGTTATTGGTCCCTTTCATATCCTTCATAAACTTGAACCTAATGATTATTATTTAGAGTTATCTTCTAATTTAAAATTTAGTTCAATTTTTAATGTTGTAGTTTTTTTTATTTTCGAGATATATTCGAGCCTCTTACTGTGCATGTAGGTGTTCCTACTGGCACTTCATTTTCAGTGCTAGTTCCAATTCTTCCTCCACTTCTATCATCATTACCAGACCATATTGACCTCATTATCACTGATGAAATTATTTGTTCTCCTCATAGTGAATTTTAAAGATTTTTTATTAAGTGGTAGGATCGACTAGATTTGGATGCTACTTGGGTTCATAATGATAAATTATACTACATTGATCTAAATCTCCTAAAGGCCTACCATAATTCTTCGCTAGAGGCAAGTTCTTTCCAATTAGGAGAAAATGATGAGATCAAAAATTTTATACTTATTTTAGATGGAGATGTTGTAATTTAGGAATTATGAGATTTTGAGTAATATAATTGAGAGATTCTATCTTATTTCTATTTTGAAAGATATAATTTTTACTTTCATTATTGTTGGTGCAGAATCTGGTTGATACCAGATCGAGCTGGAGTTGGGAAAGAAAAGATCGCCGCTGGTGACCTGCAAAATAAAGTTCCATCCGGAGTCAGTGGTGGTGGCTCTGGTAGGATCCTCCGACGATCAAGTCAGCTATTCTGACCAACAGAAATGGAGTGCTCGGATAAGAATTTAGAAAAATTTTGGAAAGAAGAAGAGAGCTTAGAGAAAATAAATCTGGAGGGTCTCTTTTTATAGACAGAGCCTGTTGTAACCATCAGATAGTGGATCACTCAGAATCACGTGGAATTTATTATGTAGAGAGGTATTGCTCGTAATAAACTGATAATGGCAGTCGTATGCATTCAGTAGTGGGGTTGCCTATAGTAGACTGATAAATGACAATCGTAATCGTCCGAAGAAAGCAGATGTTGGTTGGTGAAGAGCTTTGACATATTTTAATTCTAGAAGAGTTCAGACTCCTAAAGAAAATGCGGCTAGAGGAGATCATCTGAGAGGAATACTACTTGAAATTTGAAAGTAATTCGCTAGAAAAATCTAGATGAAGTTTGATTGATAGAGAAGTCTAGAAGAAGTTTGGCTCAGAGGAATACTACTTGAAATCTGAAAGTAATCCATTAGAGGAATCCAGATGAAGTTTGACTAATAGAGAAATTCAGAAGAAGTTTGGCTCCTAAAAAAATTCGATTGAAGGAGAAGTCGAAAAGAAGTTCGGCTCCTAGAGGAATCCGACTAAAGAAGAGATTCGAAAGAAGTTTGACTCCTGGAGGAATACGACTGAAGGAGAAGTTTGAAAAGAGTTCGACTCCTATAGGAATCCGGCTGAAGGAGAAGTTTGGAAGGAGTTCGACTCCTGAAGGAATTTAACTGAAGAAGAAGTTCAGAAGGAGTTCAGCTCCTAAAAAAATTCGACTGAATGAGATATCCGGAAGGAGTTCAACTCCTAGAGGAATAAGATTGAAGGAGATGTTCGGAAGGAGTTCAACTCTTGAAGAAATCTAACTAAAGGAGAGGCTCGAAAGGAGTTTGGCTCTTATAGGAATCCGACTGAAGGAGAAGTTCAGAAGGAGTTCGGCTTCTGAAAAAATCCAACTGAAGGAGATGTTCGGAAGGAGTTTGACTCCTGTAGGAATCTAACTAAAGAAGATGTCTAAAAGGAGTTCAACTTCTGAAGAAATTCGACTGAAGAAGAAGTTTGAAAAGAGTTCGACTCCTATAGGAATCCGATTGAAGGAGAAGTTCAGAAGGAGTTCGACTCCTAGAGGAATTTGACTAAAGGAGAAATTCAGAAGGAGTTTGGCTCCTAAAGAAATTCGACTGAATGAGATATCCGAAAGGAGTTCGACTCCTAGAGGAATAAGACTGAAGGAGATGTTCGGAAGGAGTTCAACTCCTGAAGAAATCTGACTTAAGGAGAAGCTCGAAAGGAGTTTGGCTCCTATAGGAATCTGACTGAAGGAGAAGTTCGAAAGGAGTTCAGCTCCTGAAGAAATTTGACTGAAGGAGATGTTCGGAAGGAGTTTGACTCCTGTAGGAATCTGACTGAAGAAGATGTCTAGAAGGAGTTCGACTTTTGAAGAAATCCGACTGAATGAGAAGTTTGGAAGGAGTTCGGCTCCTGAAAAAATTTGACTAAAGAAAAATTCGAAAGGAATTCGGCTCCTATCGGAATCCAACTGAAGAAAAAGTTTGGAAGGAGTTCGGCTCCTAGAGAAATTCGATTGAAGAAGAAGTCCAGAAGGAGTTCGACTCCTCGAGGAATCTGACTGAAGGAGATGTCTGGAAGGAGTCTGGCTCCTGTAGAAATTTTACTGAAGGAGATGTTTGGAAGGAGTTTGGCTTCTGGAGAAATTCGACTGAAGGAGAAGTCCGAAAGGAGTTTGACTCCTGGAGAAATCCTAATGAAAAAAATGTCCAAAAGGAGTTCAGCTCCTAGAGGAATTCGATTGAAGGAGAAGTCCGGAAGGAGTTTGGTTCCTGGAGGAATCTAACTGAAGGAGAAGTCTAGAAGGAGTTTGGCTCCTGGAGAAATCCGACTTTCGACTGAAGAAGATATATGGAAGGAGTTCGACTGCTGAAGGAGTTCGACTGGGATTTAGCCATAGGAGGGATAATTTCTGATCGAAACTCTTTCGTGATTACTAGTTGCATTAGGCTAAGCATCAGATTGGACTTCGGTGGGAGTGAAATTTATCCCCAACAATAGTCCTCCCACTCTCGAGTTCGAAGTTCAAAGGAAGAGAGTACAGAAAAGATGACTGCCAAAGTTCTTTTCTGGGCTTTGCACCTGCTGAGGTTGAAGCTCGAGGGAGATCTTATCCCCTACTGATGTTGAAGTTGAAGCTCGAAGGAGATCTTATCTCCAATCGAGGTTGAAGTAGATCCTATCTTCTATTGATGTTGGAGCTCGTGAAAGATCTTATCTCCGATCGAGGTTGAAGGAGATCTTATCTCCTGTTAAGATTGACGTTGAAGCTCGGTAGAGATCTTATCTCTAATTGAGGTTGAAGCTCCTAGAAGCTCGGGAGAGATCTTATCTCCAGCCTAGGTTGAAGAAGATCTTATCTTCTATTGAGATTAACATTGAAGCTCGAGGAAGATCTTATCTCCAGCCGAGGTTGAAGCTCCTGAAAGCTTAGGGGAGATCTTATCTCCAACCGAGGTTGAAGGAGATCTTATCTTCTGTTGAAGTTGACGTTGAAGCTCGGGAGAGATCTTATCTCCTGCCGAGGTTGAAGCTCCTGAAAGCTTTGGGGGAGATCTTATCTCCAGCCGAGGTTAAAGGAGATCTTATCTCTTGTTGAAGTTGACATTGAAGCTCAGAGAAGATCTTATCTCCAGCCAAGGTTGAAGGAGATTTTATCTTCTGTTGAAGTTGAAGCTTGGGAAAGATCTTATTTCCAGCCGAGGTTGAAGCTCCTGGAAGCTCAGGGAAGATCTTATCTCCAGCCAAGGTTGAAGGAGATCTTTATCTCCTATTATGTTGAAGTTGAAGCTCGGAGAAGATCTTATCTTTAGCCAAGGTTGAAGGAGATCTTATCTTTTATTGAGGTTGACGTTGAAGCTCGAGAAAGATCTTATCTCCAGCCGAGGTTGAAGCTCCTAAAAGCTCGGGAGAGATCTTATCTTCAGTCAAAGTTGAAGGATATCTTATCTTCTGTTGAAGTTGATGTTGAAGCTCGAGAGAGATCTTATCTCCAACTGAGGTTGAAGAAAATCTTATCTTCTATTGAAGTTGAAGCTCGGGAGAGATCTTATCTCCAATCGAAGTTGAAGTTCTTGGAAGCTCGAAGAAGATCTTATCTCCAGCCAAGGTTGAAGGAGATCTTATCTCCTATTGAAGTTGACATTCGAGGAGGATCTTATCTCCAATCGAGATTGAAGGAGATCTTATCTCCTATTGAAGTTGAAGCTCGAAGAAGATCTTATCTCCAGTCGAGGTTGAAGGAGATCTTATCTCCTGTTGAAGTTGATGTTGAAGCTCGAAGGAGATCTTATCTCTAGCCGAGGTTGAAGCTCCTGAAAGCTCGGAGAAGATCTTATCTCCTATATCAGAAGCCATCTATCTGGTATAAAAAAGAAGTCCAGCTTAATATTTTTCTATTATAGTTCATAAAAGATAGGAATGTTGAAATAATAATTCTTTATTGAAAAGTGGTTAACGATATTGCAAGTTTTCAAAATTTTAATGTTGACACTATGTAGCTTCTTAATACCTTTTCTTATCGATGTCCTCCGACCATGGTATTGATACTTCCACGTAGGGATTGACTTCTTTAAGACCCCTCCCCCTAGGTCTCCCCCAATTGCAAAAGAGCCCTTGGTTGCTCTCCTTTCCTCTCGGATCAATATCACAGGAATCGGTCCAAACGACCCCGCCTGATTAGTTCTTCAATTTCATCCCAAAGCTGAAAACATTCCTCGGTATTGTGATCGTGATTATGATAATACAAACAGTACTTGCTTCGATTGTACTTGTTTGAGGGAGATCGTAATTCTTCTGATCTTGGTAGCTGATTCTTAATTTCCATCAGAACTTGAGTTTTAAGAACATTAAGGGGAGCGTAGTTGTGGAACCTTCTGAGGGGAGAACTTCTTCGCAACCTTCTATCGGAGCTTCTTTGATGATGAGCTTGAGGAGGAGTTCGGACTCGCTTACGCTCAGAGAGAGTCCGTAAGCACGGTCGAACTTTATTCTGCCCTCCATCAACGGTGGGTCTATTAGACTGGCCCATCCGTCGCTCTTCTATGGCTTCTTCATCCTTCAACTTGAAGGCTTCTTCCGCACAGGCATATCCCTCAGCCCGAGCTAGCAAATCGACAAAGTCCCTGGGGTACTTCTTCTCTAGGGAGAACAGCAAATTATTCTTCTGAAGGCCGCCCTTAAGTGCGATCATTGCAATAGATTGGTCCAGGTTTTGGACCTCCAATGCAGCAACATTAAATTGGATGATATAAGCCCAAATGGATTCTCCCTCCTTCTGCTTGATATTCATCAAGGAATTCGAACCTCGGTGCGAACGTCGACTGCTGACGAAGTGAGCTGCAAACTAATGGCTCATTTGGTCAAAGAAGAAGATCGTATCCGACTTTAATGTCGAGTACCAATTTTTTGCTACTTCCTTTAAGATAGATGGAAAAGCTTGGCATAAGATGGCATCTGGTGCACCATAGAGTAGCATCATAGTTCGAAAGGCCTCCAGATGATCGACTGAATCAGAGGTTCCATCATAGCTTTCAAGTTGGGGAAGCTTGAAGTTCAGCGGAATGGGCTCTTGCATAATTCGGAAAGAGAAAGGGGGATTGGTGCAGATGTCATCATGGGGAGCCGAAGCAACGTGGCGGAGTTCTTCAATTTGTCGGTCCATCTCTCATAGTTTCTAATCGAAGACGTCTTCTCGATCGTAGATCTTAGAAGGCTTTTAGTTATAGATAGGGAAGGTCTCTTTCGGAGGAGAATTATGATCCAAATAAGGATCCTCTGCTCTCTATTTTTTCTTTTCAGGGGTTACCGATCGACTAGCCCAAGTCGACCATCCCTCGACCGGATCATGGAGCTCTGAAAGAGCTTGCTCCAACCGAATTGACACCGAAGCCTGTCGATATATGGTCTGCACCGCCTCCATGAGATCATGAACATGCTGGACCAGCAGGTTGAACTACTCCGCATCCACCATGACTGTAGGTGGAGCTTGAGTTATTGGAGCTGGAGTGGGAACGGATGGATCTAGACGGGATCTGGCTATAGAGGTCATTGATCGTCGGGTCGAAGCTTTCTTGGGAGGCATTTTTTTTGGAAAGAACTTTAGAGGGGAAGAAGAGAGATCGCTGTGGAGCACTCCTTTAAGATCAAAAAAACATCAGGAACAAAGGGCCTTTCCTCTAGTGCTAATCCTATTGGTGCAAAATCTGATTGATGCCGGATCGAGCTAGAGTTGGAAAAGAAGGGATCATCGTCGGTGATCTGCAAAATAAAGTTTCATCTGGAGTCAGTGGTGGTGGCTCCGGCAGGACCCTCCGACGATCAAGTTAGCTCTTTTGACCAACGAAAATGGAGTGCTCGGGCAAGAATTCAGCAAAGTTTTGAGAAGAAGAAGAGAGCTTAGAGAAAACGTATCTGGAGAATCCCTTTTTATAGACGAAGCCTTTCATAATCGTCAGGTAGTGGGCCGCTCGTGGCCATATAAAATTTATTACGAAGAGAGGTGTCGCTCGTAATAGATTAATAATGGTAGTCGTAACCGTTCGATAGTGGGATTGCCTGTAATAGACTGATCAATGACAATCGTAATCGTTCGGAGGAAGCAAGCATTGGTTGGTGAAGAGCTTTGATATATTTCAATGCCAGAGGAGTTTGGACTCCTAAAGAGAATGTAGTTAGAGGGGATCATCCAGGAGGAATACTATTTGAAATCTGAAAGTAATCCACTAGAGGAATCCAGATGAAGTTTGACTAATGGAGAAGTTCAGAAGGAGTTCGGCTCCTAAAAGAATCTGACTGAAGAAGAAGTCTGGAAGGAGTTTGGCTCCTGTAGGAATCTGACTGAAGGAGAGGTCCAGAAACAGTTCGGCTCCTAGAGGAATCCGACTGAAGGAGAAGTCCGAAAGGAGTTCGGCTTCTATAGGAATCCGACTGAAGGAGAAGTCCGAAAGAAGTTCATCTCCTAGAGAAATCTGATTGAAGGAGATGTCCAAAAGGAGTTCGGCTCCTGAAGGAATAAGACTGAAGGAGATGTCCGGAAGAAGTTTGGCTCCTGAAGAAATCCGACTGAACGAGAAGTCCAGAAGGAGTTTGGCTCCTAGAGAAATTCGATTGAAGGAGAAGTCCGAAAGAAGTTCGGCTCCTGTAGGAATCCGACTGAAGGAGAAGAATTTGAAAGGAGTTCGGCTCCTGTAGGAATTCGACTGAAGGAGATGTCCGAAAGAAGTTCGGCTCCTGGTGAAATTCGACTGAAGAAAAAGTTCGGAAGAAGTTTGGCTCCTGGAGAAATTCAACTGGAGAGAGAAGTCCGGAAAGAGTTTAGCTCTTGTAGGAATTCGACTGAAGGAGAAGTCCGAAAGGAGTTCGGCTTCTGAAGAAATCCGACTGAAGAAGATGTCTGAAAGGAGTTCGGCTTCTGTAGGAATCTGACTAAAGGAGATATCCGGAAGAAGTTTGGCTCTTGGAGAAATCCGACTGAAGGAGTCTGGAAGGAGTTTGGCTCCTAGAAAAATCCGACTGAAGGAGATGTCCGGAAGGAGTTCGGCTCCTGGAGAAATTCGACTTCTGATTGAAGGAGATGTCCGAAAGGAGTTCGGCTGCTGCAATTCAGCTGGGGTTCGGCCACTGGAGAGATAATTCTCGATTGAAGCTCTTCCATGATTACTAGTTGCATTAGGCTAAATATCAGATTGGACTTCGATGGGAGCGGAGTTTATCTCCAATAATTATAATGTGGTTTTATTTTCATTATGGGATTTTGAATAATGTAATTGAGAAATTTTATCTTATTTTCATTTTGAGAGATTTGATTTCCATTTTTATTAGAATATATTTTTATTTTTATTTTATTTTTATGTATTTGAAGACTACCATTGTACAGAGGGGATTGCTTGGATTAACAAATCAAAAATCCTAAAATATGTTGTTTTTTTTTTTATTCCTTTATTTTCCCTTCATTTATTTCTCTTATCCATTTGTTTCTTATGTTTTTGGTGCCGCATCACAAACCTTCTCCAATTCCTTGATTTCCCCAGCATAATCTTGTCTCTCTAGCAATGCAGGCCCCAACAAGGTGTACCTGTGAATGCTATGAAATAAATCCACTCAGTCAAGCAAATGAAAATACCATTTTAGCTAAATAAAGCATGCCCCAACTAATGTTGAAAGACTTCAAGCGACATTCAGGTTATAACATGCTATTTATTAATATTCAATTTTTCTAGCATTTCTTTTTTCACTTGACAAGTTCAAATTATTAATCACATGCATTATCATCATATATATCTATAAGAATGATATTTTGGTAAGTTGCAACATGTCAAGGTATGATGGCACCACAATACAGCATGCATCCAGGCAAAAGCCAATAAACAATTGAGACATCTTGGAACATTTTTTAGTACAATGCCACTGCTTCAATACAATCATAAACAGGTCAAACTAACCCTTGGGAAAAGGTGTAACAAAATCCTAAACAGTTATGATATAACTAGGAAAAGGATTACTTGCAACTCCGGTGGTCGAACATATAAGAGAACCAGAGTTTTTTTGCTCAAGCAGCACCGTATATGCTGCCCATAGATAAATCAGAAAATGAAATAGGACTACTTAAAACAATTTTCAAGATCGAGCACGTTTACTTATTTAGAAATCAACTGCTATTAAGAGAATCATCATTGATTTAAAATCTTCTTGAGATCAATTTTCATCAAAAGAAATATGGCTTCTAGTAACATACATACTTCAACTGAGAAAACCTTTACCTAAGACAAAGATCCAAGTGCTTATGTTCAAAGATCTTGTAATATCAACCGCTTGTGCCCAAAATCCAAATGAACGATGTGGTTTGTCTATGTAGTGAAGCAATATCTCCTATTTTCCCATACTTTTGGCTATGTTTCATAAGGTAGTAAACCTTGCCACACACCATGCTTGCTAGAGCCTTTTGATTCCTAACTAAACAGATCGTTAGAGCCTCCTCCCATGCCAATCATACTATCTGAGATTTCTCCACCTACTTTATTATTGACCCTTAGGTATGATTTTGATGAATAATAAAATATTTAAGTTTATTTTGGTACTAACAGATTGATTGAAGTGTTTAAGATAAAATTCAAGAAGATAGAAACTTATCTCGATATAGCTCCATATTTTTCATTGAAAGAACTAAGAAAGAAGAGCAAAAGAGATTAGGCCGAATATTTTTGAAAGATTACTAGGTCATAAACCAACTCAAGAGAAGTTTAAAGTTAAATCTGGCATGGTTTCAGTACTTGGCATGGATCAGGAGTCGACTCCAAATTAGTAGAAGCTGACTCAAGAACTCAGACAGGCATTGAACTCAAAAACAGAAGATATTATGTTGGATCCTATCACTGGAGTCAACTCAGGATAGTAGGAGCCGACTCAAGAAAAGCAGAAGCCGACTCATGTCTCAGGAAGGCACTAGTTCAAGAACAGAATGCTGAATTTTTTTATATTACGATTGGAGTCGACTTATAAAATCCAGGAGCCGACTCTGGCACGCAAAACTAAGGTACAGAAAAGATAAAATGCTGGATGTTTTGCTTTGCGACTAGAGTCGACTCAAAGTTCTGGAGAGTCAACTCTGGAGCTCCTGACAACTCTAATAGCTAGTTTCTAAAACTGCACAGATTTTGTTTAGAATGCTCTAAACGACTTTTTCTGGTACTCCAATGGCTATAAATTAATTTTTGGTGTTTCTAACTTAGATTAGAAAATTTCTAAGTCTATATTAAAACTAGAGAACACAAGAAATAAATATAAAAAAGAGAGAAACTTCAGCATACATTCAAAAATTAAGTGCAGTCCAACTTATGAGTTTTAACGAGTTTTCATTGCAGTTCAACCACTCCACCAAGTGTGCAATTAAGGCATTCTCAAATGAAGAAAGAGTATTCATTGCAAAAGCCCTCCAACCTCTTAGCTTGTCCATCAAAGCTTCAAATTAGCTCTTTAAGAAGTTTTGTCTGTATTTAAATTTTTGCACTTTCAAATTTCTGTATTTCAAGTTTCAATTAGTTTGAAACTTAGGGAATAGGCTCATCCAAGTCTTGAATTAGATTTTTACAAGCCTAAGAGTGGCTTGGGGATAAGTTTTAGTTAGCCTACAAAACCAACTAGATTAAAATTATGAATCCAGAAAAAATAATCTTGGTGATTATAGTGAAATTCTCAAATGGAGTGCTTGAGTGGACGTAGGTATTGAATTTGACACCGAACCACTATAAAAATTTTGAGGCTTTGGGTGTGTGACTTTCTTTTTTAGCTTTATTTATTTTCAGCTCATTTAAGTACTACATTTTCAGCATATAAGTATTCTTGTTCTGCACATACACTTATTAATCTAAAAAATTTTTAAAAATCTAATTTATCCTCCCTCTTGGATTGTTCTTCTAGGTAACAAGTGGTATCAGAGTAGGTGCTCTAATATTATTTATTATTTTTTTTGATTTAGAGTAAATGATCAAAATGATAATCTAATTAAATATTTTTCTAATCGAAGGATAGTTCACCAATAGACCTTTTTTATTTAATGATTCTACTTACACATATTATAAGGCATGCATGCGCATATTTATTCAAGTACTTGATTATGACCTATGGAGTATCATAATCACTGGACCACATACACCCATAGCCACCATTGATGGTAATATGATTCCTAAATCTGAAAGAGAATAGGATGAAAATGATAAGAAGTTGGCTCAATTGAACGTTTAAACAATGAATGTGCTTTATTGCTCACTTGATGCCAATAAATTCAATTGGATTTCTACTTGTATTTCAGCCAAAAATATATGAGATAGACTTGAGATTATCCATTAGAGTACCAATTAAGGAATTCAAAATAAATATGTTAGTGCACAAATATGAACTTTTTAAAATAAAATTAACTGAAAGTATTACTAAAGTATTTATCTAATTTACTGATATTATAAATGAATTTAAAAGCTTAAAAAAATCATACACTAAAAGTAAACTTGTGAGCAAAATCCTTAGGAATCTCTTTCTTGAGCTTGGGAGGCAAAGGTAATGGCTATACAAGAAGCAAAGGATCTCAACATCTTATTTCTTGAAGAGCTTCTTGGTTCTCTCATGATACATGAGTTAACCATAAAGCAAAATTTGGAAGATAAAGTCAAGAAAAAGAAGACCATGACCCTCAAGTCCATAGCAAAGAAAGAAGATGAAGAAAATGAAGATTCCGAAGAAGAAGATGATGATGAAAAAATGGCTCTTATAACTCAAAAATTTTGAAAATTTATGAGGAAGAAAAGGCCAAACTTCAAGAAAAGATCCTTCTCTAAAGGTGAAGCTAGTAAAGATCGAGAGAAAGACAAAGATAAGAAGTAGCCTGTATGCTTTGAATGCAAGAAATGGGGTCATTTCAAGATAAACTATCATCTAATATTGAAAAAATCCTTCAAGAAAGTGAAGAAGAAGGCAATAATGGCAACTTAGAATGATAGTGAAGATTCAAGTTCAAATGCAGAAGGATATGAAGTGGTCGATTTTTTGTCTTATGGCTCAAGAGGATGAGGTAACACTTAATACTCAATTTGAATTTTCATTTGATAAATTACAAGAAGCATTTTATGACTTATATGATGATCTTAAGAACCTAACCTTGAGAAACAAAAATTTGAAATCATTTAATCAAAATCTAATCAAAGAAAAGGAGAAAATATTGAAAGAAAAAGAGCTTATTTCTGCAAAAAATTAGAACTTAAAGAAAAAACTTAAAAAATATAGATCTATAGTTGATAAGTTTATATTAAGTTTTGAAAAATTGCAAATAATACTCAATAATCAAAAAGCTATTTTTGACAAAATTGGAATTGATTTTAGAACTTAAAAGATGCAAAACTTCGAAATTTTTTTTTGTAAAAGATTTATCTTTGTTGATGCAGAATCTGGTCATCATCGGAATCCGCCGGAGTGGAGGCCAATGAGGTCGCCGCTGGGAACCTACAAAACAAAGTTACGTCCGGAGCCGGTGGGAGGATGGCTCCGGTAGGACCCTCCGACGATCAAGTCAGCTCTGGCCAACAGGAATGGAGTGCTCGGAAATGTGTTCCGAAGCTTGGAGAAGAAGAGGAGAGCTTAGAGATCAGGGGTCCGAGAGATTAGCGTATCTGGAGGTTCCTTTATAGGCGGAGCTTAATTGATGGTGACGTCCATACCGTCTGGTAGCGAGCTGTTGGGGCTGCATGAAGTTCGGTACGGAGAGGAAGACGTCGTCAGGTGGATAGTGACAGCCATACTGGCAGATCATGGGCCACATGGGGTTGATTACGGAGAGAGTGGTATTGCCAGTTATGGTGGCCATGTCGTCCAATCTCATCGTCGATCGCAGACTGATGGTGATAGTTCGTCCAGAGGAGCTTGGACTTATGGAGGAGTTCGGCCAAAAGGAAAGCTCGGGAGAAGTTTGGCTCCCACAGGCACCTGGCTGGAATGATGCGGAGAGAGTTCGACTCTTGCGGGAGTCTGACTGAAGCTCGGTGGTTGAGTTCGGCTAAAGCCCGACTGCTGAGAGTCCAAGAAGCTCGGTCGCTAAGTAGCTCAGCCGACTGAAGGAGTTTGGTCTGGATGCTGGGAGTCCGAAGGAGCTCGACCACTGAGGAGTCCGAAGGAGCTCGACCGCTAAGGAGTTCGAAGGAGCTCGGCCGCTGGGGGTTCGGCTAAAGCCCGGCTGCTGAAGCTCTTCCATGGTTATTGGTTGCATGAGGCTGAGCATCAAACTAGACTTTGGTAGGAGTGGGGTTTATCCCCAACACTAGCCCCCCCCACCTTCGAGTTCGAAACTCAAAGGAAGGGAGTGTAGGAAAGGCGACTGCCAAAGTCTTCTTCTGAGCTTCGTGCTGGTTCAGGTTGAAGCTCGGGGGAGATCTCATCTCCAACCGAGATTGAGGTAGACTTTGTCTGCTGCGATCGAGGTCGGAGGTTGAGCTCCTCGGGGCGATATTATCTCCAGCAGTCGAGGTTAATACGGGCGCTCGGAAGAGATCTGATCTTAGGATGAGGTTGTCTCCGATCTTATCTCTGGCCGAGGTTGTCTCGACCGCTCGGGAGAGATCTTATCTCTAGTCAAGGTTGAAGCTCTCCAGCCGAGGTTGACACGGTCGCTCGGAAGAGATCTTATCTCTAGCCATGATCGAAGTTGAAGCTCTTCAGCCGAGGTTGGCATGGTCACTCGGAAGAGATCTTATCTGGCCGAGGTTAAAGTTGAAGCTCTCCAACCGAGGTTGGCCCGATCGCTCGGGGGAAATCTTATCTCCTTTGGCCGAGGTTGATGCGGGCGCTCGCATTAGGATGAGGTTCTCCTCCTGTTCCTAACGGACTATGGGAGCACATTCGGACCGTTGTCCGTCTCCCCCCATCTCGTCTAAGGTGAACGAGGCCTTCGACTTTGCTCGCATTAGGACGAGGTTCTCCTCCTATTCCTAATGAACTATGGGGGCACATATGGACCGTCGTCCGTGCCTCTCCCTCCGTCTCATCTTTTGTGAATGAGGCCTTCGATTTTGCTCACGTTAGGATGAGGTTCTCCTTCTATTTCTAATGGGCTATGGGGGCACATTCGGACCATCGTCCATCTTCCTCCATCTCGTTCTTTGTGAACGAGGCCTTCGACTTTGGTCGCATTAGGACAAGGTTCTCCTCCTATTTTTAACGGACTGTGGGGCACATACGGACTGTCGTCCGCATCTCTTTCCTTATCTCATCCTTTGTAAATGAGGCCTTCGACTTTGCTCGCATTAGGATGAGGTTCTCCTCCTATTTCTAACGGGCTGTGGGGGCACATTCGGACCATCGTCCGTCTCCCCCCATCTCATCCTTTGTGAACTAGGCCTTCGACTTTGCTCGCATTAGGACGAGGTTCTCCTCCTATTCTTAACGGGCTGTGGGGGCACATACGGACCGTCGTCCGCACCTCTCCCTCCATCTCGTCCTTTGTGAACGAGGCCTTCGACTTTGCTCGTGTTAGGATGAGGTTCTCCTTCTATTTCCTAATGGACTATGGGGGCACATACGGACCGTCGTCCGCACCTCTCCCTCCGTCTCGTCCTTTATGAACGAGGCCTTCGACTTTGCTCGCGTTAGGATGAGGTTCTCCTCTTGTTCCTAACACGGCAACTATCGATTGCTTCTTCCCCGCCATCACATAGTTTTTGCACCCAGAGATAATATTATTTGTTGGGGGAGAATTTTATCGAGAGGAAGTTACTCATAGCACATTCTCGTTTCAGGGTCGTGGGGGCATTGCTCCTCCAAGTTCTCTCCGGCAGTAACTCCCGGGTCGGACGACCTCCTCTATCTCATGCTGGCCTTCTCAATTTGGAGCAAGCTCTTGGCTTTGTCGCTGGGAGATGATGAACCGTCGATGTACCAAGCTCCTCCCTAGAGTAACGTCGATGATGCCGTGAGGCGGCCGACCTTGTCGTTTCTGGTTACGACAGCACCCTTGGCCGATCTTCTCCCGCTTCAGGCTGGTGTTGAAGAAATTTACCCAGCCGCCTCTTTCTGACAAGCTCCTCAACTTCATCTCGGAGCTGGATGCATTCCTCAGTGTCGTGGCCGTGGTCGCAATGGTAGAGGCAGTACTTGCTTCGATCGCGCTTGTTTGGGGGAGACCGTAACCCTTCTAGTCTTGGCAGTTGGTTCTTAACTTTCATGAGAATTTGAGTTCGAGGAGCGTTAAGGGGAGCGTAGTCGTGGAACCTTTCGAGAGGGGGACTTCTTTGCACCCTTATGTCGGGAATTCCTTGGTGGCGAGCTTGAAAAGTTCGGGCCTTACTTGCACTGTGGAGGTCGTAAGCGTGGCCGAACTTCATCTCACCTCCTGTAAAATCTTTGTAGGGGGCTTTCTTAGTGACATACTCGAGTGGGAGCTCGGCCTTGCTTGTACCGAACTTCATTCTGATGATGAGATTTGAGGTGGAGTTCGGCTTCACTTGCGTCGAACTTCATTTCGATGATGAGGTTTGAGGGGGAGTTCGGCCTCACTTGTGCCGAACTTCATTCCGATGATGAGGTTTGAGGGGGGAGTTCGGCCTCACTTGCGCCGAACTTCATTCCGATGATGAGCTTTAAGGTGGAGTTCGGCCTCACTTGCGTCGAACTTCATTCTAATGATGAGATTTGAGGGGGGAGTTCGGCCTCAGTTGTACCGAACTTCATTCCGATGATGAGCTTCGAGGTGGAGTTCGACCTCACTTGCGTCGAACTTTATTCTGCGGGAGAACTTCGTTCCGCCCTCGCTTGTGCCGAACTTCATTCCGCTTTCCTACGAAACTCTCCGTGGGAGAACTTCCTTGACACTTTCTTGACGATGAGCTCGAAGAGTTTGGGCCCGCCTGCTTTCATGAGCGTGGTCGGACTTCGCTCGGCTCTCCATCGTCTGCCAGTCGTTCTCTTAAGGCTTCTTCATCCTTCAACTTGAAGGCTTCTTCCGTGTGGGCATATCTCTCAGCCCGAGCCAGCAGATCGACAAAGTCCCTGGGATACTTTCTTTCCAGGAAGAACGGCAAGTCATTTTTTTGAAGGCCGCCCTTGAGTGCGGCCATCGCAACAGACTGGTCCTAGTCCCGGACCTCCAATGCCGCGGTGTTAAATCGGGTGATGTAAGTCTAGATGGATTCTCCCCGCTTCTGCTTGACATTCATCAGGAAATTCGAACCTCGGTGCAGACGTCGGCTGCTGATGAAGTGAGCCACGAACTGACTGCTCATCTGATCAAAAGAAAAGATCATACTCGACTTCAATGCCGAGTATCAATTTTTAGCTACTCCCTTTAAGGTAGATGGGAAAGCTCGGCACAGTATGGCGTCTGAAGCACCGTGGAGTAGCATCATGGCATGGAAGGCCTCCAAATGATCAATCGGATCGGAAGTTCCATCATAGCTTTCAAGTTGAGGGAGCTCGAAGTTCGGTGGAATGGATTCTTGCATAATTTGGAGGGAGAAAGGAGGTTCGGCGTGGACGTCGGCATGATGAGCCGGGGCAACGTGGCCAAGCTCTTCAATCCGTCGGTCCATGTTCCACAATCTATGATCGAGGGTGCCGTCTTGGTTGCAAATCTTGAGGGGCTTTCGACTACAAATGGGGAAGGTCTCCCCTAGAAGAGAACTATGATCCGAACACGGACCCTCGGCTCTCTATTTTCCCTTTTCAGGGGCAATGGGTATGTTGGCCCTGGTACTCTTCTTTAGGGCCGATTCCTGACATTTCGATGGTGGGTTTCCTAGTAGAGTCTGAAGGAAAATCCTGATTTTTCGATCTAGATTCGTTCAGATCTAATCAGATCAAGAGATATATTTCAAAAAATTTTCTCTTTGCTCTGTATCAGATCTAGGATATTTCAGATCTGATTTTTATTATTTTAATAAATAAAATAAATAAGAATCAATTAAATCAAATTTAATTTACCTGATTTGGGTAATCCTATTATCCTGTTGATGATCCTGTATGCAGCGGAAGGTTCTGGATCTAATCATGCAAGCGCCTGGCCTCTATCGGTATCCACTCGGGCTAGATCTGGAGATCCTCTTCTTTTCTATCACGTCTCCAAAAATCAGATCTGGATCTGATCTGGAGGATCTTCAAAACTCCTTTTGAAGATCAGCAGTCGTCCTTTGCAGCAGCGCAGCCTTCTTGCTTTTGATCGCCTTTCTCTTGCTTGAATCGCACCAACAAAAATCCAAAACTCCTTTTGGACGTGGAGAGCAAGGGGAGAAGGTGGTTTGGCATGGAGAAGGAGGGGAGAGGCAGCCTTGGGGCATATGGAAACTCTTATCTCAAAATATCTTTGAGTTGGGCGCAGGGTCTTATTTATAGACTACCTGTGATCCAACTCCTCTTCTTCCCAACCAATCACAACCCATTGTGAAATCAGATCTAAATCTGATTGGTGGGAATAGAGTCCCCTGGATTCCTCCTTAGAGGGTGCCTAAGACCAGTCAAATTGGATTCTTAGAAGAACTCTAATTGGAATCCAAAAAGGAGATGGAGTCCTTGTCCAACAAGGACTCCTAGGCGCCTCCAACTTGGGCACACGCCTAGGGTGGCGTGCGCCCTTCCTCCTTGCCAGGTTCTGGCAGGGGGACAGGCCCCCACCAGCTCTCCAATAGGTGCATGACATGTGGTCAAAAGTCAAAGTGTCAATGGTCAACATTTGACCAGTCAAAGGTAGACTTTTGACCAAAGTCAAAGAACAAGAAATGGCAGGTGACCAAAAATGGCAGGTAATGTCTTACAAAATAAGACAACCTTTTCTGACTTGGACAACCTCCAGTCAGTTAAACCATATGAAGGCCTCTGATTGAGCACAAACTCCTTTGGCTCAGTCAGGACAACTTATTTATGATAGTAAAAGAAGAACGTTAGGTTCAATCGAGTGCTAGCACGATTTTCCTTGAACCTAATTGAATCTCATTCAGATCAATTGAACTAGATCAGTTCAATTGATGATCACCAGATTCAAACCCTTGTTTGTGTGACCCAGTTAGGTTCAGTTCTGTATGGTAATGGGATATGTCATGATCTCTATCATCGACATCATCGAAACTCCTTTCGATGGATCAGAACTCTTCTGATTCGAACAGCTAGAATGATCGATCATCTAAATCATTCTAATTGCTCCCAAAATCCACCAGTGACACCTAGCAGTATATGGTGGCAACCCATCAGAGCTGAATGCGAACCTCTTGGTGCAGCTACCTGTGTGATTAAGTTCTTCTATCTTGAGCCCCGATCAGATTAGGGTTAAGGTAAACTCGTCAAACCCTAGTCTCTGTCATATGATGTAATCATTCGATTCGAGTCCAATGTGAAAATCTAAATAGAAACTCTTTCTATTATTTCACTCTGCCATGGCCATGGGCTTCTGGACTTGATTCTCATGATTATCATAGGGCTGCTCCTCTACCACCGAGGTAGATAGATTCCATCTTGATGCAATCCAGTTCCTACAATGAACATGCTATAGCCAACATACACCTCAGGGTTCCATATGGCTAGGAGACCGAGTAATGGTGTAGTCAAACTATAACACCCTCAAGGTGAACTGCCGATGCACCTCAGGTCAAAGAACCAGACACACTACTGCAGCATCGAGTCAGTCATTGACGAGAAGGTAGACTCCCTAATGACTACTCGAGGTGGTCACGCTCAGTGCCCTCGTTCTCTAACGAGTACCTGTACTCTCGCTCCGGTGTCTCCACACCGTAGACTCAAGACTCATCTACTAAAGAGAAGCGATTGTACACCAACCTTCCGGATCAATCACCATCCTCGTGATGATCCTATGGTCGGGAGCAATTTATGAGTTAATAATGATTATTCATGTCTTAAATTTTCAACTCTTGAAAATATGAATTATCATTACCATTAACTCAAAGGATGTATCACAGACACTAAATACACATATGTGATAGAAAATAACCCATTTTATTGATTTTAGTCAAAATTATAATTTTGCCCCTAGAAGTGTATTACAAGTGTCAGCCAATTCTGGCTTCTAGGGCACATATATCTAACAATCTCCCACTTGTCCTAAAGCCAATTGGCTACAAGTCTAAGTCCCATCTTCTCAAGGTGGGCTTCGATCTTCTGCTGGCCCAACGGCTTTGTAAGTGGGTCTGCCACATTATCTGTGGAGTTGACTCTCTTGACCTCGACGTAACCCTTTTCGAGGTAATCGTGGATGGGATGGTATCACCATTTGCTTGGAACTCTTCCAGCTGACAGCACCACCATTGCACACAAACAGACTGCCAGATGTCGACTTTCGATCATCTATATCAGACATGAAATCCGAGTCTGTGTATCCCTGGACTTGGAGTTCTCCATTACCAAAGACCAACATCATATCCTTAGTTCTTCTCAAGTACTTAAGGATACATTTCACAGAAGTCCAGTGTTCTTCACCTGGATTTGACTGATATCTGCTTGTGACACTCACAGCATGGGCTATATCAGGTCGTGTACATAGCATGGCATACATGAGGCTCCCTATTGCAGAAGCATAAGGGATCTTGCTCATGCGTTCTATTTCCTCAGGTGTGCTAGGGCACATCTTCTTGGAAAGATGAATACCATGTCTGAAGGGTATTAATCCCCTCTTAGAGTTTTCCATACTAAACCTCTTTAGTACTTCCTCTATGTACATCTTCTGTGAAAGTCCTAGCATCCTATTCGGTCTATCCCTATAGACCTTAATTCCTAGAATAAAGGATGCTTCACCTAGGTCTTTCATGGAGAATTCCTTGGACAACCACATTTTGACTGATCGTCAACATGGGAATATCATTCCCAATAAGGAGGATGTCATCCACGTACAATACGAGGAAGACAACAGCGCTCCCACTGACCTTTTTGAAAACACATGGTTCCTCTTCATTTTTGATGAAACCAAACTTTTTGATCACATCATTGAAACGAGTGTTCCAGCTCCGAGATGCTTGCTTAAGTCCATATATGGACCTTTGCAGCTTGCAAACCTTGTGATCAGTATCACTGGATGTGAAACCTAGCGGCTGTTCCATATAGATATCTTCCTCAAGATATCCATTTAGGAATGCCGTTTTCACGTCCATTTGCCATATTTCATAATCGAAATAGGCTGCAACGGCAAGCAATGTGCGGATGGATTTTAGCATAGCCACTGGGGAAAAGGTATCCTGATAGTCAATGCCTTCGCGTTGACTATAACCTTTTGCCACTAGTCTAGCCTTGAATGTCTCCACATTCCCATCTGCACCAATCTTTCTCTTGAAGATCCATTTACACCCAATAGGTACTATACCTTCTGGTGGATCTACCAAGGTCCAGACTTGGTTTGAGTGCATCGAGTCAATTTCTGACTGCATTGCCTCTAGCCATTTCTCGGAGTCGATATCTGATATCGCCTCGTTGTAGGTTTTGGGATCATCACCATGAGCACCATTACCTACGAGGAACATTTTCCTCTACTTCCTCTGAAATAATACCTAAGTATCTTTCAGGGGGACGGGAAAACTCTTTCCGATCTACGAGGTGGAAGAGGTAGTGTTATTATTGGCTCAACCTGATTTGGTTCCACTTGGTCCTTAGCTCGTTCCACTTGTGAGACTTTCTCATCAAGCTTGATCTATTTTCCAATGCCGCTATCTTGAATAAACTATTTTTCAAGAAAGATGGCATGTCGACTCACAATCACATTGTGGTCTTCTGGAATGTAGAAATAGTATCCTAATGACTCTTTAGGATATCCTATGAATCGAGCTCTAAAGGACCTAAACTCTAACTTGTCCGCTTGTTGTCTTTTGACATGAGCCGGACAACCCCAAATTCTGAGATGACTCAGACTTGGTTTCTTACCGTGCCATATCTCATACGGTGTGGTAGGAACGGTTTTAGAGGGAACCCTATTCAGTAGATAGATTGAAGTTAACAATGAGTGTCCCCAAAGAAAATCAGGGAGGTCTGTGAAGCTCATCATGGATCGAACCATATCCAATAGAGTCCGATTTCTCCATTCTGAAACCCCGTTGAGTTGAGGTGTTCCTGGTGGAGTCCATTGAGAGACTATGCCATTTTCCTTTAGATAGTCTAGGAATTCCCGGCTAAGGTATTCACCTCCTCGATCTGATCGAAGAACCTTAATGGGTTTTTCAGTTTGTTTTTCTACTTCATGTCTGAATTCTTTGAACTTTTCAAAAGCTTCAGACTTGTGTCTCATAAGATACACATACCCATACCTAGACAGATCATCGGTAAAGGTAATGAAGTAGACAAAATTGCCTCTAGCCGGCACATCAAATGGGCCGCACACATCAGTATGTACTAGGGCAAGGAGATCTGTGGCCCTTTCCCCATGTCCTACAAAAGGGAGTTTAGTCATTTTGCCTTGAAGACAAGATTCACAAGTTGGATATGACTCGGAAAGTCAATGGACTCAATAGCCCATTTTTCTCCAATTTGTTGATCCTATCTTCTGCTATATGACCTAATCTCAGGTGCCATAGATATCTGTCGTTTGGACTATCCCTAGGTCGTTTGGCATTCACGTTTTGCTCGATAGTTAAAATAGGTACATCAATATGTAGCTGATAAAGACCATTAATAAGGAAACCATTTGCAATTTTATTTCTTTCATAAAGAATGTTACAATGGTCCTTAAAGAAGGTGATCACATAACCTTCTTGTGCTAAGCATGAAACAGAAATCAAATTCCTGCTAGCTGCAGGCACAAAATAACAGTCTTTCAAAACTAAGTCTAAACCAGATGGTAATCGAAGAGGGTATGTTCCCACGGCTACTGCAGCAACTCTTGCTCCATTACCGACATGCGTAGGATCATGTCTCCATCCCTCAGCCTCCTGCTATCCTCAAGACCCTGCATAGAAGTGCACAGATGAGCACTAGAACCAGAGTCAAGCACCCAACTGGATGCAGAAGAAACCGTAAGGTTAGACTCAATAACGAGCATACCTCCAGAAGGACCTTCCTTCTTGTTCTTCAGGGTGGCCAGGTAAGTAGGGCAGTTCCGCTTCCAATGGCCGTCGCTGTTGCAATGGAAACACTTTCCTTTGACATCGGCCTTCTTCTTCGGCTCTGCCTTCTTCTTCTTTGATCCTTCCACCTTTTGCTTTTTCACAGACTTCTTTTTCTTTCCATAAGACTTTCTTTTGGAAGAAGTCCGTTCCATAGCAAGAACTGAGCCTTTAGAACCTTTCATAGAAAGCTCAGCGGTAACCAGCATATTCATTAATTCGGCCAAGGAATTCTGAAGTTTATGCATGTGGTAATTCATGATGAATTGCCCATATGCATCAGTCAAGGATTGCAGAATAATATCGTTCTGCAGGTCCAAGTCCAACTTCACACCGAGCTTCTCAAGCTCTTCCATGTCCTTGATCATTGTCAGACAGTGATCTTGGACTGACTGCCCATCACGCATCTTAGCCTTAAAAAGTCATTTCGTGACTTGATATTTGGCTGCGCGACTCTGTTCACCAAACATCTCCTGCAGGTGAGCCAACATTTGGCGAGCAGTCCCGATATCCTTCATGTTGGCGCTGGAGCTCATCAGACATCGAGCCCAACATGTAATATCTGGCCTTATTATCTTCGTCTATCCATTTTTCTAGAGACGCTCTCTGTTCAACAGATGGACGGGCTGGTAAGGTGGGAGGGTCCTGGTCCAAAACATGGGTTAACTTCTCAGAACCCAAAATAATTTTGTAGTTCCTGAGCCAATCTTTATAATTAGGTTCGGTCAGTCTATGTGTGTCCAGGATACGTGCCAATGGGTTGGACGCAGACATTTTTCTGTAGAGAGTCAAAGATTCTAGTTAGATACTTATAATTTTGACTTGACCAATTTATTTAGGAAATTTTATTTTTAAACAAATTAGCTCCCACTATTTTCTCGGATCCCTACACTCCCTCTGTAGAGATGCAAAAATCTCCACGATTAATGATTTCTAGTGGGTGGTGCGGTCTCACCAACTGACTCATCACCTCACCTAACAGTTATTGGTGATGGGTTAGCCAATGAGTGAACAACTCTTGTTCAATGATTCTCTAATCATGGTGCACCCAAACTTGGTCTCTAATTCATGAATCTCACCGTATCCAAAATATTGATCCACTCCTTAGTTAAGTCAGACCCACCATTTGCATAGACTGGGTTCCTAATTGAGTCTCTCACCGTATCCGGAAATATTGAGCCCAACTCATCCTCCAGCCCATAGCATCCAATGCCTAATAGACATGGTTGCATCTTCCCGGTGCAACTGAGCCACTGTATCCAGCCGAGAACAATCAACCCCGGGAAGGGCCCGCACATCTACAATGGTGGAAGACCTCAGACTTAATCTTTTCTTAGGGAGAATTGATTCAGGTCTCATTAAACTAGACTTGGCTTAGTCATAACAATTATGACTAACCTAGTGGCATGGGTTAGCTCGGATTATTGACCACCTCAGATCAGAACTGTGTCAACAGATATGGCCAGGTAAGTGAGACCGGTGGAAGGAATATGCCATTAACTCGTACAAGAACGCATTCAGGTCGAGTAGCTTCCAATTAAAAATCAGTCGGTCGTATGTGCCAAACTTACCTTAGACACCAAATTGTTGAGTCAGAACCAATTGGGTTAGCCTACAATCCAGACTCTAACCTCTGAGCCTAATTAGGTCTTGCTTGATCGTGACTCGATCTTGACCCAGACTTAATCCTATTAGGCTGGTCAATTTAAGCATTGTTGATCCCATCTAACCAACTCTTGATTCGGTTTGATCAACCGCTTAGACCTAATTGAGCTACCCAAGCCCGAACCCAGTATTATGAATATGTCTTAGATCTGAAATTCTCAATTTTAGACCTAATTAATATTTCATAAACTTAATTCTTAATTAAGTAGGGTTCATAAAAATAAAATATGCACAATAAATCCTAGGGTTTCAGGATCTAGGGTTTTGCAGAAAGTAAGTTTTGGATTTCTGATTAAGGACGAACACGCAGCACCCCTACACATCATAAGAACACCCCATCGAATGGGAAGAGAGGGCCTTTCAAACCCTTCTTCGTTCTTATGACCGGACGGCCAAGAGGAACGCCTTAATCAGGAACATTCAATACTACAAAACAGTTATCAGATCTATATCATATATCTCATATACAAAGTAGATCTAATCATGGCATATTTTGCATACATCTCATGTATCGAATCATGCATATTTTTAGATCTAAATTATCTCATAATAATCTAAAAAATTAGATTTAAATTGATCTAATCAAAATAAATTCTAATCTAGATAACTATGTAGAACTATTCTACAACTAGTCTAGACATGCATCAATCATATCTCATATGATGTTTAAAATTAAATAATTTTTATTTGCTATTTTTTAGATGTTATTATAACCATTATAATATCAAAAAATAGTAAATAAATAGATCTAAAATATGATTTAATCAAATTAAATTGAAAACATGCAAGACTATTCTATAGAACTATTCTATTCTAGAACTAGTCATGCATATCTTCTAATCTTAGATCCAAATCATTTAATTTTAATTTTTTTCTGATTTCAGATCTGATCACATCTCATGTGACATCTAAAATCAATTATTTTCTAATTAAAATAAATTTAAAATTAGATCTAAATATTTTTAGAACCATGGCTCTGATACCAGTTGAAGGGAAAATCCTGATTTTCCCGGATCCAGGTTCGTTCAGATCTGATCAGATCAAGAGATATATTTCAAAAAAATTTTCTCTTTGATCTGTATATCAGATCTGAGATATTTTCAGATCTAATTCTTATTATTTTAATAAATAAAATAAAATAAGATAAATTAAATCAAATTTAATTTACCTGATTTGGGTAATCCTATTACCCTGTTGATGATCCTGTATGCAGCGGAAGGTTCTGGATCTAGCCACGCAAGCGCCTGGCCTCTACCGATATCCACTCAAGCTGGATCTAGAGATCCTCTTCTTCTCTATCATATCTCCAAAAATTAGATCTGGATCTGATCTGGAGGATCTTCAAAATTCCTTTTGAAGATCAGCAGTCGTCCTTTGCAGTAGCGCAGCCTTCTTGCTTTTGATCGCCTTTCTCTTGCTCTGAATCGCACCAACCAAAAATCCAAAACTCCTTTTGGATGTGGAGAGCAAGGGGAGAAGGTGGTTTGGCATGGAGAAGGAGGGGAGAGGCAGCCTTGGGGCATATGGAAACTCTTATCTCAAAATATCTTTGAGTTGGGTGCAGGGTCTTATTTATAGACTACCTGTGATCCAACTCCTCTTCTTCCCAACCAATCACAACCCTTTGTGAAATCAGATCTAAATCTGATTGGTGGGAATAGAGTCCCCTGGATTCCTCCTTAGAGGGTGCCTAAGACCAGTCAAAGTTGGATTCTTAGAAGAACTCTAATTGGAATCCAAAAGGGAGATGGAGTCCTTGTCCAACAAGGACTCCTAGGCGCCTCCAACTTGGGCACACGCCTAGGGTGGCGTGCGCCCTCCTCCTTGCCAGGTTCTGGCAGGGGGACAGGCCCCCACCAGCTCTCCAATAGGTGCATGACATGTGGTCAAAAGTCAAAGTGTCAATGGTCAACGTTTGACCAGTCAAAGGTAGACTTTTGACCAAAGTCAAAGAACAAGAAATGGCAGGTGACCAAAAATGGCAGGTAATGTCTTACAAAATAAGACAACCTTTTCTGACTTGGACAACCTCCAGTTCAAACCATATGAAGGCCTCTGATTGAGCACAAACTCCTTTGGCTCAGACAGGACAACTTATTTATGATAGCAAAAGAAGAACGTTAGGTTCAATCGAGTGCTAGCACGATTTCCTTGAACCTAATTGAATCTCATTCAGATCAATTGAACTAGATCAGTTCAATTGATGATCACCAGATTCAAACCCTTGTTTGTGTGACCCAGTTAGGTTCAGTTCTGTATGGTAATGGGATATGTCATGATCTCTATCATCGACATCATCGAAACTCCTTTCGATGGATCAGAACTCTTCTGATTCGAACAGCTAGAATGATCGATCATCTAAATCATTCTAATTGCTCCCAAAATCCACCAGTGACACCTAGCAGTATATGGTGGCAACCCATCAGAGCTGAATGCGAACCTCTTGGTGCAGCTACCTGTGTGATTAAGTTCCTTCTATCTTGAGCCCCGATCAGATTAGGGTTAAGGTAAACTCGTCAAACCCTAGTTCTCTGTCATATGATGTAATCATTCGATTCGAGTCCAATGTGAAAATCTAAATAGAAACTCTTTCTATTATTTCACTCTGCCATGGCCATGGGACTTCTGGACTTGATTCTCATGATTATCATAGGGCTGCTCCTCTACCACCGAGGTAGATAGATTCCATCTTGATGCCATCCAGTTCCTACAATGAACATGCTATAGCCAACATACACCTCAGGGTTCCATATGGCTAGGAGACCGAGTAATGGTGTAGTCAAACTATAACACCCTCAAGGTGAACTGCCGATGCACCTCAGGTCAAAGAACCAGACACACTACTGCAGCATCGAGTCAGTCATTGACGAGAAGGTAGACTCCCTAATGACTACTCGAGGTGGTCACGCTCAGTGCCCTCGTTCTCTAACGAGTACCTGTACTCTCGCTCCGGATGTCTCCACACCGTAGACTCAAGACTCATCTACTAAAGAGAAGCGATTGTACACCAACCTTCTGGATCAATCACCATCCTCGTGATGATCCTATGGTCAGGAGCAATTTATGAGTTAATAATGATTATTCATGTCTTAAATTTTCAACTCTTGAAAATATGAATTATCATTGCCATTAACTCAAAGGATGTATCACAGACACTAAATACACATATATGATAGAAAATAACCCATTTATTGATTTTTAGTCAAAATTACAATTTTGCCCCTAGAAGTGTATTACAAGTGTCAGCCAATTCTGGCTTCTAGGGCACATATATCTAACAAAATTGCCTCAGAGGATTGCTGTATGGCCTGTAAGGCCTCCGTGAGGCCACGGACCTGTCAGACAAGCAGGTCGAACTACTTCACATCCACCGTGGGTATAGGTGGAACCTGAGCTATCGGGGCTGAAGTAGGAATAGATGGATCTGGATGGGATCGAGCTGCGGCGGCCGTCGAGCACCGAGTCGAAGCTCTCCTGGGAGGTATTTTCTCTTCAAAAAAGAATTCTAGTAAGGAAGAAGAGAGATCTCCAGAGAGGAAAGAGAGAAATCATTGTCGAGTACTCCTTTAAGAATAAGGGAACCTCGAAGGTTCATGCCCTTCCTCTAGCGCCAATCTATTGACGCAGAATCTGATCATTGCCGAAATCCATCGGAGTGGAGGCCGATGAGGTCGCCGCTGGGGACCTGCAAAATAAAGTCTCGTCCAGAGCCGATGGGGGGTGGCTCCGATAGGACCCTCCGACGATCAAGTCAGGTCTGGCCAACAAAAATGAAGTGCTCGGAAATGTGTTTCGGAGCTTGGAGAAGAAGAGAAGAGCTTAGAGATCGGGGTTTGAGAGATTAGCGTATCTAGAGGATCCTTTATAGGCGGAGCTTAATTGATGGTGATGGTCATACCGTTTAGTAGTGAGCTGTTGGGGCTGCATGGAGTTCGGTACGGAGAGGAAGGCATCGTCAGGTGGATAGTGACAGCCATACTGGTAGGTCATGGGCCGCATGGGACTGATTATGGAGAGAGTGGTATCGCCAGTTGTGGCGGTCATGTCGTTCTATCTCATCATCGATCGTAGACTGATGGTGATAGTTCGTCCAGAGGAGCTTGGACTTGTGGAGAAGTTTGGCCAAAAGGGAAGCTCAGGAGAAGTTTGGCTCCCATAGGCGCCTGACTGGAACGACACAGAGAGAGTTTGGCTCTTGCGGGAGTCTGACTAAAGCTCGGTGGTTGAGTTTGGCTAAAGTCCGACTGCTGGGAGTCCAAGGAGCTCGGCCGCTAAGTAGCTCGATCGGCTGAAGGGGTTCAATCCGGATGCTGGAAGTCCGAAGGAGCTCGGTCGCTGAGGAGTCCAAAGGAGCTCGGCCGCTAAGAAGTCTGAAGGAGCTCGACCGCTAAGTAGTTCAACCGACTGAACGAATTCGAAGAAGCTCGACCGCTGGGGGTTCGGCTAAAGCCCGGCTGCTGATGCTCTTTCGTGGCTACTAGTTGCATTAGGCTAAGCATCGAACTAGACTTCGGTAGGAGTGGGGTTTATCCCCAACAATCTTCAACTTTATAAAAAGTAATCTATTTTTTTGTAAAAAATCTGGATACAAATCTTATATTTATAATTATAAAAAATTAAAAAATAATCTAAATAGTAAGAAGATATAGATTCCTAAAGAAACTATGATTACTAATCCTAAAGGATTCAAGATGACTTAAAAACCTAAAACCCCTACTTGATTTATGATTGCAGGTGTGTCTTGCAGCCAATAGAAAGAAAGAAAAATGATATCTAGATGTAGTTGCTCAAGGCACATGATGGATGATAAGAAGCACTTTATCACTCTTGAAGCTGAGAAAGGAGTAGTTAAAACCTTTGATGATAATGGCAAAGGACACATCATCGAAAGTAGTAAAATATGTATCTCATTCTATCTTTATAAATAATATATTTTTAGTAGATGGCTTCAAGCATAACTTATTAAACATAAGTCAACTTTGTGATAAAGGATTTAAAGTAATTTTTGAATCACTCTTATGCATAGTTACTAGTCTCATTGATAATAGCATTGCTCTTATTAGATATAGACATAGAAATATATATTTAGTAGATTTGGATAATTCTTCCACCAAAAAGATTCAATGTTTAGTTGCAATAAATGCTAAGATCAATAAAAATAGTTGGCTATGGCATTGTAGACTAGGGCATGTTAGCATGGATTTGATTTTTAAATTAATTAAAAGAAATCTTATAAAAAGTTTGCCAAAACTTAACTTTGAGAAGAATAAAATTTATGATGCATGTCAATTAGAAAAGCAAACTAAAAGCACTTTCAAATCAAAAAATATTGTTTCAACTTTTAGACTCCTTAAACTACTTCATATGGACTTATTTGGACCAACTAGGACCACAAGCCTAGGTGGTAAGAAATATAGACTTGTAATTATAGACGATTTTTCAAGATTCACTTGAATTTTATTTTTGACACAAAAAATAAAGCTTTTATGTATTTACTAAGTTTTTCAAGAAAGTTTCAAATGAAAAGAACCTCTCTATTATTTATATTAGAAATGATCATGGAATGGAATTTGAAAATCAACTTTTTAAAACTTTTTGCAATGAAATGAGGATTCAATATAATTTTTCTGCTCCTATAACACCTCAACAAAATGGGATTGTTGAAAAGAAAAATAGAACCCTAGAGAAAATAGTCCAATTCATATTGTATGAAAGCCATCTCCCAAGATATTTTTGGGCTAAAGCTACCAATATAGTATGTTATGTTCTAAACAAAGCATTGATAAAATCGTTATTAAAGAAAATTTCTTATGAACTTTGAAAAAATAGAAGACCAAATATTAGCTACTTTTATATTTTTGGTTGCAAATGCTTTGTTCTAAATAATGGTAAGGATAACTTAGGCAAATTCGATGCAAAATCTAATGAAGGCATCTTCTTAGCATATTCTATATCTAGTAAAGTATATAAGGTTTTAACAAACATACATTTGTTGTTGAAGAATCTATACATATGGTATTTAATAAGACTAACAACTTACCTTCTAGAAAAGAGAATGTGACTGATGATGATGTAGAAATAATTAAGAAAGGAATAAAAGAAATTACACTCCAAGAATTAGCAACTGAAGATAATAAAGAAAAAAAGAAAGCTAAAACTAAAGATGAAAACCTTGATGATACTTAAATTTAAAGTCTACCAAAGGAATGGAGGTTTGCACTTGGCCATCTTAAAGACCAAATTATTGGTGATCCATTACAAGGGGTAAGAACTCATGCATCTTTAATAAATATAAATAATTATTTAGTCTTTGTATCTCAAATTGAACTTAAAACTATAGAAGAAGCTGAAAATAATCTAAACTGGATAAATGCAATACATGAAGAATTAAATCAATTTAAAAAAATAAAGTTTGGATCCTAGTTAATACACCAAGTGACCATCCAGTAATTAAAACTAAATGGATATTTAGAAATAAACTAGATGAAAATGGAATAATCACTAGAAATAGAGCTAAATTAGTAGCTAAAGGATATAATCAAAAAGAAGATATTGATTTTGATGAAACTTTTATCTTAATTACTAAATTAGAAGTAATTAGGCTATTACTTTTATTTGCATGCTACATGAATTTTAAATTATACCAAACAGATGTTAAGAGTGCATTTTTAAATAGTTACATAGCCGAGAAAGTAAATGTAGAACAACCACCAGATTTGAAAGTCATGAATATCCTAATCATATTTATAAATTACATGTTATGATATCAACTCACTCTAATATCGATTGTTGTGGAGCCTGGCTAGGACATCACGACCTCAAGATCTTCTCAATACCACTTGCATTACAGTCGATCACGTATGGATACCGAAAGAGAAAGAAAGAAGAATACAAGATAAGAGAGCACATAATCAAGTATACATGAATTAGACCAAGATCCACCTCCATAAGGCATGCAAACTTCACTATGAGAAAAAGAAAACTAAACAATACAAGAGAAACTTACCACTCAACCCTTGTATAAGAGTTTTCCAATAAGAAATCTCAAAATTCTTATAAAAGCTCTCTAAAACCTCTTAAGAAGCCTCTCAACATCTCCAAAACGTCACCAACTTTCTAACGCAATAAACGGTTCATCAATCAGAGTTATATAGACTCTAAAAATCTAAAAAATAGTATTTCAGTAGGAAACCCAATCCCAAACATATTCAAGATCAATTCTGGACCGTCTGATTATGATCGACTCCCTCCTGAGCCATCGGATCGTGCACATAGCCTTCTGATCAAGGTTGGATTGAGTATAAACCATCGGATCATGATCAAAAGCTCTCCTAGCCATCGGATTGCGCAAAGAAGCCTATCACGCTAGATCAAAGCCCGACCAAGTCCCAACCATCCGATCATGACCGACTTCTCTCTAAGCCGTCGGATCATGATCGATCCATGAAATAGTTTTGTGGACCTCATGAAATGACTAAGAATCAAAATTTCGATCCACATAGCCTCCTGTAAACTGGCGGTCCCTTATGGACCGTGCTCCATGGTGGGCTTAGGAGCTCCTATGGCCTGCTCCCGTGCAGCCCGCACGTGCCCCCACACACACCCGCACGCCTGGCTGATCCAACATGCAACTGGCCTAGCACCACTGTGTGCTGTCAGTCTGGGCCACACCGCCACTAGCCAACATCGCCTATGTGCCCCTTCGATGGGCCCAAGGGCTAGCTACCCTGCTCCAATCTTTTTTATGCGTATCTTCCCCATTTTGATCATTTTTAGACTCGTTGGACTCTGTTCATCATCCTAGACCTCGTTTTGGACTTATTATAAATCGAATCTTAAGGTATTTTTCTTAATAATCTCCATCTCGACTTAATATTTGGTCTTCACTTATTTTCGAGAGCGTGTGATCCATCTCATCCCCACCTCCTGGGCCACACATGCTATCTCATGGATGGACAAACGTAGAAGTCGAGCCAGGCCGCTCGATCCTACCTCCATCAATGGCTATGATCCTTCTGACCTGAGACCTACTCTGAGTAGCCTCCTACAGCAATAAGAACTTCACTCTCTGACATCACCTCTCGTCCTTTCGAGTCTCACATCTCATGCTCGATCCACCTCTACCTCGCACTGGGCTCCCCGCCATGAGATAATGTCCTCCATACTTTCTTCCTCTTATCACCATCCAACTACCATGCATGATCTTCAGGATTCCTCCATCAGCTTTCCATCCAAAGCCGATCGAACTCAGTCTGCTTAGTAAAATTATATACTTCTTAAAGCTAGGTATGTATCGGATTTCATCCAACTTCTTCACTATTCCATCATGGAGCTTCATGCTGACCATCCTGCTACCCTTGATCTCATAGCTCGATCCATCTGGCAGGAATACAATGCCCTTACTGATCTTCAGGGAATCAAATAGCTCCTCTCTACAACATATATGATGAGAATAAGTAGAATCCATATTCTATTGAGAGGAAGAAATAGATACCTCATCAGTAACTAGAAGGACATTATTACTACTTCCTATATCGCTATTGGCCATCACCATAGTAGTTCTCGTTCGATCCCTGAGCTGTGGGCAATCTCTAACACGATACCCCCACTCATCACATCAGTAGCATCTGATCTTGCTAGGATCCCTCATCTTGAATCTGGATCATTCTTCTAGCAATTTTCTGCCACTCTATTTGTTGCCACCTGCTCCTTCAAAAATCATCAAAGCTGAACTACCGCCATCTGAGCTCAAAGCTGGGTTCTCTCTCCTGAGAATCTCATTTTAGAGAATCACCATAGTGACCTCATCCATCTTGATGGTGCTCTTTTTCATTAGAAGAGAAGTCATCAAGGACTCATACGAAGGAAAAAGCGATGTTAGCAAGATCAATGCTCGGGTCTTCTCCTCAACCTTCTCACCTAGACTGAGAAGATCGATAAGAATCTTTTGAAAGCGGTTGAGATGCTCCTGCATGCTCCATCCCTCGATCATCCATAGTTGGTAGAACTATCTCTAAAGGAAGAGGATGTTGGTGAGGGACTTCGTCATGTATAACTCCTTGAGCTTCGACCATAGCACCGTCAAGAAAATCTCACCAAGTACATGGATTACCACCTTATCCACCAAGTACATACGAATAGTACTCACCATCTGCATCTATAGCCGCTCGCAGGTTCTCTCCTCTATGGTGTCTGACTTCTTTTCATTCAAGAGAGCATCGATCAAACTATGTTAGATGAGCACGTCCTTCACTCTCACTTGCCACAAGGAGAAATTGCTCTTTCCATTGAACCGGCTGATCTCCATCTTGATTGTGCTTATCTTTTCTATCCTTTGTTATCTCAATCAACACCATCATGATTTGGATAACCATGTGCACTGGTATCTTCTAGCTCTAATACCAATTGTTATGGTATCAACTCACTCTAATATCGATTATTGTGGAGTCTGGCCAGAACACCATGATCTCAAGATCTTCTCGATACCACTTGTATTGCACTCGATCATGTATGGATACCATAAGAAAAAGAAAAAGAATATAAGATAAGAAAGTATACAATCAAGTATATGTGGATTAGACCAAGATCTATCTCCACGGGGCATGCAAACTTCACTATGAGAGAAAGAAAATCAGACAAAATAAGAGGAACTTATCATTCAATTCTTATACCAAAGTCTCTCAATAAAAAGTGCCAAAATCCTTACAAAAGCTCTTTGAAATCTCTCAAGAATCTCCTTAGCTCCTCCAGGATGTCACCAACTTTCCAACGCATTAAATGGATTGTCAATCGGAGTTATATAGACTCCAAAAACCCAAAAAATAGTGTTTTAATAAGAAATCCAATCCCAAACACACCCGAGATCAATTCTGGACTATGCGATCATGATCGGCTCCCTCATAGGCCATTGGATTACGCACATAGCGTTCTGATTAAGCTTGGATTGAGTCTGGGCCATTAGATCATGATCGAGAGTTCTTCTGGCTATCGGATCGTGCAAAGAAGAAGCCTATCATGCCAGATCAAAGCCCGACCAAGTCCCAGCCATCCGATCATGACCGGCTCCTCTCTAAGCCATCAGATCATGATCAGTCCATGGAATAGTTTCATGGACCATTTGAAATGGTTGGAAATCAAGATTTCGGTCCACATACCCTCCTGTAAACCAGCGGTCCACCATGGACCGTTCTCCACGGTGCGCTTGGGTGCTCATGTGGCCTGCTCCCGCATGACCCCCACATGCTCATGTACCTGGCCAGCCCAGCATACGACTGGCCTAGCACTGTCGTGCGCTACCAGTCTGGGCTGCACTATCACTGGCCGGCATGCCTATGGGCCCCTCTGGCAAGCCCAAGGATCGGCTATCCCATTCCAATCTTCTTTCACGCATATCTTCTCTATCTAGACTCTGTTTGGACTGTTCTTGGGCTTGTTGGACTTCATTCATCATTCTGGATCTCATTCTAAATTTATTATGAACTAAATCTTAAGATTTTTTCTCAACATTACATAAGGTACTTTATGGTTTAAATCAAGCCCCTAGAGCATGGTATGAAAGCCTTAGCAAATTTCTACTTGATAATGAATTCTCTATAAAAATATTGACAAAACCTCATTTAAAAAAAAATAAAAACTTATTAGTAGTATAGATTTATGTAGATAACATTATCTTCGGTGCCACTAATGAGCATCTTTGCCAAGAGTTTCTCGAGCTTACGTTGGAAAAGTTTGAGATGAGCTTAATAGGTAAGTTAAACTTCTTTCTCTGACTTCAGATCAAGCAAAGTGAAGGGAGGATCTTCATCAACCAAACAAAGTACATAAAAAAAAAATTGAAAAAGTTTAGAATGGAGAACTCAAGATCAATTGACACACCTATGAGCTCCTCTTGCAAACTTGATAAAGACAAAAAGGATAAGAAGTTGATACTAAAATATATAGAAGTATGATAGGATCATTACTCTATCTTACTACAAGTAGACTCAACATTATGTTTAGTATTTGTATGTGTGCTAGGTATTAATTTGATGCTAGAGAATCTTATTTTTTAGTTATTAAAAAAATATTTAAATATTTATCTGGTACACTCAATGCTGGACCATGGTATGATAAGTTATCATCTTTAGAATTAATTGGATATACTGATTCTAATTTTGCTGGATGTAAATTAAATAGAAAAAGTACTAGTGACACTTATCAATTTTTTGAAATTAATCTAATCTCATAGTTTAGTAAGAAATAATACTCAGTAGCATTATCCACAGCTGAAGCTTAATATGTTACTGTTGGAAGTTATTGTGCTTAAATCTTATGGATTAAATAATAACTTAAAGATTTTGGCATTAAACTTAATAAAATTGCTATAAGATATGATAATACTAGTATAATTAATTTGACTAAAAATTTAGTTCAACACTCAAGATCCAAATATATTTAAATAAGACACCACTTCAGAAGAGATCATATACAAAATAATAATGTGATACTTGAGTTTATTAGTATAGATAAATAATTAGCAGACATCTTTATTAAATCTCTTAATGAAGAAAGATTTAGCATAATTAAAAAAAAATTAGGAATATATTATCACTACAAGAAATATGAATATTAGTAACGGTATTAGCAATGACAAAAACAACCATCGATAATAATGACTTTTTGCCACAGCAACATCGATAAAGAAAAATGCCATCAGTAATACTATTAGTGATGGCAATATTGATATTAGCGATAGCAAGAGCCATCTTTAAAAATCTAATTCTTTTTTAAATATTCAAAAATAAAAAAATATTAGCGATGATAAATTTTTATTATTAGTGATAAAAAAAATCATTGCTAATAACTAACTATTAGCGATGGTAGTTTTATTATTAGCGATGGCTTAAGCTGCCACTAAAATTATTTAATATTTTTATAATATTTAAACATAAAATATATATTAGCGATGGTGGTATTAGATATTAGCAATGAAAAATGCATCGTCACTAATAAATTTTTAAAAAAAGAAAAGAAAAAGTTATTGGTGATGGAATTAGCGACAAAAGATTTGACATTGCTAATAATCGAGATCCTAGTTCAAACCCTATTCGAACCTGATTCAAATCTAGTTTAAAACCAATTCAAATCTAATTCAAAATTCTGCCAAATCTAATCTAATTAGGCTCTGAATCCAAATCCTACTTAGATTATAAAATTTAATTAATTTTAAATTAAATTAAAATTAATTAAATTAAATTTTATTTAAATTAATTAGAAGAAATTGATTTTTAATTTGAGTTCAATTCAAATCCAATTCAAAATCCTGTCAATCCTAATTTAATTAGATTTTTAATTTAAATCCTACTTAGATAGTAAAACCTAATTACTTTTAAATTAAGTCAAGCCTAATTAAATTCAAGTTGATTTAAATAATTAGAAAAAAATAATTTTTAATTTTAATTTCATTCAAATCCAATTTGAATCCGATTCAAATTCAATTAAAAATCCTATCAATCTTAATTTAACTAAACTTTTAATTCAAGTTCTACTTAGATAATAAAACCCAATTATCTTTAAATTAAATTAAGTTTAATTAAATTTAAGCTAATTTAAATCAATTAAAACTTGATCCATGATTACATTCGAGTCCAATTTGAATTCGATTTGAATTCAATTCAAAATCTTGTCAAATCTAATTTAATTAGGCTTCAAATTTAAATCCTACATGGATTATAAGATCTAATTGACCTCAAATTAAGTTAAAATTAATCAAATTAAAATTGATTAAATTAATTAAAAAATAATTTTTAATTTAAATTTAATTCAAATCAAATTTAAATTCGATTCGAATCCGATTAGAAAATCTGTCAATCCTAATTTAATTAGATTTTAAAATTCAAATCCTACTTAGATAGTAAAATCTAATTATCTTCATATTAAGTTAAGCCTAATTAAATTTAATTTAATTAAAATTAATTAAAAAATAATTTTTAGTTTAGGTTCGATCTGAATCTAATTGGACTCCAATTCAAATCCAATTCAAAATTCTGTCTAACCTAATTTAATTAGACTTTGAATCTAAGTCCTAATTAGATTTTAAATTAAATTATCCTAAAAATAAGTTAAACCTAATTAAATTTGATTTGATTTAAATCAATTAGAAAAAAATAACTTTCAATTTAGGTTCTATTTGAATCAAATTCGAATCTAATTCAAAATTCGGTCAAACCTAATTCAATTAGATTTTGAATCCAAATCCTAATTAGAATATTAAAATCTAATTAGCCTTAAATTAAGTCAAGCTTAATTAAATTAAATCTTTTTTAAATCAATTAGGATTTGATTCATAAATTAATTAAGTTTAAAAATTTAATAAAATTAAATATTAATTTTTAACCACCTAAAAAATGATCTAGGAGAAAAAATTAATATTAAAATATTTTTTTAGAAAAAATTATAATTATTAGTGATGGCTTTAGAAATAGAGAGCTTGTCATCACTAATAATTTTGAAAAAAAATATTTTTAAAAATTTAATATTATTAGCGATGGTATTTTTGTATTAGCGATATTTTTACCATTCGTAATAATTTTTTCTGACAACATTATTGACTTCTTTTTGCCATCGATAATTTTTAAAAATTTTTAAAAAATTAATATTAAAATTTAGTATTTTAAAGAATTTAATTTTTTTAGTGACAGTATTTTTGTATTAGCGACGGGATGTGCCATTGCTAATAACTTTGGTACAAAAATTTTGGTTTTACTAATCGTATTATCAATGGTAGTCTTATCGTCAGTAATAGTCCACCCATAAAACTTTGCCTGCCCATCGATGGGAAAAAATTTTTTAAGTGAAAAAATTCCTCCATGCCTTCTTTGCTCCCCGCATGTTCTTTTCAGCGTTCCCTGCTCCCTATGCATCCTCCTTCCCAGCGACCCGACTCCGCCAGCACCTCCTACGCCATGGCCCCGAGCCCGCCGCCCAAGCCCCTCTTCGCCCAAGCCTCCGGTGCTCCTATGCAACTGCCCCGACCCTGCCATACCGGCCCCACCTCCCCCAAGGCCACCTGACCCCATAGCCCCAGCCTCACCTCGCCCGCTGCCACCCCGACCCCACCGACATCTCTTGCTCCACGGTCCCAAGCCAGTCACTCAAACCCCGCCTCTCCTGCGGCCACCCCAAACTCGCCAGTGCCTCCTGCACCGTGGCTCTAAGCCAGCCACCCCATCCCTGCCTCTCTTGTGGCCGTCCCCACCCTGTCAGCACCTCCTACACTACGGTCTCGAGCCAACCGCCCCATCCCTACCTCTCTTGTGGCCGTTCCCACCCCGCCAGTGCCTCCTACACTATGGCCCCAAGCCCACCATCTCGGCCCTACCTGTCCTACAACCGCCCCCACCCTGACGGCGCCTCCAACATCGCGGTCCCAAGCCTGCCACCCTAGCCCTGCCTCTCCAACAGCTACCCCCACCCTGACGATGCCTCCTTGTTCGCGATCCTAGAGCCTGCCACCTCTATCCCGCCAGCCTTCCCATGGCCCCATCCCAACCAGTCTGATCACACGACCCCTACCTCACCGCCCCCAACCTGCGGCCCCGATTTTACAGCCCCTTGCAACCATTTAAACCTTGCATTGCTTTGATTTTTGGATCATTTTAATTACTTATCTTACATCATTTTAAACCTTGCATTGACATTCATAATTATTTAATTAATTTAGTGAATCTATATTTTTTAATTTTCAGAGAGCATATATCATGTCTTCTAGAGGCCAAAGCCATGCCAGTCGAGAATAGAGCTCTCGAGGAGAGAGCGATCGTATGGCCAATTCTCATAGTTCTGTATCTCTTACACCATACAGTAATCTCTAATACTTTATATATTTTCATTTATGTTATTTATTATTTGTTAACTAATATAACATTCTTTATATTAGATTTTTTGTACTCAGGTTTGGAGAATAGGGGGTCACCAGTGACCCCATAGTCCCATGCAGTAGTGAATGCCGGCTCTCAGACATAGCACCGTAGTCGAGAACCCATCCAGCTTACAGCACTTCTGACTAGGTCAGAGGATAGGTAGATCATCCATATCCAGAATCGCTCGTAAATACTATATGCTCAATTAATATGTTTAGAATTTTATATTTTTAGAGTTAATATTTATTTTTTGAAATCAATTTTATGGCACATTTAGAAAACCTTCAATATTTCATATCGTTATCAGGATCATACGTCGATTGATGCCGAGCCCCATGAACGATTTCTTAAGTTAGCCATTGGAAGCTTGTGATGTAGCCTAAAAGATATTTCTGATAAGTCAAAACTAGTTTAATTTATTCCTTCCTAATATGTTGGTATTTTAATTACATATTAATACACGCTTGCTTCTATCATGCAGGAGTATTACCGATTCAAGACTTCCCAAAATGAGGATGCTGGTCATCAAACCTTCGAGGAGATGGCCATATAGAGGCTCTAAGATGGCCTCTATGGACTCAGACAGTCCACCATCTAGCACTCTGGCTTTCGATCATCATCGAACTAGAGGTCCTTCATGGATCACTAAATGTGGGCAGACATATGGCAAGCCCTCTACGATCAGTGAAGCAGCGAAGAGTACTTTGGTAGGCGGTAGAGGGCCTGGCAGAACTGGACTGCCCAGTAGGATCTGATCAAGCATACGGGTGGCTCAATCGGCATATATGTTATGGCCAATAGACTGATAAGAAATCAATACAAAAACTCTTCACTAGAACTGTAAAAACTCTTATATGTATGTTTTAATTAATTTAATTTTATTATTTATTTATTATAGACATGATAGCTGGATCGTCCACCAGACTAACTAAAGTTATGGTGGGCCACACACCAGTCTAGGAGGACTGGTGACTATTTAGATTCTACACCATGACAGATCGCGGTAAGAACTTCAAACTTTATTTAATAATGAAGTTGTTACAGAATCTAATTTTTATATTAGAATTAATATATTTTTTAGCTATGTAGATGCGTTATGCGGAGTACATTGCTGAGAGGTATGGCGATGACCTATCTTCTCAGCCTTCCTTTGATCTTAAAGGATGGCTTAATATCACCAGTGGAGTGAGTAGAAGCCGAGTCATAGGATTCGGCCACAACTTTGATCCTCTACCACCTCGATATCCTTCGGCATCCTCACAGATCTTGATGTCCCAGATCTGGAGCAATGCACACATGGAAGAGGTCATGCAGAAGCTTCTAAGCTAACAACCTCAGGGCCTCCTGGATGCCATCCATGATACGATCGTAGAGCTTCTCCGAGACCCGCTACTGCATGATCAACTGGGCTCATCATCCTAGCCATCATATTAGGTAATTAATTATATTATTAACTTTTTTTACTTGTTTTAAGTTTTTATACTTAGAAGCTTCGTATATTTAGGTTTGAGTTTAAAAGAGGATCTAGGGGCTAAAAATTCAATATAACCATCCAATCGATGGACCGAAGATGTCTATAGCTCCGTATCATCAAATCAAATATATAGGAATAATCTATTGAGAATAAGAATAGTGTATCAAAAAATACGCCTCCATATTGAAAGATATATCTTCATATCGAAACTTATTAATATTATTTTATTTTTTTCATTATAGGATGTTAGGACATCCGGCTCTCATCCACTAGCTGCTGGAGAGGAGCGGGAGGAGCAGAAGGCGGGCGACGATGAGGATCAAACATGATTTTTTTTTGAATGTATTATATTTTTTGATGTATTATATTTTTTTGATACTATTTGTAAAAAATATTTATATAATTTATATTTTTAATAATATATAATTAATTTTTAATTTTTGATTGTCAGATTATTTTTGGATTTTAATGATAACAGGTATTACAAATTATAATTTATTATGATTAATTAAAATAAATTTTTAAAAATATTATTATTATTATTATAAAAAAATATAAATTAACTATTAGCATCGGTATTAGCAATAGCAAATGTCATCGCTAATAACTATTAGCAATGGCTTTAAATAGGAAGCATCGTTGCTAATAATTCTTCAAATAAATTATTTTATTTTATTTAAAAATTATAAAAAATTAGTGATGTTATTATTATCACATCATCATAGCATCACCTAGCTCTGATACCAATTGTTGTTCCATGATACCACTCTGATGCCATGTTGCAGAAAATTCAGAATCTTTAGCAGGAACCATAGGAGACCTTCGACGTTATCTAAAGCTGCATACTATATATCCACCACCTAGATCTATGCTGAGGCGTCCTCCTCCTAGGGCTCGAGGGAGGTGCCCCCTCTCTTTAAAACTTCTTTAGAAACCTAGGGCAACAATACTAGAGAGAAGAGAGAAGGAAGATTAAGGGAGAAAAGATCTGTATTGATTGCATCTATCAATGAAAGTCCTAATACAACCTATGTATTTATACATAATCATTAGGCCAGACTAAAAACTTTCCTAGCTAACTCAATACATGAAAGCATTCACTGAGCCCATGTACACCTATGTCTCCCATGTTCTCATCTCCTGGATCTAAACCCGAACCATATATGAGTTAGCCCCCTTAAGACTTCTCAAACCAAACCTTAAAATCCTTAGGATAAGTTCTTATCCTAGTCCCAAACAGATCCTCGTGTAACTCTGCACGTGCGCTAAACTGGCTCAATCTCAACATTGAGTCGGCTAACTTGAGACTGGATCGACTTAGTCTAACCTGAGACTAGGTCAACCCAATTTTAGACTGAGCCAATCTGAGCCAACCAAGTTGCATGTCGTGCCTGTAGCCCCAAACGCACCTTTCTTTTTAGCCTATCCATTGAGACTTAGTCGATGCAGTTTTAGACTTAGCTGACTAACCTACGAAAAAATTTCTCTACAATCTTCATTCTCTGACTTTGGTTTCTAGCTCTATCTTATGTTCCAGATCTCCAAAGCACCAACCAAGCCCCTTAAAATCTTCAATACTTGGACCTCAAGCCCATGGAGGGCTACACACGGTCTCCATCCTAGGATAACTCCTATCCTAGCCCTAGAACTACATCTATCCTAGTCTTCTTGGAGTCAATATCCTGACTTCTTTCATGACCTCCTAAGGCTTGGAAGTACCATCAATCCTCACAATCTCCACCTTGGTGCCCCAAGCCTTGGCAAATCCCTTGGTAATGCTCTCCTACACAATCCCACTATCGCTGCGCACCCTGATAGCCCCTTGTGCAAACATCATCTCTGCTAATTCTCTTCAGCTATTGTGTACTCTTGAGGTCTTTGGAATGACTGCCTCCATCACTGAAAATCTTGACTTGCTTTTCCGCATCATTCTGAAATTGTAGGATTCCTTCTACTTAATAGTTGCATCATTTTTCTAGATTTTTTTTGAAAAACCTACAGCATTCCTATACCAGCACATGTTGTACCACCTGATACGATCTCCTTAGAGCTACGTCTGTCCACCTACACACCCCGCTCTACTTGAAACTATACATCACTGGTGCTGATGCTAGGACATCGATCCTCCTGCACCCCTCCACTCTAAACTCATGCCAAATTTTTTCTCCACTTGTGAAGCCACTACTACAGAGCTCCATCTATATCCGAGTCCATTTGATGTCATAGAAGCTGACTCTATATCCGAGTCTCTCAAGGTCAATCACTCAATGCTGCACTACTGAGTCTGCTGCTGTACCTCGATCATCATTGCTGTCCCTTCAAATCCTCTGCATTATGCGGCCCTCTTCGAAGTCATCTCGCATACCTCCATAACCCGTGCGTACCTCCAAAACCCAAGAGCTCATTCATCTCTTCTGAATCCAATGACTAAATCCTAAAAAATTCCATCCTAGCCTTCTTCTCTGTTGCCCATGTACCAGCCATCGCTTCAGTTATGCCCGAAGAAACTATAGCTCAAATCCTGTCCTGGGCTCAGACCCACCTATCTCATCCCAAGGCTCTTGAAACTTTTTGGCTCTCTTTGAGACCTGCTTTTGATCTCCCTGAGATACCTCCTAACACTCTCTATTGAGATACCTTCTTCGACTGTTGCACCACCAAGCCTCTCTCAGCCCCGTGCCTCTAGAAAAGCACTACTACGCACTCTAGTACTCCCTGCCATGTCTTGACATCATCTGCTCATAGATATCTGAATCTTTTCTTGCTGGACATAAACCATCCTCCACCTAAACTGTGACTCTCCCAAGTGCTCCTATAGAAAAAACCTGATCCACTGTCAGCCATCCAGCCCTGACCTGCTAAACCTCCATGGATCATCCATCTTCATCACCCCTAAGGCCCTATAAATCCATGCTCTAGTAGAACCACTGAATACATTTCCAACTATTTTTTCGCCTTCCTACCATCGAAGAATGTATAGCCGCTTCTTTAGCCTTCTTTCGATCATTATCTATTAGAAAATCTCTCTTCATCCATCAAACTATCCCACATTGCCCATCTTCTTAGAAAATCCTGATGCTCTCTACTAAGATATATTTCTCAACTACTACACCACCAAGCCTCTCTTAGCCCTACATCTTTAGAAAAGCGCTACTGTAGCACTCCAGCGCTCCCTGCCTTATCTACCATCATACACCCCAGCTTTTCCACTAAGATTGATTAGTAAATCATTCATCCAAACCTTCCATCCTGAAAAAAATTTCTTTCCATTAATCCTCTTTGCCTCCATCTTCAACCCGCTGCTCCTGATTGGCCAAACTATAGTAATAACAAAGATAGATCTAAGACATACCATGGAATACTTGTGCAGATCTCTGATTTCATCTTATATGACTTCTTTTTTATGTACCATCAGGCTTTGATATCAAATATTGTGATATCACCATGGCATCACCTAGCTCTGATACCAATTATTATTCTATGCTACCATTCTGATGCCATGTTACAGAAAATCTAGAATCTTTAGCATGGACCATAGGAGACTTTTGACGTTCTCTAAGATAGCATATCATAGATCCACCATCTAGATCTATGCTAAGGCGCCTCCCTCCTAGGGCTTAAGGGAGGTGCCCCCTCTCTCTAGAGCTTTTTCAGGAACCTATGGTAACAACACTAGAGAGAAGAGAGATTGAGGAAGAAAAGATCTATATTGATTGCATCAATCAATGAAAATTCTAATACAACCTATGTATTTATATATAGCCATTAGGCCAAACCAAAAACTCTCCTGGCTAAATCGATATATGAAAGCACTCATCGAGTCCATGTACATCCATGTCTCCCATGCTCTCATCCCTTGGATCTAAATCCAATCCATATATGAGTTAGTCCTCTTAAGACCTCTTAAAGTAGGACTTAAGATTCCTAAAATAAGTTTCTATCCTAGTTCCAAATAGACCCTTGCATAACTCTGCCCGTGCATTGAGCTGGCTCAATCTTAACACTGAACTAGCTAAGTTGAGACTTGGTCGGCTCAGTTTCAGACTAAGTCGATCCAGTTGCATGTCGTGCCTGTAGTCCTGAATGTGTCTTTTTATTTGGACTATCCACTAACACTTAACTGATCAAGTTTCAGACTAAATTGGCTAACCTATAGAAAAACTTCTTCTCTACAGTCTTCATTCTTCGATTTTAGTTTTTTGCTCTATCTTGTATCCCAGATTTTTGAAGCACCAACCAAGCCCCTCAAGATTCTCAACACCTGAACCTCAAACCCGTGGAGGACTATACATCATCTCCATCCTAGGATAACTCCTATCCTAGTCCTAGAACTATACATATCCTAGTCTCTTCGGAGTTAACATCCTGACTCCTCCAATGGCCTGCCAAGGCTTGAGAGCACCACCAATCCTCACAGCCATTAGCGATGGTATTTTTGATCGCTAATAATTATTAGCAATGATTTTAGTCACTCAAATACTATCGCAAATATTTCTCAAAATATTTTATTTTATTTGATTTAAAAATTTAAAATTATTAGAGATGGTATTAGTGATGAAGCTTTCTATCACTATTAATTATTAACAATAACATGACCCACAACTTCTCTATCACTAATATTTTCTAAGAAAATTAATTTAAATATTAAAAATTTATTAAAGATGGATTTTTTTCATCATAAAAGATTAGCGACGGTGATTTTTTTCGTCACTAATAATGATAATTAGTAATAAAAAATTTTTAGATTAAATTTTATAATGATATTAACGATGGTAAGATTATTAGCAACGATAGATGGATTATTAGCAATGACGTTTAGCCATCATCAATAGTCAGAATTCTTGTAGTGTATCATTCAAATGAGATCTCTCATCTTTTACTAAGTCCAAATTTAGATTGTCTTGAACCAATGGCTATTATACAACTTAAAAGTCTCTCTACTACTCTCTAAGAATCCTATCTAGTAAATTTGCTAATTAATTTAAAATCATATCATTTTTTATAATTTTTTTTAAAAATTTATATTTTATAAGTTTATTTATTCATTTGACCCAATTCTCAATAATTCCTTACTGGATGTATCTATTTTTTTTATGAAAAATTAAAACTTCACACTACTTAAGCTAGAGTCAACTCATGCTTAAGTGGAAAGTCGACTCCGACTGGAGGACTCATGGAAACATGAAGTCGACTCATGGTTGGAAACCTCGTTTTTAAACCCGAGCCCTCTCCTCCTCTTCTCACTTTACCTTTCGACTGTTTAACCCTAAAACTATTTCAAAGCCGTGAGGAACTCTCCATTGACACTTCCACCTATCATCTTTCCTGATTTTCTTGGATTTTTCCTCTACGGTCCATAATGGGGCCTAGGAGAAAGTCATGTGCTGTCCGAAGAAGATTGAATCCAACGGAACAGTGGGAATCTTCAAGTGAAGATGATTCCAACTATGATGCAGGTAATATCGTTCCTCAAGCACCTACTCTAAGCTCTCCCTCGCTCCTAGATCATCAAGTCACCATTGGAAGAAATGTGAATTTTTGATTTTTTGATCAAGAGGGTTTAAAAATTAGTACTTGGATCCATCACCAACTGTGGGAGCATTTCTTCTCCATAAACCAGCCCACTTACCCTTGATTAGTCCGTGAGTTCTATAGGTGTATGACAAGGGAAACTAATGATCTGAGTTATACCATGATAGGGGTTTACTTTCTTCTTATTCCTGCAAGACTTGGACAAATTTGAGGATTACCCACTGAGGGAGTAGCACCATAGCACCCATTTGATAGGGATCTAGCCCTTAGAATGATTACTAGGCAGGATAATATAGCAAGGATCACCAAGTTAGAGGCAAAAGGTTTTCCATTGAGATGAGGGTGCTCAACCACATTGTAGCTCAAATCATTTTCTCCAGAACTGGCTGCTTTGACTTAGTCTCTGATAGGATGATTGGTATCATGGATTGCACCATTCGAAGACAACAACTCAACCTCCTCTTACTGAATTTCAGATAGAGAAGGGATGGTGTAGGCAGGGCTAGGGCATGCCTTATGGCATGGTCCTGACCTCTATCTCCAGGAAGGTTGGGATAGATTTTGATGGAGAACTATCTATTAGTTTGAGGCACACAAACACTTATGGAGAGAAGACTCTTACACGAATGGGTTATCGAAGACTAAATGGTAAATGGGTCAAGAAAGCATCTAGATAAGAGCAACTACAGACCCAAGATGGAATCGGACCGAGTCAGCCTATAGATATTCTTTTGGCACAATCTACTAACCCATTCACTACCTCCCAAGTCGATCCACCAGAGCTTATCCTTCACTTGTTCAGACTGATGATGATCAAGCTATCCAAATCACCCATTCTATTTTGAATGGACTGAGACCACAGATAGAGGGGATCCAGACTGAGATTGCTAAGCTGACATCTGAGGTTGGGTGCTTGGCATAGCTTATGGAGCAAAGGGAGAGTTCCAGCATGTCCTCGAGACTTATCACTTCACTCTTAGCTTCTATGGAACAATTGGTGGATCTTCTGAGGACTCATGCTCCACTAGGATCAGTAGCAATAGCGACCACAGCAGCAACATCAGTAGCAGTAGAGGCAGCAGTAGTAGTGGCAGAAGCAGCAATATCAGCAACAATAGCTAAGACAGCAGAAGTGGATGCTGACATCACTTTTGATCCAGTTCTGTCTGCAGTTTCTGTGCCTTTCCACTATGCACCTGATCAGCCTTCGACTATATAGCCTCCTCCCAGCCCTCTTAGGATATATTCCCGAGCAAGAGGTCCATCCACTCGCATTAGGAGTAGGATGGTGACTAGAGCTAGCTCCTCCACCACTCTTGATGTTCCATCTGATTGATCTATTAAGACTTAGGTTCCTTTATATCTATAGGTTTTGGTCTGTATCTAAGTGATGTTTTAGGATTTAGTTATGATGTTGATATCACCTTATTGTTGAATGGTGATACTTTATTTTAGGACCTCACTTGTGTTGTATAAAAGTGATTGTATTGCTTGATTCTCTTTTTGTATGTAGTACATACTTCTATGCATATTATATTATGTTTTATATCTATGAATGTCTACTCTTATATCTTTTCCTTGTCATTTATTTTTCTTTTTCTTTGATGATGACAAAAAGGGGAAGAAAAAAGATAAGCATAAAGAAAAGAAAAGGACAAAAATGAAAGTAAAAATAAAAGTAAAAAGAGAAATGAATTGTATTATAAAACATAAGTTGAAAATTTAGCATAAATTAGCATATTAATGGCATATACCATAAAATTCTGAATTTTTTAATTGATAGCACATTTCACTTTTAACAAATAGAAAAGGGGAGGATCATAGTAATTGAAACAATAAATTATTATAAAAGAAAGAAATTTTGTGTAATCTAAATTTGCATTAGTCATCTTAACTTAAAGATATGGAATGTTATTCTTTTTACCTTGAATGCTTTTGAAATTGAAAAATATTATGCATGAACTCAAAAGTTCCTTGATATGATTTTGATAAATAACAAAATAATTAAATTTATTTTGATACTAATAAATTAGTTGAAGTATTTAACACAAAATTCAGGAAGATAGGAACCTATTTCAATGTAGCTCCATGCTTTTGATTGAAAGAACTAAGAAAGAAGAGCAAAAGAGATTAGGCTGAATGTTTTTCAAAGATTAATGGATTATGAACCAACTCAAGAAAAGTTTAAAGTTAAATCTGGCATAGTTCAGGAGTCAACTCTAGATTAGTAGGAGCTGACTTAAGGACTTAGACAGGCACCAGACTCAAAAATAGATGATATTATTTTGGATCCTATTGCTAGAGTCAACTCCGGGATAGTAGGAGTCAACTCAAGCGAAGCAAGAGCCGACTCATATCTCAGGAGGGCACTAATTGAAGAACAGAATGTTAAATTTTTCATCCTACGATTGAAGTCTACTCACAAAATCTAGGAGACGACTCCGACACGCAAAACTAGCACAAGCATAGAAAAGATAGAATGCTGGATGTTTTGCTCTACAATCGGAGTTGACTCAAGGTTCTGGAGAGTCGACTCCTGAGCTCCTGATAGCTCTAATGGCTAGTTTTCAAAATTATATAGATTTTATTCGTAATGCTCTAAATGACTTTTTTTGGTACTTCAATGGCTATAAACCCATTTTTGAAATTCGTAACTTGGATTACAAGACTCCTAAGACCATATTAAAGCTAGAGAACATAAGAAATTAATAAATATAAGAAAGAGAGAAACTTCAGCATATATTCAAAAATTTAGTGCAGTCCAACTTGTGAGCTTTAAAGAGTTTTCATTGTAGTTCAACCACTCAACCAAGTGTGCAATCAAGGCATTCTCAAGTGAAGGAAGGAAGCATTCATTGCAAAAGCCTTCCAACCTCTTAGCTTGTTCATCAAAGCTCTAAATCAGCTCTTCAAGAAGTTTTATTTGTATTTAAATTTCTGCACTTTCAAATTTTCTTTTAAATTTCTATATTTCAAGTTTCAATTGATTTAAAATTTAGGAGATATGCTCATCCAAGTATTGAATTAGATTTGTACAAGCCTAGGAGTGGCTTAGGAATAGGTTTTGATTGCTTAACCTGCAAAATCAACTGGATTAAGATTATGAATCTGAAAAAAATAATCTTACTATAATCTTAGTAATTATAGTAGAATTCTCAAGTAAAGTACTTGAGGAGTGGACGTAGGTATTGGATTTGACATCGAACTACTATAAAAACTTGGTAGCTTTATGTGTGTTGACTCTCTTTATTAGCTACATTTATTTTCAGCTCATTTAAGTACTATATTTTCAGCATATAAGTATTCTTATTCTGCACATATACTTATTAATCCAAAAAAGTTCTCAAAAATCTAATTCACCCCTTCTCTTGAGTTGTTCTTCTGGGCAACATCTACTATATAAGCAAATCCTCATTCAAAAGTTTCATTAATGTAACCTATCCAAATTTCTAGCATCTTCATCCTTTATACATCCAGTGTGGTTCAATTCTCCTTTTTTGTTTTGCTAACTCATGAGTTTTACTTGTAAATATATTCTCCTAACAAGCTTCTTTAAAATCATACTAGCACTCATAACTTCTTGAGTTCTTTAAAGAAAGAGCTCACCAGTTCACTCTTGGACCTATGCATTTCAACTAGTTAGCTTAGTTGTACATATTATTCACTTGGACATGTAATGTGGCACATAAGCTGTCCATAAATGCATTTTATTCACTTTTTTTTTTAGTATGTGAGCTTCTGCATATGCTACCTTGCATATGGTGAACACTCAAGTCATGCAATTGATGCCCTAAGCACAATTTGACTCCAACACAGGCTCCTCAAGTTTTGGCCGCAAAATTTTATTATTGCAGAGGTTGTTTTAGCCCAAATAAATGCAGCTTGTTCTACATAATATAATCCAATTATCCTATTATGATCCTGATATTTGCCTAAGGTTCTAGATGTAGCCATGCAAGTGCCTAACCTCTACCGGTATCCACTCAAATAGGATCTGAAGATCTTCTCCTTCTCAATCAATTCTCCAAAAATCAAATCTAGATCTGATCTTGAAGGTCTTCAAAAACTTCTTTTGAAGAATAATTATTGTCTCTTGCAGTAGTGCTGTCTTCTTCCTTTTCTAGTGCCTTTCACTTGCTTGGATCGCACCTTATTCATGCCCAAAATTCCTTGGGCGTGGATAGGAGAGAGAGGACCAGAGGGTGGCATGGAGAAGGAGGGAGAGAGGCTTTGTGGCATGGGCTAAAAGCAAAAGCATTAAATTTTAGGTGCAGATAGGGTTTATATAGACCCTGCTGCACCATGCAGTGCCACATCACCCCGATCAATCATGGTTCTTTATGCAATCAGATCTAAATCTGATTGGTGGGATGACATCATCTAATCCAATCAGATGAAAGACCCTTAAAATCCTCCTAAGGTGGTGCCAAGACTGGGTCAAACAAGACTTTTTGGCGCCACAAAGTTTAACCCCTGAAGCAATCCTGAAGTCCCATCTGTATGAGACTCCATCTTTATCTAGGCGTGCACCCTCTTTCTGTCTATATTTTAGCAGAGGGACAAGACCCTAGGTACTCTCCTATGGGCGCATGACACATGAACAGATGTCTAAGTGTCCAGGGTCAATATTTGACCAATGTTCAAAAATAAGATTTAGTAGGTGACCGAAAATGGTAGGTATTATTTTAAATTTATCTCATAAATTAATACAACTCTTTTCTGATCTGGACAAGCTCCAGTCAGACCAAGTAAAGGTTTTTGAGTGAGTCCAAATATATTTGACTCAATCGAGACAAGCTTTAATGATTATTAAAGGAGAATATTAGGCTCAATCGTGTGCTAGCACGATTTTCTTGAACCTAATTAAATCTTATTCAAATCAATTGAACTGAGTTAGTCTAATTGATGACATCCAGATCCAAATTCTTGTTTGTGTGATTCAGTTAGGTTCAATTTTGTATGGTCATGGGATATATCGCGATCTCTATCATCGACATCATCGAAATACCTTCCGATGGATCAAAACTTTTCTGATTCAGATAACTAGTATGATCGAGCATCCAAATCATTCTAATTGCTCTCAAAATCTATCAGTGATATCTAGCAACATATGGTGGTAATCCATCAAAACTGAAAGTGAACCTCTCGGTGCAGTTACCTGTGTGATTAAGTTTCTCTATCTTGAGCCCCGACCAAATTAGGGTTTAAGTGATCTCGTCAAACCCTAATTTTCGTCATATGAATTAATCATTCGATTCAAGTCCCATGTGAAAATTCTAATAGAAACTCTTTCTATTATTTCACTCTACCATGGTCATGGGCTTATGAACTTGATTCTCATGATCATCATAGGGCTGCTCATCTACCAAGGTAGATAGATCTCCTATTGGTGCAATCCAATTCCTACAATGAACATGCTATAGCCAACATACACCTCTAGGTTCTGAATGACTAGGAGATCGAGTTATGGTGTAGTCAAACTATAACACCCTCAAGGTGAACTACCGATGCACCTTAGGTCAAAGAACCAAATACACCACTACAGCTTTGAGCCAATCATCGATGAGAAGGTGACTTCCTCATGACTGCTTAAGGTGGATATGCTCAGTGCCCTCATTCTCTAACGAGTATCTATACTCTTGCTCTGGTGTTTCTACACCGTAGACTTAAAATTCATCTATCCTAAAGAAGCGATCGTACACCAACCTTCTGGATCAATCACCATCCTCATAATGATCCTACGGTCGGGAGTATTTTATGAGTTAATAATAAAAATTCATGTCTTAAATTTTTAACTCTTGAAAATATGAACTATCATTACCATTAACTCAAGGGATGTATCACAAACACTTTCAAATACACACTATGATAGAAAATAATTTATTTTATTATTTATAGTTAAAATTATAATTTTGCCCTTAGAAGTATATTATAAGTGTCAGCCAATCTGGCTTCTAGGGCACACATATCTAACAGTTTCTTTCTCTCAAAGAAACTTGTAAAGAAATGAAAATACAAGTATAAGAATTCAGCACAAAATAGAAAATAAAAGTTAGAACTCTTTGAAGCTTAAAGAAGTCGCTATTGGATTGCTCAAATGATTCTTCAACTTCTCTTGAAAAATGCTTGAGAGGATGAGGATGAAGTTGGAGATAATTTCTCTTTAAAAGCTCTCAATTATGCGCACTAATTTCTCTCTTTTCTCTCTTTTCAATTGGTATTCAATAATCCTCACTCAATCTAATGATTTTTTCTTTTAAATCACTTCCTCTTTCTTTCCAAATGTTTCTCTGGCCTTTTATACTCTTTGTGATAGTTTAAGGATCAGTTTTAGCCATTGAAATCTTAAAATAACCGTTGGAGTGGAGAAATGACTGTTTAAAAAAGCTGCAGAAAACTAGTCGTTATGACCACTAGGTCAGCTTAGTCTCCTAGTTCTTAAAAAATTAGCTTTCTACACTTTCTGTCTTTTACTTCCACTGAGACTATGTTGGCTCAGTCTTAAATTGGGTTGGCCTAGTTTGCGTGCCATACGTGCCAAAGACCGTTTGTGACTCTTTCTTCTCTAAATTTCTTTATAGACTAGACTTATCCTTTTTATCTTGATTTAATCTTCATTTTGATCTCTTGAAAGATGTATCCATTCTAGAATTTTTTCTCTAAAATCTTGAGTGATGAATCTCTATTTGGATGAGTAGAAATATTTGAAGTTTATGAGCTTTTAAAATTTATAACTACACATTCTCACAAATATTATTAGTAATTTAATAATTTATACTCAAATACTTTTGTTATCATCAAAATCAAACTAGGATCAACAATCTTCCCTTTTTGATAATGACAAAACTTTGAGTATATGCATAAAAATATAATTTAATGTATTTCAATAAATTGGCTAGTATAAATCATGAAGTAATAATATACATAAACATAAATGCACACACACTTTATGAAAGCTCCAATTAATATTTCACATAATTTACATACTCATATTAAAATAATATTTTAATCCAAATCAATGAGTATCATAGTTCCAAGCATGAAATTCATTGAGTTTCTTAAATATTAATTCTTTAAGTATATACTTAATATACCTCTCCTCCTTTTTGACAACATCAAAAAGCTCATGAAAAAGAATAGAAAAAAATTATCAAAATCAACATCAAGATATTAAATTGAGAGATGTATCAAATTCATAAAGTCAAATCAAAAAAATTATTTTCTCTTTTGAATGAATATTTTTTTTTCAAAAATTAGTTTAAATTCAAATATTATAGACCCTCCCTATTTTTAAATGAATATGATCTTTTAATCAATTTTTTAAATATATACTTTTAAGCTTTAAGAGAAATAGAGTTTTTCAAAAGATTTGATCATGAAACTAAGCATAATGTATACTTTAATATTCAATCTTTTCTTTTCTTAAAAAATTTTAGTCAATTAAGCTCGAAAAAGATATGTATCAGAGATGTATTGAGCAAAAAAAAATGAATAGTATTAAAGCAAAAGATAGTCATATTTTCAAATTTATTGCTTTGAGTAAAAATTATTTTAAAATAAATAATTCATAAGAATTTTGCAATGCACATAAAAAATTTAGGATCAAATTTAAATTTTTAAATGAGTTTCAAAATTAAGTTTAGAAATTCATTTTTGAGAAGGAATATACAAAAAAATTAATTTAGCTCCAATTATTTGCTAAAAATGATTATACAAATCAAGTTTAAAGGTTGGCACATGAAAAGTTCCATGTTATATTTATCAATGAGCTTCAAAATTATAAAAATATATCAAAATCAATCTGTTTAGAATAAGAATATGTCTCAAACTCATTTTTTACTCTAAATAATTTTCAAAAATAATTTGACAATCAAATCAAAAGCATATAGATCAAATGAAATCATCATATTAAGACTCAAAAGTATAATAAAATCAATGTTCATTCATCTTAATATAAGCTAATTAGAATTTTCAATCAAAGCTAGATAATATTACTCTCATTATTTTTTATAATTAATATTGAATAAATTTATTTTTTAATTTTTTCTCCTTTTCTTTCAAATCAAGCAGATTAAACATGAATTTAACTACTAAATTCAGATTTTCTAAATTTGAAAGATATTTTCAATTTCAAAGCTCTTTTCAAATAATTGATCATTTCTTCTTTAATAATTTCTTCTCCTTACTTTAGCAAATAATGTTATTTTAAAATTAAATTAAATTTAAAAGTACAAGCATCAATTGAGTGAAATAAGCATTAATCAAACAAAATATTCACTTAATTAAGTTCAAAAAAAATATATGAGATTCTTTGAATTTATCTCAAGAGATATCATATCAAGAGTATATCAATGTAAAATAGATTTGAGATATTATATTCAATTCTTTTATCAAAAAATAATATAATAAAATGTAAGGCAAGAATAATACTAATGATACCAAAAGTAAAAATTTTCTTAGAAAGAAACTTGTTGATACCAATTAAACTAAAATGATAAAAATAAATTAATTCAGATAAATCAATTTGAATTGATATTAGCAAATCAGTCAAGATATACTATAAAGAGATTTTAAGTTATTCTTCAAAATATCATCTCTTTCTTTTCTTAAAAAATATCAAGCAATTATAGATTCAAAAAAGATATATATTTTTGAATTTATTTTAAATGATATCATATCAAAATGTAGCTATGTAAAATCAGATTTGAAACAAAGACATTCTTCTCTTTTTGTTAAAAGATAAGTCAATCAAATACATGGCAAATAGCAATCTGTTTGATACCTGTTGACACAAAAACTGATCATCACTGGATTTAGCTGGAGCGGAGGTGGACGAGGTCACCGTTAGAGATCTGCAAAATAAAATTTCATTCGGAGCTTGTGGGAGGTGGCTCCGGTAGGACCCTCGGGCGATCAAGTTAGCTCTGGCCAACAGAAATGGAGTACTCGAGAATGAGTTCTACAGAGCTTAGAGAAGGAGAGGACAGCTTAGAGATTAGAGATCAGAGTTAGCATATCTGGAGGGTCCTTTTTATAGGCGGAGCTTGATGGTGACAGCTGTAGCCGCATGGTGGTGGGCCGCTCGAGGTCCGATGAAGTCAGTCTCGGAGGAAGGCACCGTCTGTAGTGGGTTGACGGTGACAGCCATCGTTGCTTGGTAGCGGATCACTGTCGCCTGCAGCAAACTGATGATGATGGCTGCAGCAGTCTTGATACTGAGCCACTCAGGGCTAAATGAAGGGTTGAAGAGCTTTGACGTGTACCCATTTCGAAGAAGTTCAAACTTTCAAAGAAAACATGGTTGGAGGAGGCCACCCAGGAGGAACAATAGTTGAAGGAGCTCGGAAGAAGTTTGACTCCTATAAGCGTCCGTCGAGAGGAGGGGTCCAGAAATTCCACCAAAAGAGATGTCTGGGAGGATCCGATTGGAGCTTGACTGCTTAGGAGTTCGGTCGCTGAGGAGTTTGGCTCTTGAGGAGGTTCGGGGCATCGTCGGGCGGATAGTGACAATCATACTGATGGATCGTGGGCCACATAGGGCTTGTTAAGGAGGAAAAGATGCCGCCAGACTGTTAGTGGCAGCCATACCATCGAGGTTCGATAGTCGTAGCTCGGAGAAGCAGGCGTCGGTTGGTGGACTCGGGCATATACCAATTTCAAAGGAGTTTGAACTCCTGAAGGAGTTTGATCAAAGGGGAAGCTCGAAAGTAGTTTGACTCCTGTGGGAGTCCGACTGGAGCTCGATCGCTGAGGAGCTCAATCGGAGTGCAACTGCTGAGGAGTTCGATCGAAGGGAGAGCTCGAAAGGAGTTTGGCTCAGACCTGACCATAGAGAGTTCGACTAAAGCTCGGTCGCTGAAAAGTTCGGCAGGGTGCAATCGCTAAGGAGTTCGGTCGAAGGGGGAGCTTGGAAGGAGTTCGGCTCAGGCTCGATCGTGGAGAGTTCGATTGGAGCTCAACCACTGAGGAGCTCCCATGGCTACCAGTTGCATTAGGCCGAGCATCGAATTGGACTTCGATGGGAGTGGAGTTTATCCCCAATAATAGTCCCTCCACTCCTATGTTTGAAACTCGAAGGAAGGGAGTGCAGAAAAGACGATTGACGAAGTCCTCTTCTGAGCTCCGTGCTGATTCAGGTTGAAGCTCCAGGGAGGTCTCATCTCCAGCCAAAGTTGATGCTGAAGTTGAAGCCCGGGGGAGATCTCATCTCCAGTCGAGGTTGAAGTAGATCTCGCCTCCTGTGGTCAAGGTCGGAGGTTAAGCTCCTCAGAGGCGATATTGTCACCAGTGGTCGAGGCTGACTCGGAGGGAGGGATCTCCTCTCCTACAGTCGAGGTCGACTCGGGGAAGCTCTCATTTTCTACGACTGAGGTTAATACGAGTGCTCGGGAGAGATCTGATCTACAGCTGGGGTTGATGCGGTCACTCGAAAGAGATCTTATCTCTGATCGAGGTTGCTTCAGGTGCTCTAGCCAAGGTTATCTCGGACGCTCTGGTCGAGGTAGTCTCTTGATTTTATCTCTAGTCAAGGTTGACTCGATCGCTCGAAAGAGATCTTATCTCTGATCGAGGTTACCTCGGGCGCTCTGGCCGAGGTCGTCTCTGATCTTATCTCTGGCCGAGGTTGTCACCGTCGCTCGGAAGAGATCTTATCTCTGGCCGAGGTTGACTCGGACGCTGGAGGGAGATCTCATCTCCTGCAGTCGAGGTTGATGCAGGCACTTAGGAGAGATTTTGTCTTTTACGACTGAGGTTGGCTCGATCGCTTGGGAGAGATCTTATCTCCTGTAGACTTCGGAGCTCGGACTTGAACTTTGCTCGCATTAAGACGAAGTTCTCCTCCTATTCCTAACGGGCTGTGGGGGCACATTCGGACCATCGTCCGTTCCTCTCCCCCCATCTCATCTAGGGTGAATGAGGCCTTCGACTTTGCTCGCATTAAGACAAGGTTCTCCTCCTATTCCTATCGAGCTATGGGGACACATCCGGACCGTCGTCCGTGCCTCTCCCCCTATCTCGTCTAAGGTGAATGAGGCCTTCGACTTTGCTCATGTTTAGGATGAGATTCTCCTCCTATTCCTAACGGGCTGTGGGGGCACATTCGGACCGTTGTCTGTCTCTCCCTATCTTGTCTAAGATGAATGAGGCCTTCAACTTTGCTCGCATTAGAACGAGGTTCTCCTCCTATTCCTAATGGGCTGTGGGGGCACATTCGGACCGTCGTCCGTGCTTCTCCCTCCATCTCGTCTAAGGTGAATGAGGCCTTCGACTTAGATTGCATTAGAATGAGGTTCTCCTCCTATTTCTAACGGGCTGTGGGGACACATTCGGACCATCGTCCGTGCTTCTCCCCTCATCTCGTCTAAGATGAACGAGGTCTTCGATTTTGCTCGCATTTAGGATGAGGTTCTTCTCCTATTCCTAACAGGCTGTGGGGGCACATTCGGATCGTCGTCCATCTCCCTCCATCTCGTCTAAGGTGAACGAGGCCTTCGACTTTGCTCGCATTAGGACGAGGTTCTCCTTCTGTTCCTAATGGGCCACTTTTGCTTATTTCTTTTCTATCATCACATAGTTTTTACGCCCAAAAACAATATTATTGAAGGGAAAGAATTTTACCGAGAGAAAGTTACTCGCAGCACATCCCCATTTCAGGATCGTGGGGGTATTGTTCCTCTGGGTTCCCTCGGGCAGCAAGTCCTGGGCCAAACGACCTCCTCTATCTCACGCTGGCCTTCTCAATTTGGAGCAAGCTTCTCTTGGCTTTATTGCTGGAAGATGACAGCCCACCGAAGTACCAAGCTCCTCCTAGGGGTAATGTTGATGATGCCATGAGGCGGCTGACCTCCTTGTCATTTTTGGCTACGACAGTATCCTTGGCCGATCTTCTCCTACTTTAGGCTGGCGTTAAAGGAATTTACCCAACCGCTCCTTTCTGACGAGCTCCTCAATTTTGTCTCGAAGCTAAATATATTCCTCAGTGCCGTAGCCGTGGTCGCAATGGTAGAGGCATTACTTGCTTCGATCGTGCATGTTTGGAGGAGGTCATAGCCCTTCTAGTCCTGGGGGAGATCGTAATCCTTCTAGTTTTGGTAGCTGGTTCTTAACTTCCCTGAGAATTTGAGTTCGAGGTGCATTGCAGGGGGTGCAGTCATGGAACCTTTTGGAAGGAGGACTTCTTCGCGCCCTTCTATCGGGGCTTCCCTAGTGGCGAGGTCGAGGAGTTCGGGCCTTGCTTCTGCTGGGGAGGTCGTACGCATGGCCGAACTTCATTCCATCCTCTTGTGGAACCTGCGGGAGAACTTCATGCACCTTTGTCGGGGCTTCCTTGATGATGAGTTCGAGGGGGAGTTTGGTGGCCTCGCTCGCACTGGGGTGGTCGTGAGCGCAGCCAAACTTCATTACACCTTCTGTGAAATCTTTGTAGGGCCTTCCTTGATGACGAGTTCGAGGGAGAGTTCGGCCTTGCTTGCACTGGGGATGTCGTGAATACGGTCAAACTTTATTCTGCCTCCTATGAAACCTTCTTCGATGATTGCTTTTTGCCTCTCCGGGGTGTGGCGGCGTATCTTTTCTTTTATCGACCGATGCCTCGAATCGATGGTCAACCGATGTTCCATGACCTCAACGTTAATCTTTGGTATGTCTGCGGGGGTCCAGGTGAAGACATCCGCATTTCTTCTGAGGAAGACGACGAGCTGCTCCCGAACCTCGTCTGCCAAGTTGGAGCTGATCTGCACCGCGTGCTCCGAGTTTTCATCATTTAAAGGCACAGAGATGAGATCCTCCTCAGGCTCGCCCCGCTCCTCAGTGAGGTCATCACGGACATCTAGTCCATCAACAAAATAAGGATCGAACCTTTCTTTCTTATGCAGGACGATTGAGTAGCAGTGCCTCACCAGAGCCTGATCTCCTCTGACCTCTCTGATCCCATGACTCGTCGGAAACTTCATCTTCAAATAATAGGTTGACACCACCACCTGAAGTGCATTTAGATCAGGTCGGTCGAGAATCGCATTATAGACGGATGGAGTCCTCACGACTAGAAAATCGACCTACGCTTTGGCCAATTTTGGGTGTTGCCCTGCTGTTACAGTCAAAGTTATTATGCCTTCGACTGGTATGATACTGCCAATGAATCCTACCAACGGAGAATTCATAGGCCCCAAGCGGCCATCGGATAGGGACATTCTTGAGAAGACATCGTAAAATAATACATCGGTCGAGCTTCCATTATCCACCAAAATGCGGCGTGCATCATAGTCAGTAATGTTCAAAGAAATTACAACCGCATCATTATGCGAAAATTGGATCCCCTAGTCGTCCGCCTCGGTAAAGGTCATGGGTTCCGTGGTCCTCTACCTCTTCACCGATCCCTTAGATCCATCGGCCTCTCCTTATTGAAGTCCCCCGAGATAATGTTGATGACACCGAGAGGCGATCGATCTTATTGCTGGTTTCCCCCACTCGATGGTAATGCCCTCAGTCGATTTCTCGCTCTTCAAGTCGTCTCTGCAGAAATCGGCCAAGTCTACCTCGTCTGACGAGCTTTCTGATCTCATCTTGAAGTTGGATGCACTCCTTGGTGTCGTGACCATGGTTACGATGGTAAAGATAGAACTTGTTGGGATTGCGCTTGCTGGGATGGAAATGCATTCTCTTCGATCTCGAAAGTCGTTCCTTGATCTCTATCAGCACTTGGGCTTTCGGAGCGTTAAGGGGGGCGTAGTTGTGGAATTGTCATCGGAGAGAACTTCGGCGCTGGGGAGAACTTCGGCATGCCCTTCCGTCGGGACTTCTCTACCTCCGAGCTCGAGGGGGAGTTCGAACTCGCCCGCGACCAGGAGGAGTTCGAGAACGTGGTCGAGCTTCATTCCGCTTCCCTTCTTCGGTAGGCCTGCCTGGCCCACCAGTTCGCCGCTCGCCGCTGGCTTCATTGTCTTTGGCTTCGAAGGCCTCCTCTGCCCAAGCATAACTTTCAGTCCGAGCTAGCATGTCAGCAAAATCTTTGGGATACTTCTTTTCCAAGGAGAACAGCAAGCCATTCTTCTGAAGGCCGCCCTTGAGGGCTGCCATGGTGATTGATTGGTCTAGGTTTCAGACCTCCAATGCGGCAGTATTAAATTGGATGATGTAAGCCCAGATGGATTTCTCCTCCCTCTGCCTAATGGCCATTAAGAAATCCAAACCTCGGCACGGATGTCGACTACTGATGAAGTGAGCCACAAACTATTGACTCATCTGGTTAAACGATAAGATGGTACTCGGCTTAAGCACTGAGTACCAATTCCTGGCAGCTCCCTTAAGGATAGAGAGGAAAGCCTAGCACAAGATGGCATCTGGCACGTCGTGGAGCAGCATCATTATTCAGAAGGCTTTCAGATGGTCGATCGAATCGGTGGTTCCATCATAACTCTCGAGCTATGGGAGCTTAAAGTTCGGCGGGATTGGTTCCTACATAATTTTCTACGAAAAGGGAGGATCAGCACAAATGTCATTGCCACGTGAGGAGGTAGTGTGACGAAGTTTCTCAATTTGTCGGCTCATTTCTAAGAGCCTTTGATCTAAGAGATCTTCATGGTCTTTGATCTCCAAGATTTTCAGATAAAGCAGGTGCAAAGCTTCCCCCTGGGTTGAGCCATGGTCCGAGTAGGAGCTCTACATCCTTTGCCTTCCCCTTCCAGGGATCGGGGGTCGGGTAGCCCAAGTTGGCCATTCCTGGACCGAACCACACGGCTTTGGAGAGTCCCACATCGGTTGAGCTGGTGTCGGGGCCTATCGGTGCATGGTCTACACCGCCTGCACCACCTCCGTAAGGCCATGAACCTGCTAGACGAGCAGGTTGAACTCCACATCCACCACAGCCATGGATGGAACATGAGCCATCAGGTTGGAGCGGAAGCAGATGGATCTGAACGGGATCGGGCCATGGAGGCCACCGATCATCAGTCGAAGCTCTCTTGGGGGGCATTTTCTCTTCGAAAAAGTACTCTAGAGAGGAAGAAGAGAGATCTCCAGAGAGGAAAGAGAGAAATTATCGTCGAGCACTCCTTTAAGAATAAGGGGACCTCAGAGGTTCAAGCCCTTTCTCTAGCGCCAATCTGTTGAAGCAGAAACTGATCATCGTTGGATCCGACTGGAGCGGAGGTGGACGAGGTCACCGTTGGAGATTTGCAAAATAAAGTTTCGTTCGAAGTCGATGGGGGGCAGCTTCGGCAAGACCCTCCGACGATCAAGTTAGCTCTGGCCAATAGGAATGGAGTGCTCGGGAATGAGTTCTGCAGAGCTTAGAGAAGGAGAGGAGAGCTTAGAGATTAGAGATCAGAGTTAGCATATCTGGAGGGTTCTTTTTATAGGCGGAGCTTGATGGTGACAGCTGTAGCCGCGTGGTGGCGGGCCGCTCGAGGTCCGACGGAGTCAGTCCCAGGGAAGGCACCGTCTACAGCATCGCCTGCAATGGATTGATGGTGACAGCCATCACCGCCTACAGCAGATTGACGGTGACAGCCATCACCGCCTGATAATAGATTACTGTCGTCTGCAGCGGACTGATGGTGATGGCTGCAGCAGTCTTGATACTGAGCCACTCAGGGCTGAATGAAGGATTGAAGAGCTTTGACGTGTACCCATTTTGGAGGAGTTCGGACTCCCGAAGGGAACATGACTGGAGGGGGCCGCCTGGGAGGAACAATAGCTGAAGGAGCCCGGAAGGAGTTTGACTCCCATAAGCGTCCGTCGAGAGGAGGGGTCCAAGAATCTGGCCAAAGGAGGTGTCTGGGAGGAGTCCGACTGGAGCTCGACTGCTGAAGAGTTCGGTCACTGAGGAGTTCGACTCTTGAGGAGGTTCGGGGCATCATCAGATGGATAGTGACAGTCATACTGATGAGTCGTGGGCCGCATGGGGCTTGTTACGGAGGAAAAGGTGCCGTCAGACTGGTAGTGGCGACCATACCACCGAGGTCCGATAGCCGTAGCTCGGGGAAGCAGGCATCGATTGGTGGACTCGGGCATATACCAATTTCAAAGGAGTTCAGACTCCTGGAAGAGTTCGGCCAAAGGAGAAGCTCGAAAGAAGTTCGACTCCTATGGGAGTCCGACTGAAGCTCGACCGCTGAGGAGCTCAACCAGGGTGCAACTGTTGAGGAGTTCGATCGAAGGGGGAGCTCGGAAGGAGTTCGGCTCAGATCCGACCGCGGAGAGTCCGACTGGAGCTTGGTCACTAAAAAGCTCGGCCAGGGTGCAACCGTTAAGGAGTTCAATCGAAGGGGGAGCTTGGAAGAAGTTCAGCTCAGGCCTGGCCGCAGAGAGTCCGACTGGAGCTCGACCGCTGAGGAGCTCCGGTGGCTATCGATTGCGTTAGGCTGAGCATCGAACTGGACTTCGGCAGGAGTGGGATTTATCTCCAACAATACCATGTACTTTTAACTGAAGTCCTCTTTAAAAGTTTAGTTTTAAAGATAAGTGACAACTTTCTTGATACATTTTGCTTGATATCAACTTCAAAAGATTTAAGAAGACCATTTCTTAAATTTAATTTTCAAAATCATTCAATCAGAATAAAATATGAATATTCAAAAAAAATCTCTTTTAAGAAAAGAAAAGGCAATCAAATCAATAATCAAGAAAGATATTCGAATCAATTTAGAAAATTAAAAATTAATCAATTAGGAGATTTCGATAATCAAATAGGATAAGATCAAATCAAGGAAAAACTAGATGAAGGCTCCATGAGTTCAATTCAACTAGAAAGTTTTGAAATCCCTAGGGATTAACCTAAGATATAATTCAAATTAACACTTCAAGCATTTGATCTTATATTAATTGAATATTTTATTTTCAAGTACTTAGGTCATACTATTTTTTAAAAAAAATTAAAGTTCGTCAATTATAAAATTGATTTGGGGAGGCTTAAAATATCATACTGAATTTCAAATAATCCATTTCATCCATAGCATGATAATTGAGGAGAGCATATTAATCTTTAAAATCAAAATATTCAAATTATTGCATGCATCAAATTCAATCATACTTATCAAAATATGAAAGGAGTTATCATATACATACATATTAATAAATCATTAAAGTGAATACATCAAACTTTCAATTTATAGAGTATGATCATTTTAAGCAAAGATAAAATCATCAAAATCAATCTAACATGCTCAATAATTATGCTAATTAATAATTAAAATATATTTAGCAAACAATGATGGCATGATGTGAGAAAAAAGATTTTATCAAACATCATCATCTATCCAATTTTATTTCCAAGGCATCCATCCATAGATTTTTTTCTTTTCATTTCATTGGATTCTTAGTATACCTGCAAAAATCACTTTCTAGATTTTGGTACCCAAGTCATCTTGGGTCCATTGAGGTTAGAGCATATGATTCCTTTTGAAATTCAAATTTGTTTAACTAAAGTATGATCAATTTTTCTAATATTACATTTAGAAATTTTATGGTCTACTTTGTTACTTTTAAGACATGTAAATGAATTATTTTCAAATGAAGCTTTGCTAAATATGTTTTTGATAAATTTTTATTTTCTTAAAGGATTATATCCAATTCCAACTTTATTGAAAATAGTTTTTTGATTATCTAAAATTGCTTGAAGCTTTTGAGATCCAATTATAATTTTTTTAAGCATGGGCTTCAAGTTTTCAATCTCTTTTCTCAATTTTTCATTTTCTTCCATAAGAGATTTCTTTTCTTCTAATAATTTTTCTTTTTCTTCAATGTAAAGTTTTGATTTATCGAATTCCTCCTTCAACTTCATATTTTTTCAACTAAAGATTTTTCAAATTTAAAAAGTACATTCTTTTCTTTAGCCAAAAAATTTATTTTTAAAAAAAAAATTACTTAAAAGATTATTCTTTTCATCATCTAAAAGAAGATTTGATCTTTTAAGCTCTTTATTTTTCAGTCTTAAATTTTTGTATTCATTCATTAAATCGTTAAAAGCTTTATATAATTCATCAAATGTAAATTGGGAAGAGTTCTCTGAATGTATCTCATCTTCATTGGTCATGAGGCAAAGATTTGTAGTACTTTCTTCCTCCTTTTTATTTCTCATTTCTTTACTTTGCTCTCCGTTAATTAATGCTTTATTTTTCTTTTGTTTCTTCTTCTTCTTTTTCTTTTCATCCTCACGAGCCATGAGGCATTGGTTGGGGTGAGCTTTCTTAACTTCTTGGAAGCTTGGTTCTTCTTGATTTGCACTCCCATAAATTTTTTTCAATTTCTCCCATACATGTTTTGCTGAAATACATGAAGAAATTGTATTAAATACATTTAAGTCTAAAGAGCAATAAAGAATGTTCAAGACCTTAGCATTTAGATGAATTGATTCTCTATCAATAAATGATGTGTTTTGTGTATAAGGGTCATTGGCAATAATCTTTCATAGATTATAGTCATGTGCTTGAATGAAGATTTTATCATAGCTTTCCAATAAGTATAATTTGAACCATCAAACAATGGGGGTCGATCAATGGAATGGTCTTCATTAAATAAAGAATCTATTTGGATCACCTAGATCTTTAGCTCTTGATGGTTAGGTCAATAACTAATAACAGAGCACCTACTCTGATACCACTTGTTGCCCAAGGATGGCTATTTAAGAGGGGGGTGAATTAGATTTCTAAAAAATTTGATCAATTTAAACTTTAATGCTAAATCAAATATGTGCTTCTAATTGAGAGAACTTGAGTGTTTGTGGTGAGCAAGCTAAGTGTAGCAGTGAAATCAAAAAGCAACTAGATTATGCAAATTAGTAAAGCAAGAAAAGCAAAGGCACAATCAAACACACAAGAATTTTATAGTGGTTCGGTGCAACCCCGCATCTACGTCCACTCCCCAAGCTCTCCTTGAAAATTCCACTATAACCCTAGATTATAGTGCATTTATTTTAATCCGGGATCACAAACAAACCCAGTTGATTTGAGAAGGCTCACCAACCACAATCCTATACCGATAGTTTTTCGGGTTTACTATCAACCTAGTTGATTTTAACTTAGGAGCACCAACCATAATCTTATACCATCTAATTATTGGCTTGGACTTGCCTACACTCTAAGTTTCTTTCTTCCAAAGAAACTTGTAAAGAAATAAAAATACAAGTATAAGAATTCAGCACAAAACAGAAAATAAAAGCTAGAACTCTTTGAAGCTTGAAGAAGTTACTGTTGGATTGCTCAAATGATGCTTCAACTTCTTTTGAAAAATGCTTGAGAGGATGAGGATGAAGTTGGAGATGATTTTTTTTTAAAAGCTCTCAATTATGTACACTAATTCCTCTCTTTTCTCTCTTTTCAATTGGTATTCAATAATCCTCACTCAATCTAATGATTTTTTCTTTTAAATCACTTCCTCTTTCTTTATAAATATTTCTCTAGTCTTTTATACTTTTTGTGATGGCTTAAGGATCAGTTCTAGCCGTTGGAAGTCTTGAAATAGTCGTTGGAGTAGAGAAATGATCGTTTAAAAAAGCTGTAGAAAACTAGCCATTACAATCATTGGGTTGGCTCAGCTTTTGACTGGGTTGGCTCAGTCCTAACTGGATCGACTTAGTTTATAGCTGGGTCGGCTCAGTCCTCTGGTTCTTAAAAAACTGACTTTCTACACTTTCTATCTTTTGCTTCCACTGAGACTAGGTCGGCTCAGTCTTAGACTAGGTCGGCCCAGTTTGCATGCCAGGCATGCTAAAAATTATTTATGATCCTTTTTTCTCCAAATTCTTTTGTAGACTAGACTTATCCTTTTTATCTTGATTTAATCTTCATTTTGACCTCTTGAAAGATGTATCCATTTTAGAATTTCTTCTCTAAAATCTTGAGTGATGAATCTTCATTTGGATGAGTGAAAATATTTGATGTTTGTGAGCTCTTGAAATTTACAACTACACATCCTCACAAACATCATTAGTAATTTAATAATTTATACTCAAATACTTTTGTTATTATCAAAATCAAACTAGGGTCAACATGTGACTCCTTATGAGAATTGCCCAGGCTTAGATTTTGCTAAATTGAAACACAGCAAGACATTCATTTTTTAAAGTTAATCAAAGTGATCAATCCCATCTTAAGTCACACACCAACTCTACAAGTACTTAATTATATCCAGAAACCTTTTGAACCTACATTAAAAATACAACTAGTCCGACACCAAAGTACAGTGAGTTGCTTGTAAGTCACCGAGATGATCTCAGATCGAAGAAATACTTATAACCATTAGTCTTAGCTAGCTACTCTTGACAGTAGAGTGCTACATTAGTCACATTTAGTATAGATATACTCCTATATCTCATCTGAATGCCATATTAGTATCTCCACACCATTTGGTTATGAGGACAATCAATGCATATAATATATAGTGATCTTTACTCATAAGTTATCATCCTAGTTAATAACTTATCATTTGATCATAAATAATTTGAGAATCATTTGATAAATCTTTCTTTATTGATTAAGTGTAGTTCTAAGAACTTCATCATAATTTAGGAGTTCATTTAAGAAAGATATAAATGATGAATAAGCTAAATAACAATTATTATTTAATAATTTATATACTAATTTTAATTATCTATAATTTAGATGATTGACTTTAGGAGATATTTTTCAATACACGATTGGCTGAGGGTGTGCATGTACTCCTAAGCTATTCGGTTCTTTCAATTCTGATGGAAGACAGCCTAAAAAATATTTAAATAAATAATAAATATTTAAAAAGCATTCAAATATAATTTTAAGTATATTAAAAAAATTTAAAAATTAAAAATTAAATCTAGAGCTCCTGACTTCTCTAATGCCTAATCATCCCCTCCCACTGACTTGAAAAATAGTCCTAAATTCAAGGAGCAAGCTCCTCTATCGGTGCTCAAGCCATTCTCTGTAGAGCTTCATCTTGTAGTTTTGGTACAACTTCCTAAGTTCAATCGAGCATTTCGAGCCCTTTCATGATATGAAAAGTCGTACCTCCTCTACATAATGTTATCAGAAGTTAGTTACGAAATTATTCTAATCAAACATAGTGTAAAGATATCAAATGCATAAATATAATTAAAATATACTTATCTATATCTCCTTTCATATCCGATTCTTGACACCAGCATCCATTAATCACTAATCTATAGATAGTATCAGAATGATGTCGAACTACCTCACAAGGACTCCAAAAAAGGAATGCATCTCTCACGCGGTCTTTCCTGTTGGCCTTCCTTCCGCATCATACTCCACCATCATCTGATGCTGATAGTTCCACACATGCGATATGCATATGGGACCGCAAAATATCCTACTGAATGATGCACCTATAATAAAAATACATTATGCAAATATATAAGAGTGTATAATAATTATATAAATAAATAAATAAATAATATAATAAAAACGTACACTCACTGGCCATGGGATCGTGAGATATGGATGCCAGTGGAGACTCATCAGTGGATGGAGTGTATGTTAGAGATGTGGCTAACAATGGAAGCTCAAATGTCGATGAAGGAGTAGATGCCGATGGATGAGTAGATGCTGGTGGTCCTTGGACAATCGATGCGGAGGCGGATAGAGTATTCCCCACTTACGATTCAGATGCAAAGCTCCACATAGTCTGCCAAAGGGTGAGGGTGAAAACTAGATGGCATTTCAGTGCCATCATGATCTACAACGTTAATTAACATTAACTAATATAACATATTGAATAATAATATTAGTAGAGCATCAATAAGACTCTGATTAATTAGAGTCTATTTAAATCTTACCATACTTTTAGATCATGCTTTGTTGATAGGAAAGATCAAGCAGGTATGCGATACTGAACTTAGCATTATATAACAATGCTGCTTAACAAAGCACGTATCTAGTAGGAAAAACAAGTAGTATCTAAAAAATATTGCATTGAAAATCAATGTTAATCTAGATGATTATTCTTTCTGATATGTCTTCATGGACAAGTTGAGCATATCGTAGACATCCAAAAAATTACAATATATGATGTGGAAGGTTCCCTCCCCCTCCTAGTAGAGTTGCACTACATACCAGGTATTTTGGTGAAAGCTAGATGATGTTTCAATTCCATCATAACCTACAATGTTAATGAACATTAACTAATATAACATGTTGAATAATAATATTAGTAGAGCATCAATAAATAAACTCTAACATTTATACTAGAATATTGAAGTCATCGTCTAGTGGCATCTATAATATGGACATCACCATTACTTCTGATAAATATATTTAGGAACTTGACAGCACCAGATAAGTTATCCAAAAGGAGTACTTTATATGCATGGTCCAACATCATCATCAATCTCGGTATCATCAAAGATATGCCTAGGCACCATCTTCACAACAACATCCCATTGAGGCTCAAGGGATCATTAATGTAGAAGACTTGACTAGCTTAGAAGGCAAGTATATATGATTCTTCAGTGCATAGATGGCATTGCATGTTGATGAGAGTAAAACTACACTCATCAGTCTTCATCCCTGACTGAAATAAGGTGTCAAACCAATCGCACTTCATCAACACAATTCTTCTTTTAGAATAGTAGTCCAAGATGACTATCTTCTCCACCATCCCATAATAGTTTAGATCCTCTGTACGAGGCTGTAAATCCTTCAAGCTAGCATAATACTCAGTGGTGGCGCTCAACATCTACCACTATTTTGTGTTACCATATTTATGGACTGGCTGTGAATATTAAATCTATAGCCATTAATGACAAGCTATTTATACTCACGCACGATACGATTATGGCTCATTGAAAGAACACACACTTCAGGGCTCATATTATCGAGCGATAATCTCCACATCTAATTAAGAAGATGATACCTAATTAGTAGACATGTTCAAATAAATTACACAAGATAAGAATATATAGTCGCTTACATGATCTTTAAACCATTTAAAAAATTATTTGCTATGTATTTTCTCTTTCTCTCGCATACTTAGAGCATTATATTTTACTCTTATGATCTTCTTATATTTGCTGCATGTACAAAAAATAAATTTAGATATAATTGGGTATTTTCTTCTATGTACTATGAAATAAATAAAACTGAGTGACTCACCTTCTGTATGGCTTAATGACATTATAATTGAAGAGCACATAGTGGTGCACCTTATCCCTTTTCTCAATATCTAAATCAATGAGATGGTATAAAGTGAAAAATCCACCTGACTATGAAATAGACTCAAATACAGGCTCAATTAGCTCATACTGATCATTCTAATTTCTCATTGATCGGTTACGATGTATCTCGAGCTTGTTCAAGTACAAGGTATAAAAATTTATACACTCTTGATCTAAATAACTTTCTGCTATGGATTCCTCTGTGTGATTCATATTTCTTATATAAGATTTTAACATTTAAATATTTCTCTCGATGGGGTACATCCATCGACAGAACACTAAGCCTCCAAGTGCAACTTTCCCATAAGGTGCATGGTGAGATGCATCATAACTATGAAAAATGATGGTGGAAATATTGTCTATAAATCATATAATATAGTCATCATTGTCTTCATTTCCTTCACATCTTTTTTAAGCAGTCTCTTCGCACAAATATCTCTATAAAAGTTGTAAAGATAAATAATAACTATTTTGATATTTTTTAGCAACATATGGTGAATAGCTATTAGGATTAACTACTGCATCAATACATGATAATCATGAGTCTTCAATCCCCTAAGGTTGACATCTTTACTATTCACATGCTTTGATATGTTGCTTGAGTATGAAGGAAATAGATCTAGGGTTCTAGAATTAACTTTTAAAATTTTTTCAAAATAGCAATGGAAGAGATGAACTAATCATATTAATTCATGAATAAAATAATATAAAACTCTAGATCTAGGATCCTATTACATAACTAAAGCATGATATTAAATCAAAAATTAAAGATGAGAAAATAACATGTTAATCGTATCAACATTAGAACATGCTAGATCAAATCTAGATATCAGAAAGAAGATAAGATCTTTCTTACCTTTGCAAGTTAGACTTTCTAACTCGTTGATCTGGTGCTGAGGTTGATGCTCCAAGCCAAATGTGTCCAGCCTTTACAGGATGTCCACATAAGACCTCGATCGTTGATAAAAAATTCAATGACTGAAAATCAGCATAGTATGCTAGTATTCTGTTGATCTTCTTTGATGATTGATCTAAATCTTCCTTCTTCGAAACTTAGACTCTCCAACAAGTAGAATGAAGGAGGATGACTTGTGAATCAAAAACACTCTCAAAACTCACAAAAGAATGGAGAACAAGAAAATCCTGGAAGAAGACCCTTCTTCTTCCATGTTTCTCTCACCAAGACATAAGAGATTTTGTCTTTACAAAATCCCATGCCCTAGCTCTTTCTCTCCCAAATTTTTCCATGCCCCAAAAGCCCTCTCTCAGATCTGATATCATTTATAAAATTAGGTCCAAAGACTCTTTAAATAGGGAGAGAGGTAACAATCATTGTCTATGTCAAATACCTAGACAAGATATGTCCAAATAAGGCAATACATGGGGCACCCAACACTTGGGTGCCCTCTCCTTCTTTTCAGCCATGGACCACCAATTTTGTGTGCACAAAATTCCTCTTTTCTACCAAAAATCCTAGAGGTAAAAAGGGAGTGGATGGCACTTATGGGTAGGAGTTTTGGTTTGTTAGGATGGCACTTATGGGTAGAAGTTTTGGTTTGTTAAGATTCTATCACGTAGAATTCAAAATCAAAACAAACTATCTTGCTTTGACTTGGTCCATAACAACCTACCATATAAGAAGGAGAGGGAAAGATGGGGCGTGCGTGAAGAGCCTAGGGAGAGGAGTTTCCATGTACAAAAGACTTCCAAAGTGGGCATGGGGGGCGTTGGGATATATGGCACAAGGTTAGGGAATCCTAGTCATACTAGGATTCCTATTTTAACTTGGTCCAACATGGTCTTTGGATCAAATTAAATTAAAATAAATTTAACCCAATTAGAATAAGTCTTAGTCCAACCAAGATCTTAATTAAATCAGATTTAATTCTAATTTAATTTTTAATCAAATTAGAGATTGGGTTGATATAAGTCCTAATTGAACTAGAACTAGTTTTTTCTTGCAATTGGCTCATCTAATGAACCAATTAGACTTGATCCAATTAAGTCTAAATCAAATCTAATTAAATCATATTTAATTAGACTTAATTTTAGTCCTCTGGCTTAATCAAATTAAGATAATTAGTAATTCAATTACTAATCAATCTTCCTGCAATACTTGCACGAGGTTAAACATCAATCGTATTGATTGTTTAATCCTAGAACGATTTTTAATCATCGATCAATCATCCGATCAGATCAAGAACTCTTATGTATATGATCTCATAGGTTTAAACCTAAGCCAGTATTATAGAAATAAATTTTTGTATCAATCGAAGTAACCATCTAACAATGGTATCCAACAATCGAATAGGTCGAATGTATAGAACAACATCCTTAAAACCCATGTGAATATAGTTTTCATATAATTCATCCTCTTGATCAAAATGCTCATAGAATACTATAGAGTTATATTGTCAATTCTAATTAGGTCATCCATATTGTATTTCAAAAAACTAAATCTATCTCATGGATTATCCTAGCCAAGATTTTACTATATTGAAATACAGTAATATTCTTCTCCAATTCTTGGAGTGGTCAATTCCATCTTGATCACTCACTGACTTTGCAAGTACTTGACTATGTCCAAAAATCTTTCATCATTGAATTAAAAATTTAGTTAGTCCGATACCAAAGTACAATGAGTTGATTGCAAGCTACTATGGTGATCTCAAGTCTAAGAGATATTTATACCTATATCCTATTAGAGCAATTCTTGATAGTAGAATGCTCTAGAGTTGATCACGTTCAGTGATGATGTACGCTTACATCTCACTTGTATGTCATACTAGTATCTCCATATTCCTTGGTTAAGAGGACAACCAACCTATATAGCATATAATGATCTATACTCGATAAACATTATCGTCCTAATTAACAGCGTATCATTTGATCGTGAATAGTTTAAGAACTAATCAATAAATTTTTTTTTTATCAAAACTAAATAGTCCTAAGGACTTTATCACAATAGTGGAGTTCATTAGAAGAAATAGACTTTATAATAAAAATATTAAAATATTTATTTTTATTGATTAATAAATCAATTATAATTATAAGGTAGCTCAACCATCAACAGACTAATGATTGACTTTGGAATACATTTTTCAATAACTCCCACTTATCCTAAAGCCACTTGGTACAGTATCTGATATCCATCTTCGACTTATGGTTATCGAACTTCTTTATCGTCAGGGCTTTAGTGAAGAGGTCGGTCAGGTTCATCTTTTCATCGATCTTCTGAAGGTCAATGTTACCTCGATCCACGAACTTTTGAATCAGGTGGTAGCAGCGTAGTATATGCTTTGTCTACTAGTATGCCTTCGATTCCTTCATCTGAGTAATGGCATCTGTGCTGTCATAGTAGAGCAGAACCAGACCATCAAAAAAGAGTGCTACTCCAAGCTCAATGATGAATTTCTCAGCTACATAGCTTTCTTCATGGCATCTAATGTTGTAATGTACTCTATCTCACAAACAGTCTGCCACAGTATGCTGCTTGGAACTCTTTCAACAGATGGCTCCACCATTAAAGATAAAGATATAATCTAACATGCTTCTACTATCATCATAATTAGATTGAAAGCTAAAGTCTATAAATCTAACAAGTTTCAAATTTGATTCACCATAAACCAACCATTGATCCTTAGTATTTCTCAAATACTTAAGGATGGCTTTAACCACTTTTCAGTGGTTCTCTTCTGAATTAGATTGATATCTTCTCGATACTCCTAGTGAGTATGCTACATCTGATCTCATACGTATCATGGCGTAAATGATAAATCCCACTACCGAAGCATATGGGACTCTACTCATACGCTCTCTCTCTTCAAAAGTTGTTGGATAATTTTTCTTAAAGAAAGAAATTTCATGACCTATCAGAAGATAGTCCTTTTTGAAATTCTCCATGCTGAACCTTTTTAGTATAGTTTCTATGTACATGGATTGGGATAATTCAAGCATCCTCTTAGATCTATTCTTATAGATCTTCATTCCTGGGATATAGGATGCTTCACCCAAGTTTTTCGTGGAGAACTGAGATGACAATCAAACTTTTATTTCTTACAGTGCGAGGATGTCATTTTCAATTAAGAAAATGTCATCCACATACAAAATAAGAAATATCACTGCTGAACCATTTGCCCATTTATAAATACAGGGCTCTTCTCCATTTTTAATGAAGCCATACATTATGGTCACCTTATCGAAATGCATGTTCCAACTCTGAGATGCTTGCTTCAATCCATAAATTGATCTTTGAAGCTTGCACACCTTGAACTCATCTATGGATGTGAACCCCTCAAGTTATATTATTTACACCTCTTCGATCAGCTCTCCATTTAGAAAACTATCTTCACATCTATCTGTCAGATCTCATAATCCAGATAGACAGCTATCGCAAGCATTATCTGAATGAATTTGAACATTGCCTCAGGGGAGAACGTCTCGTCATAGTTAATATCATAACGTTGACGATATCCCTTGGTAACCAGATGGATTTTATAGATCTCCATCTTTTCGTCTATGCCTCCTTTTCTTTTGAAGACCCATTTACATCCAATGGATTTAATCTCTTCAGGTGGATCAACCAAGGTCCACATATCATTGACCTTCATGAACTCCATCTTGAATTTTATGGTATCAAGCCATTTTTTGGAATCAGATCTCTACATTGCATCCATATAGGTAATTGGATCTTCATCGTTCTCATCGAATTTGATGAGATTACCATTTCGGACCAAAAAACCATATTATCTATTTGGCTAATGTGGTACTCTACCAGATTGCCTTAATAGTGTAGGTACATTGAGCTCCAGATTTGATCTAATCAAATCCAATTCAGGTTCAGCTACTGGTGTCGGTATTTCTACTTGTTAAACTTCATCAAGTTCAATCTTATAGGTAACAGTTCCTTCACCAAGAAACTTCTTTTCTAAAAAGATTGCTTTAAGGCTGACGAATATCTTTTATTCATCAGCATGGTAGAAAATATATCCTTTGATCTCTTTTGGGTATCCTATGAATGTGCACTTGTTAAACCTAGGTCCAAGTTTATCTATGATCAATCGTTTCACATAAGTCGGGCACCCCCAGATCTTAAGGTGTGAAAGTGCTGGCTTACACCTTGTCCATAGCTCATATGGAGTTCTATTATAGATTTACTTGAAATACTATTTAATAGATAGCAAGCCAATTCGAATACATATCCTTAGAAGGATATCGACAAGCTAGCAAAATCCATCATAGATCGGACTATCTAACAGAGTCCAATTTCTTCTTTTAGACACACCATTATGCTGTAGTATTCTTGGAGGAGTCCATTGAGAGAGAATGGGATTCTCTCCTAGATATGTGAGAAACTCACCAAAAAGCTATTCTCCTCCTCGATCAGATCGAAGAGTTTAATACTCTTCTTAATTTATTTTTCTACTTCATTTTGGAATCATTTGAATATTTCAAATGAATCCAACTTATATTTCATCAGATAGACATATCCATACCTAGATAGATCATCTGTAAAAGTGATGAAGTAGAAATATCCATCTTTGGTACTTATACTCATTGGTCCACATACATCAATATATACTAGATCTAAGAGCTCAGTAGCTCTCTCACCTTTTTCAGTAAAAGATGACTCGGTCATTTTTCCAAGAAGATAAGATTCACAGGTTGGAAGTGATTCACAATCACTGACTTCGAGGATTTCCTCTTGAGTCAATATGTTTATTTTGTTCTTATTAATGTGACCTAGCCTACAATGCCATAAGTAGATATCAGATACACTATCTAATCTAGAGTGCTTGCCAGTAGAATAGACTATATTAATAGGTTATGATAGCACGTACACACCATTATTCAAATATCCATAGAATATAGTAATACCATTTATAATGATATTATAAAATTCATTTTTTATTAAAATTTTATAATTATCTTTGGCCAAAAGATCTATAGAAATGATATTCAAAAAAAAACTAGGACAAAAATAATAATCATTAAAAATAATAGTATAAAACTCAAATACAAGCTGTAAGATTTCTAATACTAGAATTAGAACTGGTCTTCTATCTCCAACATTCAGAAATCTCTCACTTTACTCGAATCTTCTACTAATCTATAACCCCTGTAATGAATTGCAAATATGGTAAAGGCTACCAGTATCCAATACCCAGTCAGCAATATCACAAATAGAGAAATTACAAGAAGTTATCATATAAATAACTTGCCCAGCAACAGCTTGCTTCTTTCTCTGCCTATTTAGATCCAGGAAGATAATTTATTGAGGATAGTTCCTCTTTCAGTGCCCCCACTTCTTATAAAAGAAGCATTTAACTTGACTCTTATCGGACTTTATCTTCTTGATCTGACTTACATAAATGTCCCTGCCTGAACTTGCACCTTCTTACTCTTCTTCTTCTTATTCTTTTTTCTTTCTTAAAGGTTTAAGAATCAGAAGATGAACTTTCCACTAAGTTCACTGACTCCTTATGGAGTTGGTGATCCTTCTCAAAGTTCTGAAGTAACTCTAATAATCCATGGTAGTTAACTTCAGACTTTGTTATTCTATAATGAGTGAGGAATAGAAGATAAGACTTGGGCAGCAAGTTCAATATTGCATATTTTCCTAGCTGCTCATGCAAGAAAAAATTAAGTTTGCTCAAATGCTTTATCAACTCAATTATGTACAATACATGATCAGTGATTGAAGCTCCATCCCTCATCCTAGCATTGAAGATGGCATAACTAGTCTTATGCCTTTAAATATCATCGGATGTGCCAAAAGAATCCTTTAACACTTGAAGCATGTCTTTTGGCTGAGCTGTCTCGAACCTACGACTGAACTCATCACTCATAGCTGTCGGAATGATATACCACATCATGGTTCAATTACTAAGCTACTTCTAATAAGTGTCTCTAACTATTCCACATGCATTGGAAGCTGGCTCCTCAGATGTTGGATCTATCAACACATACAAGATCCATTTATGCTTCAGGATAATCTTCAACTTACGATACCACTTACCAAAATTGGATCCCACCAGCTTATCATTATCTAATAATGATCGAAGCAAAAGAAAAGTGGCCATATCTGCACATAGAAAAATTAAAATCTAATTAGTAATTAATTCATTAAACCTAAAGATTTGAACTTTAATTAAAAGATTCTCCCACTATTTTATTCAAATTGGTAATCTCTATCTTCAATTCGAAAAATTATCCTAATTTCTTAGTGGATACTAGAATCTATATAGACTGCATACTAATCCAACTTTGGTTGGTCAACCTATGTACCTCTAAGGATAGGTTCATAACCAATTATTTTTTTAAATAATTTTTAGTAATTTAATTTTGCCCTCATCCCTAATCAGTAAGCTTTGGCCTCTACTGAAAAGATCCGATTATGTCCACCAATTAATATGACCATACTTAGTCCATCTAATCAATGAATAATTAAGCCCAACTTTGATTGGTCAACCTAACCACCATTTAGAAAGACGTGGCTAAGAAGTCATATTATGAATGATAAATCCACTAGCCGATAAGCACCAGGCCTTTGGGCCTCCAATGATTATCCAACTAATGGACTCATTATCACCCACTTAATAGGAGGCTATGATCTAGTTATCACCATAACTATTTTATTTTAAGGACTTAATAATTTTAAAGAATTTAATTGATTTGATTTAAGAAAGAGAGAAAGTCAGATGAACCAACGTATCATGATCCTCCCATTGGCTTCACAAAGTCAGATTAAGGAAGATCATTGATAGGTTGATCTAGGAGCACCTAAATCAGTCACATTGATTTATCTAATTGACATGGGTCAACTCGAATTATCAAGTGATCTGATCAAAACATAATTTCACTAAAAAGATTAGGTAAGTAAGATCGATGGAAGGATCTACCAAAGCTTGCCTTAGATACCATTAGAAATGGTTAGATGAGCAGACTGCTAATTAAAAACCATCGGTCTGGATTGTCAGACTTATCTTAGACATCAACTGGTTAATTAGTTTCAATTAGATCAATCTAACAATTTGTGCTAGACCGCATAGCCAAGAATCAAGTCTATCTTGGTTTTCGTTAAAGATATGGACTTGACTAACTACAATTATTATGATTGATCTAGAGAATCCTTGATCTAATCTAAGACAACTATTGATTAGATTTAGTCAATTTTCTAATTAAGTCCATTCTTTAATCTAACCTTAGGTCTAACCCGATTAATGGATCTAATTCCCACTAACCCATTAACCCAAAGTCTTATAATTTGTATCTTAGGATCTTCAATTCACAATCCTAAATCCTAATCAAACAATTCTTAATTCTTAATTAAGATTTGGGCTGAGGGTTGGGATTCAGTATTTTAAAAATAATTTTTATATTTATAAAATATTTTTATAATATGGTTCTACCAACCAGTTGCATATTTGATTCATAATCAATATGCAAATAAAATAGACATGAAACTACTTTAAATCTAATCTAAACATGTTCATGTAATTAAAACTATTTTAATTCTAATCAATTATAAATTAGATCAAATTTAACATATTTATGATGATAAAATTAGATTAAAATATTTTTAATTAGATCATAAAATTTTTTAGATGTAATCTAAAATTTTATGATTAGGATTTTAGATCAGCACGTACTATGACAACCTCTCCACTGTAAGAGATAAACCTTACGGTAGGACAACCTTATAATCAATCTATGCAATCTAAAATATTTATTTTTAGATTTAAATTTTTAAATCTAAGAAATCATAAATTAATTTAGATCATATCTAATAATTTTATGATTTAGATTAGATCTATACGAACTAGGACAACCTCTCCACTATAAGAGATAAACCTTACAACAAGATAACCTTATAATCAGTTCATATGATCAAATTTTTAATTTTAGATTTAAATAATTTAAAAAATAATCTAAACATACATAAAATCATGTAATAAAATAACATTGCTCTGATACCAATTGAAAGAAATAGATCTAGGGTTGTAGGGTTAACTTTTAAAACTTTTTCAAAATAACAGCAGAAGAGATGAACTAATCACATTAATTTATGAATAAAATAATATAAAATTCAAGATCTAGGATCCTATTACATGCCAAAAGCATGCTATTAAATCAGAAATTAAAGATAAAAAAATAACATGTTAATCGTATCAACATTAGAACATGCTAGATCAAATCTAGATATCAGAAAAGAGATCAGATCTTTCTTATCTTTGCAAGTTAGACTTTCTAACTCGTTGATCCAGGGCTGAGATTGATGCTTCAAGCTACACATGTATCCAACTTCTATAGGATGTCCACACGAGCCCTCGATCACTGATTAGAAATTCAATAGCTGGAAATCAGCACAGTATGCTAGTACTGTGTTGATCTTCTTTGACGATTAAATTGGATCTTTCTTCTTTAAAACTTGGACTCTCCAACAAGTAGAAGGAAGGAGGAAGACTTGTGAATCAAAGACACTCTCAAAACTTACAAAAGGATGGAGGAAAAGAAAATCCTGGAAGAAAATCCTTCTTCTTCCAGGTTTCTCTCACCAGGACATAAGAGATTGTGTCTTTACAAAATCCCATGCCCTAGCTTTTTCTCTCCCAAATTTTCCCACACCCCAAAATCCCTCTCTTAGATCTAGTATCATTTATAAAATCAGGTCCAAAGACCCATTAAATAGGGAGAGAGGTAACAATCCTTGTCTAGGTCAAATACCTAGGCAAGGTATGTTCAAATAAGGCAATACATTGGGTGCCCTCTCCTTCTTTTCAGCCATGGACCACCAATTTTGTACACACAAAATTCCTATTTTCCACCAAAAATACCAAAGAAAGAAAGGGAGTGGACGGTACATATGGGTAGGAGTTTTGGTTTGTTAGGATTTTATCACATAGAATTCAAAATCAAAACAAACTACCTTGCTTTGACTTGGTCCATAACAACCTACCATATAAGAAGGAGAGGGAGAGATGGGAAATGCGTGAAGAGCCTAGGGAGAGGAGTTTCCATGCACAAAAGATTTCCAAAGTGGGTGTGGGGGGCGTTAGGATATATGTGGTGCAAGGTTAGGGAATCCTAGTCATACTACAATTCCTATTTTGACTTAGTCCAACATGGTCTTTGGATCAAATTAAATCAAAATAAATTTAACCTAATTAGAATAGATCTTAGTCCAACTAAGATGTTAATTAAATTAGATTTAATTCTAATTTAATTTTTAATTAAATTAGAGATTAAGTTGATATAAGTTCTAATTAAACTAGGACTAGTTCTTTCTTGCAATTGGCTCATCCAATAAACTAATTGAACTTGATCTAATCAAGTCTAAATTAAATCTAATTAAATTATATTCAATTAGACTTAATCTTAGCCCTCTGACTTAATCAAATTAAGTCAATTAGTAATCTAATTGCTAATCGATCCTCCTATAATACTTGCACTAGGTTAAACATTAATCGTATTGATTGTTTAACCCTAGAATGATTCTTAATTATCGATCAACCATTCGATCAGATCGAGAACTCTTATATGTGTGACCTCATAGGTTTGAACTTAAGCTGATAGCATAAAAATAAATTTTTATACCAATCGAAGTGATCATCTAGCAATGATACTCGATGGCCAGATAGATCGAATGTATAGAACAACATCCTTAAAACCCATATAGATGTAGTTTTCATATAATTCATCCTCTTGACCAAAATGCTCTAGGATACCACAGAGTTTAACTATCAATCTTGATTAGGTCATCCACATTATATTTCAAAATATCAAATTCATCTCATGGATTATCCTGATCAAGATTTTACTATATTGAAATATAGTGATGCATTCTTCTCCAACTTTTGGAGTGGTCAATTCCATCTTAATCACTCACCGACTTTGCAAGTACTTGACTGTGCCTAAAAATCTTTCATTACTAGATTAGAAATTTAATTAGTTCGATACCAAAGCATAATGAGTTGATCACAAGCCACTATGGTGATCTTAGGTCCAAAGAATATTTATACCTATATCCCATCAGAGTAATTCTTGATAGCATAATGCTTTGGAGTTGGTCACGTTCAGTGATAATGTACGTTTACATCTCACTTGTATGGCATACCAGTATCTCCATACTTCTTGGTTAAGAGGATAACTAACCTATATAACATATAATGACCTATACTCGATAAATGTTGTCGTCCTAAGTAACAGCATATCATTTGATCGTAAATAGTTTAAGGACTAATTGATAAATTCTCTCTTTATCAAAACTAAATAGTCCTAAGGACTTCATCACAACAATGGAGTTCATTAGAAATGTAGACTTTATGATGAAAATATCAAAATATTTATTTTTATTAATTAATAATTAATTATAATTATGAGGTAGCTCAGCCATCAACAGACTGATGATTAGCTTTGGAACATATTTTTCAATAGAGTATCTATCTAAAATCTTTACGTTCTCCAACATGAAGAAATATGGACCGTTTGGAGTTATTCATAACATAGCATGCATGAGGGAGCCTCCACTATTCTTTTTCTATCGGCTTTGAATAGAGTGATCTCTTAATATCTCATTCTTTCAAGTTAAATCGAGAATTTAAGTCATCCTTAGTCTTATCCTTGATGTTCAAGATTGTTGCCAATAGGAGCTCGCACACATTCTTTTTAATATGTATTACATCTAAGCAGTGATGCAATAAGTTTGTCTCCTAATATGGCAAGTCAAAGAAAATGCTTTTTTTTTAATTAAAATGTGTGTCATATTTCTTTGATCGACACTTCCTCTTCTTACTACCAATCAGATCATCTTTTTTAAATTCAATACTGAGACCATCTAACTCTCTCAACACCTCACTTTTAGACATCTGGCTAGACACCTCATCTTCTTCAATAGTGCCATCGAAGGAGCATGCATCTCTTCTGTATGGATGGTTTCGATAGAGAAAACATTGATGCCCTATAAAGTTAAAGCTCCTCCGATGTGTCAACCTTTTAGACCTTATATTTTTTCATAAATCGAGTATGTTAGCTCACCTTTCGTGCTCCAACTCAATATTAGAGCATAAGTTGAAAAGTCATTTATTATCTATAGAAGAGCTGTGCGCATGGAGAATGGCTCATTCATCAAAGCATAAAAAATTGGAGCACCTTGAATACTCCATAACTATTTCAACTGGGCAATAAGAGGCTATAAATAGACATCAATATCATTACCCACCTCCATCAATATATGAATGAGCACTATCATAAAAGTAAAGAATTTTTTTATACACATCCATAGTAGAAGATTGTAAATATGAATAAATACTAGCCATACACTGTGGACAGTATTCATATGCTTGAATAGGTTGAAACCATCATATGACAAATCCAACCTTACATTACATATCTTTTGTGCGAAGTTGTGATGTATTTCATTAAACTTCTACCATGCTTCTCCATCGGCTGGATGCCTCAATACGTCATCTTTTGTTCGATCCTTTTTATATCATCTCATGTCCTTCGATATCCTTGTCGATATAAACAACTTTTGTAGTCTCAAAATCAAAAAAAAATGCTACATCAACTTTTGAGGTACATGGATCGATGTATCATTTTTATTCTATTTTTATCTTGATACACTGCACCTCGTGCAATCATTTCGATTGACATCCCCTCCTTATAGAGCACGCAATTATTAGGATATGCACATATCTTGGTGTAAATAATTTTCAGCTATTCAATAATCTTCGATGTCTCATAATTATTCTTCAAAATTTGTATATTATCTAGGAGAATATCTTCAAAAACTTTAGTATATAGTTCACACCATTATTACTGAATTCATTGGAGTATTTTGCATGATACAACCAGATTATGAACTCTAGCTTTGTCATCTTTTCACATCCAAAATATAATAAAATATTAGTATTCTCCATCAACTTATAAATTTTCTCTACATTCTCACTGTTTATCATTTTACCAACCACAGGATTAGGCATAAATGTAGATGCACCGTTATTATGGCCAACAAATAAAAAAAATATCATGAATCATTTATTACACTCCTCCATCATGTTGATCGTCTTCTTGCAGCCAGCCCTTACTATGTTGATTCTAATAAATTTCATAATCGGCTTTAAAGCCATAAATAATGAGGTGATTATTTACATCTTGATAAGGTAGCCACGATCCATCCATACACTTCGTACAAGAACATTGGATAAGTCCATGGTTCCAAATTTTTTTTATGATAAAATTAAAAAAAAATTTGAAGTCCAACCTCATACTGACGAGAGCCTACTAAACTTTATCTATCCTTATCTATTTTAAAAATGGTGATACTATAATTAAATCATGTGCAGAACTTAAATTATATATCAATACATTATAAACAACTTATAAGCCATAACTGATATTAAATATTATTTTTATATACATCTAATTAAATACATCCTATCATCAACTAATAGATAAAGATAGGTCCTATCCTATTTAAAAATTATATTAATTATATAGATTCATTATAGTAATCAAACAATACGCAATGGAAATCAGAAAAAATTTTGATAGTATTTCTCCTTAGTTCTCCTGTGTAGGGAGAATAAAAGGAAAATGCTATCCAAAATTTTTTTTAGAATCTTCAGCATATCGTTTGATTACCATAATTACTTATAAAATTATTTATAATTTTTAAACTATTCAAATTGAATAATTAATTGATCATTATACATAATTCTCCTATCCGTACAAAAAATAAATAAATATATGGGTGCTGGAGAATATGTACACTAATCAATTGACGGGTGTATTGTTATGCAATGCAATAAACAAAAGTAAAAAGATATAAATAATAACCCAGAAAATATTATGTAATAAATTTTATAACATGAATTACATCCATAAATAATTAAGAAGGAGCAATAAATAATTTTACTTTTTATTAGCGATGGGGCTTCTCTTAGCGGCTGGCATGGCCCACGGCTACGAGCATGGTCTAGAACATGTCGGCAGGGGCAAGGATTCTCTTAGCGGCCGACACAGCTCACAGCCACCGGCATGGTCTAGAACCCACCGATGGAAATTTTCTTATTGGCCGACACGGCCCAAGGCCATCGATAATCACCGACATGGCACGATCAAAGGCTATCAGCATGGCTCAAGGCTGTCCATGGCTGCCGACACGGCATGGTCCACAACTGCCGACATGGTCTAGTTTAGAATCCACCAACACGGTCCAGAACCAACCGACAGAAGTTCTTTTATCCACCAACATGACCCAGGACCGATAGATAATAATAATATTTATAATAAATATTTATATATTTATTATAAATATTATAAATAATTAATAAATATTATTATAAAATTTAACAAAAAAATCATATCTGTGGCTATGGAGAGGAGGTCGTATAGAGCTTCAACGGTCGCCGATGGCAGCGCTAGAGGGAGATGGCAGCACTAGAGATAGCCTGCAAGAAAGACACAAGATAGTAAAATATAGAGAGAGAAAGAAGAGAGAGAAAAAGAGAAGAGAGAGAAAAAAGGAAAGAGAGAGAAAGATCTAGAGAGATATCTAGAGAAAGAGAGAAGAGAGAGAAAGAGGAAAGAGAGAGAGAAAGAGGAAAGAGAGATCTAGAGAGAGTAGAGAGGAGGTGGGTCAGGTCGAGGGAAGAGAGAGCAGGGAGGGGGCAGGTCAGATTGAGGGAAGAGAGAGAAAGAGAGAGTAGGGAGGGGTTGGGGTCGGTGGTCGGACCGATTGGGGAAGAAGAGAGAGGCAGGGGAGGTGACAGAGCTGACGAACGAGCTGGTCAGGAGAGGAGGAGGAGGAGGAGGAGGTGGTGGCAGGGTCGATGGCCAGGCCGATCGGAGAAAAAGGGGCAGACGGGGGAGGTGGTAGAGCCGATGGCTGGGCCGACCGAGGAAGAAGGTGGAGAAGGGGGTGGAGGCAGCGTTGATTGAGGAAGAAAGACAATGCAGGGGGAGGAGGCGGCACCACCAGGGAAGAAAAAGGAGGCAAGGAAGAAAACGAAGGGGAGGGGCATCATCAACGGTGGAGAGGAGAGAGAGAGCTCGATCAGAGGAAAAATAAAATTGGGGTGGGCATGAAAAATTATAACTTAACCTATGGTAGTGATTTTCAAACCATTGCCATAGGTCTACGATAGCAGTTACTGAAAATCACTATCATAGATCTATGGCAGCGATTTTCTAATCATTGCCATATGTTAATAATTAATTTTTTTTATTTTTTTAAATATTATATAATTTTAAAATTTAATATTCATCTTCACTATTTATTATCTAAATAATTATCATTAGAATATTATCATAAAAGATCGTCTCGATTCAATAGTCCTAGCTTCATTGATCAGTAAAATTTAAGTTCGACGATCATGAACGATAGCACTAATGATTTGATAGATGGAGACCATCGATAGATTCAAAAATTTATAATGATGATCTCGGTGATGTTTATAGTATACTATCAAAATTTTACTTCAATCGGATATCGTTATTATGGTCAATTTAGTATGGGATGATTTCGATCGTTAAATGAGAAATGAGTGATCAAATGACCAAACGACATCCAATTATGAGATAATTTTTTAGATAAATGATCTTGGCTACTACTATAATCGTTTTTATGATGGTGATCATAAAATTCAAATCGTGGGTCTAAGAATGATTCAAAACTATACGTCACTCGATATCCGTTCTTAAACTTCTTTAGTAATTATGCTTGTACTTTTGCAAGATCTGATAGTTCATATAGAAATGATTTGGATTTTAAAATCATCATTATATAAAATGATTAAAATTATAGCAAAGATTATTTAACTAAAATTTATCTCATAATCGGACGATGTTTGGCCTTTTGATCACTTGTTTCTCATTTAACGGTTGAAATTATTTCATACTAAATTGATCATAATAACGATATCCGATTGAAGTAAAATTTTGATTATATGCTATAAACATCATCAAAATCATCGTTGTAGGTTTTTAGATCCATCGATGGTCTCCAGCTATCAAATCATTAGTGTCGTCGTTCATGATCGTCGAAATCAAATTTTACTGATCGATGAAGCTAAGGCTATCGGATCGAGGCGATCTTTTATGATGATACTCTAATAATAATTATTTAGATAATAAATGATGAAGATGAACATTAAATTTTAGAATTATAAAATATTTAAAAAAAATAAAAAAAGATATAGCAGCAGTTACACACAACCGCTGCCATAGGTCAGTCTACGGCAGCGGTTATACGTAACCATTGTCTTAGGTTGGACTTATGACAGTGGTTATCTGTAACTACTACCATAGGTTGGACATATTATAGTGGTTATTTGTAACCGCTACTATATGTCCAACCATTGACTACAGTCACTAATAATCGCTGCCATAGGTAATACCTAAGGCAATGATTAGGTAACCATTGCTATAGATCCCCAATATAGTAGTTGTTATCTATAACCGCTGTCATATATTAGATCTATGGTAGTTATTATTTGTAACCGCTATTATAGTTTGTCTATGGCAGCGGTTATTTGTAATCGCTCTATAGTTTGGATCTATGACAATGGTTATAAATAACTATTGCTATAGACTCTACGATAGTGATTTTCAAACTGCTGTCATAGTAAACGCTACCATAGACCCATTCTATAGTAATGAAAGGGGCATGTTGAGAACATGATGGCTTAGTATTTCACTTGCGATAGCAGTTTTGGAATTTATTTCCAACTCTTTGATATGTACATTTGCAAATGGACATGTTGCATAATTATTTTTATTTTTTTTATTCTTAGATGAAATCTATTATATACCAAGCATAGTAAAGTCAGGCTTTTTTTATAGATCTACCCTTCATGGCAAGGTTTTAGGTCAATTAACCTTTCCTCTATTAGTTGGTTGACTCTATAAAATCAAAATAGTGAGGAAGGTACAATTTTGCCTTATGGTTGAACTCAAGACATCAAGCAAAGTTTCATATCAACAATTAGGTGCATGAAGTCACTACTACTAAAATGGCCTATGGCAACACATACTATGACAGCGATTTTTGAAACCACTGCCATAGCTCCTATGACAGTAATTTTCGTTAACTGCTGCCATAGGTCAGACCTATGACAGCGATTTTTGTAACCGCTGCTATAGGTCCGATATATAGCAGCGATTATAGAAAATCGCTGTCATAGGTCAGACTTATGGTAGTGGTTACAAAAAATCATTGCCATAGGTTGACCTATAGTAATGGTTCATTATAACCGCTGCCATAAGTTGGACCTATAGCAGTAGTTCATAGGTCGGATCTATAGTAGTGGTTATAAAAAATCACTATCATAAGTCGATCTATAGCAGCGATTCATTATAATCGCTGCCATAAGTCAGACCTATAGCAGCGGCTAGTAGGAACCGCTACTATAATCTGATTTAAGACAGCAGTTAATTGTAACCACTATCATATATATATATTTTAAATATTATATAATTTTAAAATTTAATATCTATCTTCATCGTTCATTATCTAAATAATTATCATTAGAGTGTCTTCGCAAAAGATCGCCTCGATCCGATGGCCCTAGCTTCGTCGATCAGAAAAATTTGATTTCAACGACCATGAATGATGATGCAATGATCTGATAGATGGAGACCTTTGATGGATCCAAAAATCTGTAATGATGATCTCAATGATATTTGTAGCACACTATCAAAGTTTTACTTCAATCGGATATCGTTATCTTGATCAATTTAGTATAGGTTAGTTTCGACCGTTAAATGATAAATGAGTGATCAAAGGACCAAACGGTGTCCGATTATGAGATAATTTTTTTTATAAATAAACTTAGCTACTATTTTAATCATTTTTTATAATGGTGATTATAAAATTCAACTCGTGAGATAAAGAATGATCTAAAACTATACATCTCCTAATAACCATTCTGAAACTTCACTGGTTGTTATACTCGTGCTTTTGCAATCATGCTTAACATGAATAGTTTATATGAAAATGATTTAAATTTTACTATCATTGCTGTATAAAATATTTAAAATTATAATAAAGATTATTTAACTAAAAAATTATCTCATAATCGAATGTCGTTTAATCCTTTGATCGCTTGTTTTTAATTTAACGATCAAAATCATTCCATACTAAATTGACCATGATAATGATATCCGATTGAAGTAAAATTTTGATAGTATGCTACAAACATCATCGAGATCATCGTTGTAGATTTTTGAATCCATCGAAGATCTTCATCTATCAGATCATCGCATCGTCATTCGTGATCGTCAAAATCAAATTTTTTTATCGATGAAGCTAGGGCCATCGGATCGAGGCGATCTTTTACAACGATACTCTAATAATAATTATTTAGATAATGAATAATGAAGATGGACATTAAATTTTAAAATTATATAATATTTAGAGAAAAAATGAGAAAAAAATTATTTTTCATCTATAGCAGCGGTTATCAAAAATCGCTGTCATAAATCTACGACAGCGATTATAAGCAGCAATTTTGGATAACCGCTATCATAGATCTATGGCAGCGGTTCGATAACCACTACCGTAGGTTAGATTAAAAATTTTTAAATTTTTTTTTCTTCCATGCGTGCTCGATCTCTCTCGCTCTCTCTCTCCCCCTCCTCTTCGTCGTCGATAAGGCTCTTTCCCCCCCGACCGGCATCACCCCTCCTCCCCTCGACCGACGTCGCCCCTCCTTCCCTCCAGTCGACGTCGCCCCTTCCCCCTAATCGACGTCGACCCTTCTTCCCCCTCGACCGACGCCGCCCCTCCTTCTCCTTTCCTCTCCAAACCCCCATCCCGACGCCCCTCCTCGCCACCGCCCCCCCCACCCGACCCCCCACCCCTCCATCCAACCCTCCCTCGACCTCCCACGAAACCCCCTCCAACGAACCCCCCTCCACCCTCGCTCGACCCCTCGTGAAACCACACCCCCCCGGCCCCCATCCGACCCTCCCTCGATCCCCAGCGAACCCCCCCTCCGGCAAACCTCCATCTGACCCTCCCTCGGTCCCCTATGAAATCCTCCCTCTGGCAAACGTCCATCCACCCTCGACCCTCTGTCGGCCCCCTATGAAACCCCTCCCCCACACTCTATCCTCCTTCGACCTCGTGCAAAACCAAAACCCCTTCTAACGAGCCCCCCTCCACCCTCCTTCGGCCCCGCGAAACCCCACCTCCCCCTAGCCCCCCATCTCCGGTCCCCCTGCTCTCTCTCTCTCTTTTTCTCTTTTCTCTCTTCTCTATCTTACTATCTTGCTTTTATTTCATAGGTTACCTCTAGTGCCGTCGTCCTCCTCTAACATCGTCACCGACGACCCTCGGAGCTTTCAGTGTGACCCGCTCTCTATAGCCCTAGGTATAATTTTTTTTAATTTTATAGTATTATTTATTAATCATATATATTTATAATAATTTATAAAATATTTATAATAAATATTATAAATATTTATTATAAATATTATAATTATCTACATGCCATAATTTTTGGATCATGCCGTGGTGGTAGTCTTGGGTCGTGCCATGTCAGCGGCTGTGGACTAGATTTGTCAATGGATTAGGTTCGAATCAGAATCTGGATATTTAGATCCAGACTTAATTTTAATTACTAGTATCGGATCCGAATCCAAATATCCGATGGATTTATACTTGAGAGAGGAAGGGAGGGATCCGACCTCGCTGCCATCATTGAAAGGGAGGGGGTCTGTTTTCACCGCCATCATTGGGAGGAAGGGGGTTCAACCTTATCGACGAGAAAGATCGAGAGAGGGAGAGTGGAAGATCGAGAGAGCGAGGGAGGGGGTTCGGCCTCGCCAGCATCACTGGAAGGGATGGGGTCCAGTCTTGCCGGCGAGGGAGATCGAGAGAGTGAGAGAGGGAGGGATGGGGTCCGACCTCGCTGGCGAAAGAGATCGAGAGAGGGAGAGAGGAAGATTAAGAGATGGAAAAGCTGGGAGGGAGGGGTTTGGCCTCACCATCATCGTCGGCAAGAGAGATCGAGAGAGGGAGTGATCGAGGAGATGGCACACAGTCGAGCTGGCTCGGATATGCAGCCGAGTCAGCTCGAGCCGTGATCAAGCCGACTGGGGGAGGACCCTAGTCGAATGTCTCAAGCACAGAGCCAGCTGTCTCAGGCATGGAGCCGGCTCCACTTCTAAGCAAATAAAACTTAATATGTCACGATGTTATATTGATTAATGTTCATTAATGTTGCAGATCATGATGGCATCGAAACATCATCTAACTTTCATCCCTATCCCTCAACGGATTACGTGCAGTTTAGCATCCGAGGAGCAGTCAGAGCATACTCTATCCACCTCGACATCGGCTGCTCAGGAACCTCCACCAACAGCATCTACTCTACTGATGGCATCTACTCCACCGACAGCTGAGCCTCTACCATCGTAAGCATCTGAGTGTATATTTTTATTATATTAGCACAACTTTATTTTTTATATAGTATTTGTACACTTATATATTTGCATAACGTGTTTGTATTGTAGATGCATCATCCAGCTGGATATTTTGCGGTCCCACACGTATGGCACACGTGTGAAACTATCAACATCAGGTGATGGTGCAGTATGATGCAGAGGAGAGGTTGGTAGGAGAGACCACGTAGGAGATGTATTCCTTTTTTGAAGTGCTTGTGAGATGGTCGGACATCATTCCCATAGAGCCCAGAGACTGGCGTTTGATGGATGCTGTCGTCAGGGATCGGGTATAGAAGGAAATATGGATAAGTACATGAATTTTAGTTATATTTATGTATTTTATATGTTTACACTATATATGTTTGATTAGAATAATTTTATAACTGATTTTTAATAAATTTGTGCAGAGGAGGTACGACTTTTTCGATCATGAGAGGACTCCAGATGTCCGACTGAAGAAGATCAAAGAGTTGTACCAGGATTACAAGGTTAAGCTCCATAGAGAATGGCTCGAGCACCGACGAGATACTCCAGAGGAACTTATTCTTTGGATACAGGACTATCCTCCGAGTCAATGGGAGAGGATGGTTAGATACTGGAGGAGCCAGAAGTTCGAGATAAAATTTCTAATTTTTAAATTTTTTAATATACTTAAAGTTTTATTTAAATATTTTTTAAATATTTATTATTTATTTGAATACTTGTTAGACTATCTTCCGTCAGAATCGAAAGAATCATGCAGCCCAGGAGTATACACACACTCTAGGCTGCGAGTCTATGGCCAGTCATATGCATAGAGAGGTAATTAATTCTAAATCTTACTAGATAAATTAAATTCATATTTTTTATCATTTTTTTGATAAATTTATTCTTTATTATAGCTGATGAGAGATGGAGTGATGCCCAGTCGTAGCGAGATCTTTCGATCTAGCTGCACGAACAAGACGGATAGGTCGATGAACATCGCGATCAGACGTATTTTTATAAATATTAAATATATTAGTATATATGATTAGTATTATAATATTTTTTATAAAATTTTATTTTAATTTATAATTACAGGATCAGTTAGATGCGCTCACGAGCGAGGGCTCGGATACCTCTGGGCCCTATGATCATCTGTCTCAGGTCTTAAGGCCTAAGCACTCTGGAAGGATCTGATGTAGGCCCGAACACACGTCGATAAGTTATTGGTCCAAGACAAGCATCTCCTCACAGACTTTCGATATCGTCAGTCGGGAGGAGCTTGAGGAGGTGTTGGCATGGGCAGATCATACTGCGATGTAGACAGATCGGACCGAGGAGTGTACATCTCATCTGGAGGGCATCATGAGAGACATTATGTCGATGCTCAATACGTATTTTGGAGTCACGAGCTTCGAGGATATGTTAGTCCGTATTTCAGCTTCGACTCTGGCTCCAACTCTAGCTCCGACTCCAGCTTTTGGTGACGACGACGACGATGACGTAGATTTAGGAGATTTTTGATGTATTTTATTTTTTAAAAAAAATATTATAATAAATTTTATTCGATAATAAAATTTTAGTATTTTAGAATAAATTTTATATTTATTATATTTTTTTATATTATATATTTATATTTATTAGATAAAATATATAAAAAAATAAAAATTTTATTTTTTAATTATTTAAGATCTACGATAATGATTTTATAACCGCTATCATATCCATGCTAACCGCTGCCATAGGGTCCTAGTGTAAATGATGCCAACCGCTGCATTAGACCTATGACAGTGGTTAAAAAATCACTGCTATAGATTACCTATGGTAGCTGTTATGTAATCGCTACTGTAGATTAACTATGGCAGCGGTTACATAACCTCTGTTATAGGTCGATCTATTACAGCATTTTATAAACCGCTATAATAAGCTATCTATGGCAGTGATTCAAATAATTGTTGCAACAACTACTGCTATAGAGCTACGACGATGGCTGCAGTAGCAGCGGTTAGAAAACTGCTATGACAACGGTTACGAACTACTGTCGTAGCCCTTTTTTATAATAGTGAGTCATAATTTTTAAAGTTCAAAAGCATTATTTATAACTGATAAAAGCAAACAATAAATAGATAGTAATTCAAAAAAAAGGAAAGATATTAAACTTATACATCAATATAGGCAAAGCAACCTATATGAAATTTGTATTAGCTAGGATTCTTCAATTCAAAGTCTCAAGCAAAGCATTATGCATGAAGCCATACCTTAAAATTTAAAAGCATTATATGTAACCGATAAACAAATCAACAATAAATTGATAATAATTCAAAAGGAAAATATTAAACTTATACATCAATAACGTAAAGACAATCTACTTGCAATGTAAGCCACACTCTTTTTCAGTTATGATATAGACCTAATGTGAAATAAATTCAAAGCCCACCTTGGTAGGAGTGTGGCTTAGATTATATACAAAAAAAATTTGCAAGATTAATTTGCCATATATCTTAAAGTTCAAAAGCATTGTATGTACTTAATAAAAAAATTCATAATGAATTGATAATGACTCAAAAAGGAAACCTTAAACTTATATAATAAAATAAAGACAATCTACATGCAATGTACATCACACTCTTTCTCAATTATGATATAGATCATGTGTGAAATAAATTCAAAGCCACCTTAAGAGGGATATATGGCTTAAATCATATGCAAAAAGTTTTGCAAGATCAATTATTTACATTTGAGTGGCTTCCATTTCAAGTACTTCAAGTGTTGATCTAAAGATTAATTTTGATAATGATAAAGAGTTTTGAATATAAGTTATAAAATCTAACGATATTTATGAGGATGTGTAGTTTCAAAATTCTAAGTGCTCATAATTTTTTAAGTATTTTTGATATTTTAATGAGAATAAAATTAAGTTAAGAAGGCAAGTCTAGCCTACCAACCAAATTAGAGAAGAAAGGATTATAAATAGTCTTTGGCACACGTGGCACACAAACTGGACCGATCTAGTTTAAAACTGAGCTGACCTATCTCAGTGGAAGTAAAAGACAGAAAGCATAGAAAGTGAAGTTTGCAGACCCTAGGAGACTCAGCTGATTCAGTCGGAAATTAAGTCGATCCAGTCGAAAATTGAGCCAACTCAGTGACTGTAATTGCTAGTTTTTAGATCTATAATTTTTTCATCCCATGAGCTTCCTAATGGCTATTTTCTCATCTCCAATAGCTAGATCCCTTTTTGAAGGCCTCCAAAATATCAAAAAAATGATGAAAAATCTCAAGGTTATATAAAAAAATCTTTGGAGCATTGAAGAAGGGCTTTTTAAAAAGTTTAGTGAGCATACATTGAGAAAGCCAAAAAGAGTGGGCAAAAAAAAAAAGAAGAGTAATTTTTAGATATTTCTTTATCCTTCCATCATCCTCAAAAAGAAGTTAGGCTACTAGCATTAAAGATCACCACCTACCTCTCTCAAGCATTCAAGGAGAAGAAATCAAGCTAGCAAGCAAAGCAACTCAAATTTTCTTCTCTTAAATTTCATAGTATTTGTTTTTCTTTAGTTTAGTATTCATTTTGGGTTTATCATATTTTCAAGTTTCTTGGGATGAGAAACTTGGGTTGGTCCAAGCCTAGAGTTGGATATTATATAGTTTGATTAGTAAGCCAAGGTTAAAATCAATTGAGATTGATTGTTAGTCCGAAGAAAAATAATCACTTGTAAGATTATGGTTGATGATCCAAAAAAAATCAACTGGATTGATTGTAAGTTCGAAAAATAATCTTATATGATTTTGATTGGTAAGTCAGAAAAAATCAACTGGATTTGATTGTAAGCCCGAAAAATAATTAGACTGTAATTCTTGTTGAGAATTATAGTTAAATTTCTAAGTAATTTACTTAAGGAGTGAACTTAGGTATTAAGTTTGGCACCAAACCACTATAAAACTTATGTGTTGATACTTGTACCTATTATTGCTATTCTTTACATCTTTTATCATTGCTCTTTACATTCAAAATTATATTATTTATTGTGTACACATTACTTAGTTTAAATCTTTCAAACCCGTATATTAGTTTTTTAATTTTTGAAAAAACTAATTCACCTCTCCTCTTGGGTAGCCATGCCTGGGCAACATCAAGTGGCATGAAAATAAAAGAAAAAAAATCTTCCCATGCAAGATACTTATAGTAATCCACAAGAACATTTCTACCTTTTGAGCTGTCAAATGATGGTTGTCTTGAGTTATTGATTATTTGGATGGCCAATAGATGTAATTAAAGGGGAAGTTTGAAGGATGTTTGAAGCTTTTGTCATGTTATCATATAAACGCATATGTTAAGGGCATCAAAAATTTATATTTATTATTCATCCATGACATACTATTGCTTCTACTTGCATATCAATTTTTAAAATTATATTCATTAGATGTGTTGCTCTTTCCACTTACTTACCTTGATTCAAACTATAAAATGATATACATGCATTTTATTAATTTTAAGATGAGGTTGATATATAAATTTAATTATATTTCTTAAGTTAAAAATTAGGATTGTAGACCTAAGATTTTTTTTTTGCCCTTTCCCATTCCCCCTGTCTAGCTCTGCTCCTTTTTTATTTTCCATCCATTTAGAAGGCTCTAAGGATTTGCAAATTTTGTTTTGTGTTTTGAGGACTTTGGTTAAGAAATGTTCACAATTGTAACTATAAAGCTTCAAGTTCCAAGAGATGAGCAGAACCTTTCTAGAGGAATAGAATAATAACATCTATTCCACCCCTAATCAACTTAAATCTGGGAATATATAACTAATTATTTACTAGTTGGAAAGGCTAGTAGACAAAAATTTTAAAGTGGAAGATTAATATGCCAATTAAGAAGATTTTATAAACTAACATGAACACTAATTTTATATGATTTAAATGAAAAATAGACTAGATATTTTGGATTATTAACAATTTAATGCCTACTAGGGAATATTCCATAGATTTTCTTTTTAATTGCAATTAAATAGATCAGAATATGCAACAATATGTATATCAAGATTTCATATGCAAATTAAGGAGACTTTAGAGACTAATTTGTTATTTGTTTTGATAAAAACTAATTTATGATCTTTAAGGAATACTAGAGTGGCTTGTTATTGGTTTCGATAAAAAACTAATTTGTAATCTTGAAAGAATACCAAAGTGGCATACCTCAGAGACACTAGAGTATAACATGTGCTTTGTACATGGCTTGAGAAATTTGAAATAAATCACTATAAACTCAAGATACAGAACTCTCCTCTTAATATCGCTTAATATCATCTCGGCCTTATGATATTTTTATCTTTTTTTGAACTTTCTTCAATAATTATTATTTAGAGTTATCACTTCTAGAGTCTAACTTTACATGATTAGCTCTAAGAGTTCTCTTTATATTTATAATTATACATATGGCATATTTGATTTATCATATATATTTAATATGCATTAATGTGCATGAAAGGATTGCATAAATATGGATTGTCTCTAGCCTCTCTCATTCCTTATTTCAAAATGAACTAGACACAAAGCAGCAAGAGGAAATTATTTATATGTCATATTATGAGGCTTTTCACCTATGCGTAAGGGGTTATTTCTCAACAACTATTGATAGCTTATACTGATAAAAATAATCTACATGCCAAGGTAGCATATATTTTGTTAGATTTATTGATTTTTCTCCCACATAACATAATCCTAAAATTATTTTGAATTTTAAAACTGATTCTATTTTTCATACATTTTTAGTAATTGATTGTATTGGGGGGACCAATTTTTTATTTGATTGAAATAAAGATGAAGGATGCTTGTGTCGATTTATCATTATATATAGACAACCCCAAAAAATATTTAAGCAAAATGAACTAAATTTTTTCTTTAAGTTATTCTAAATAGTAATTACATATAATATGCCTTTTGTAAACTAGGGATTATAAATGATATAACGGTCACAATAGTAAATATGTCAAGCAAGTTGTAGACAATATACAAATAAAAATTGAAAAAAATAGAAAATATTTAGAAGCATAAAATCAAAATATATATATATTTTTAAATCTGTAAGTAAGAAGTTTGAGCTTGAAGTTTTGTATTATCAATTCGATGATAAAGCAAATTATAATCAACCGAGATGACAATCACACAAAGGAGAAATTATGGAACATGAAATCATCTTTAGGGTTGTGGAGGTCATATTTGAGAAACAAGTCTATATATTAATTTTTCTTAAGTTGAGTTTTGGAGATTGTAACTCTGATGGTTGATCAAAGTATTCTTATCACAATTGCAAATACAAGTGAAGAGTAAAACCTCATTTTCATAATGGATTTTTTATATATATATTCTTCTAAATATTCAAATTTATGTGAATATTCTTTCAAAATTGATATTTACGTGTATACTCTCATAAAATATTTATTTTGCATAAATATCCTTCTTTTTTCTTATTTTTTTATATATGTACCCACATCATCTAATGCCATTAAAAATTTAACTATTTAAAATTCAAATGACTAAAATACTCTTATGAGTATATATGTGTAAAAAGAAAATTTATAAAGATATATACATGTAAATAGCAATTTTACGAAGGTATTCACACAAATTTGAATGTTTAAAAGAGGATACATATATAAATTATAATTTAATTTTTATCTATTTCATTTAGATGGATTTAGGCACTCTTACTCTATAATGTAGTACCATATTACATAATATAACAATATGATGATGATATTATATATATATTAAAATGCTATATTATATTTTATTTTTAGGCAAGATCGGAGGATTCATTAAAAGTTTGTTCAATAAATAAGTACAAGAAATCCTTTAAACAAAAGAAAGAGAAAGAAAAAGTGAATAAAGAAAAAAATTATAAAAATCATTATAAATCAAAACTTGGCTACTAATAGCAAAGAGATTAATAGAGGTTAACAGTCAGTATAGTTTCCACCTATGAAACTTTTCATAGTTTCCAAAAAGAGAGCTAGCTTCATACATGCAACCACCAAGCCTTAAAGCATCCTCGAACAACCCCTTCTTAGCTTCAAAAAAATGATAGAGTTGGCATTTCTTATGCCTTTTGAATGTTCTAAACCGAGAAACCTATAATAATATGCCATTTGTTTGGTTGCTTTCTTTCAACACTAGTTACCTCCACTTTGTTGATGGAATATCGAAACTAAAAACTCAGAAAGAATGGAGAGGCTAAGAAATAAGACCTACCTAGTCTTTATCAAGCAAGGCAAACTTCAGTAAAGTACTCGACAAGGCAAACTCCGGGCAACTACTCACATAGAAACTTCAATGAAGTATCTAGTATAGAAAACCCAGATGAAGTATGCTCGACTTAGCATGCAAAACTACGACAATGTACTCAACATTATCTGATAGAAGGAAGATCTGGCTGGTCATCCTTGGCAGTGCTAATGAGTGGAAGTATGAGTCTGATATCGAGAAGATCTTCGATAAATGGAAGAGAGGGAGAGTTTAGCTAGTTGTCCTTGGAAGTGGCAATAAGAGAATAAAAATTTGGCACTAAGGAGATCTTCGATAAAAGAAAGAGAGAAAAAGTTCAGCCGATTATCCTTGGGAGTGGCGATAAGAGGGATTAAGTTTGACGATAAAAAGATCTCTAGCAAAGGCAAGAGGGATAATAAGGATAAAAAAGGAAGCCGAGGAAACATGCTTAGCATTATTAACAATGGCTTTAAGGGCTGTCCAACTATCATCCCTAGAAATGACTTTGCAAAATCTCAAAAAAAACTTAAAAAAATCTAGCTCGATTTGGTCAACGCGACCCGAGTTCTCTTAAGAATTCTTTATATGGTATGATACGTACGGTAGGCTTAATTTTATACTCCATGCAGTACGATATACTTTATATATTTCATAAAAATATTTTGATAAAAATTTTTAAAATAAAATATAATAAGATTGCAAATTCTATTACATAATGCCCAAACCTACAACTATGTCTATTTTATGCAAATATACAAGCTATCCATTTAATATTAAGTTTAGACACTTTTATCAGAAGCATATTATTATACATTAAAGGAAATATGGACGGTTGCGATCTAGCTATTTTTTTGATAAAATAATTTTTGTCTATCAATTGATAAAAATATCCTTTCATCCATGTAACTCAATAAATTAAGAATTTTCATTATCTTAGTTGTACATGTTAATTTTTTCCAATTAGAATAAAAAAATTAACAAATCAACATAGATGAATCTATGTTTAGGATTTTTTTGCATATATACCTTTTCAAATATTCAAATTTGCACGAACACCATCATAAAATTGCTATTTTCATATATATTTTAATTTTTTTTCTTTTTGCACATCTATCTATTTGTTATTTTAATTTTAAACCATTAATTTTTTTAATGGGTATTAAATGATATGGGTATATGCGTTTAAAAAAATATTTTATGAGGATATACTTATAAATATTAATTTTGAAAAAAAATATTTATGTAAATTTAAATATTTAAAAAAATATATATGTAAAAAAAATTTATAATTAACTTAACATTATATACGAATAAGAAATGATATGTCAATGTATTCCTTAACTATCTGAGGAGTACGAACAAAAGTTTCATTTGTTATCCTCTTTTTTCCTTATTACTTTCAATCAGATTATTTTCTTTATTGTGTAATATCTACTAGTGGGTCATTAAAAGACAATTCAATCCAATCCAAGAGTTACAGCATCTTAACCTTATATTTTTATCAAATCACCAACATAAACAAATCATCTAGAAATCTAGGTTGCTCCAAACATTATGAGCAATCACCACCGGTATCTTGAATTGCATGGAATTTTGCTCTGCAACCATTCATCCATCCATCGTACCACAAAATATCTTTCCTCGTGTGGACCCTCCCAATGGGATGGAATGGATTTACACGTGTGCTTTCCCGTTTGACCAGGACATGGAGGTCATTTCCCGCATGTCAAATGTCGCGGTTGATGCCGGTAACATGACCGCAGATCCCCCGACGCCGCCAGCACGCCACCACCACGAAGCAAAGCGAGCAAACAAAAAGGAAGGACAAATAAAAGCCCACCCATCAAATCCCAGACCAACTAAAAACTCATAAAGCCTCTCTCTCTCTCTCTCTCTACCTTCTCTGTCTCTTCTCTATTCTTCTCCCCCTTATCGAGCTGGGATTTGAACGCGCTCCGCCCAGAAAGCTGTTGAAAACCCTCATCTATATGGAGTGGTTGGAAACCCTAATTTGTTCCTCTCTTACTTTCTGATCTGGTGTTCTGCGACACTAGGGCGAAATCCCTGTTCGCTGGCGCCATTGGAGCTCGCAAAGTCCGCCGGCTGGGCCTCCTGTCGCGTGGGAAATGGAAGGGAGTGGGGGGACCTACAATTCGCGCACGGCAGAGGAGGTTTTTCGGGATTTCAGAGGCCGGCGAGCCGGCATGATTAAGGCTCTCACCACTGGTCTCTCTTTCTCTTCTCTCTCTCCTCGTCGGTTTCTCTCATTGTTGAGCTCGATTTTGGGTGCTTTTTAGGCATTTTCTCGTTTTGATTTGTGCGTGTCGTTGTTGGTTTCTGAAAAGAACGTTTTTTCTTTTTCCTTCGTTGCTGATGTTGCAGAGGTTGACAAGTTCTATCAGCTCTGTGATCCCGGTGAGTCATCCCCTTCTCTGTTCGATCTGGTGGTGGTAGGCTTCCATCATTTATTGCTTGCATTTTTTTGGATTGTTCGTTGGTGGAATTGGACCTCTTGCACCTGCTTTAATTAATTGTGTGCCATTTCCTGGGTTTCTTAGATGACTTGGTGCTGAAAGATCATATTTTTATTTTTCAAAATTCCATCTGTTGACATTCTGTGATTTTGTCAAGGCTATTATTGGTATTTTATGCATTTCTATTCAAATCAATGTTTCATAATGAAATATCCACGACTGCCTCCCGCACGCCGCACCACCGCGCCACGCGCTCCCCCCCCCCCCCCCCGAAACCCCACCAAAAAATGAAAAAAAAAACCCGGCTAAATGCCTTCACATATTCAGAGATCATTGATGTAGTTTTGAGTGGCAGGGTTAATTTATGCTAATGTCTTATAGCTGGCACAGGGATGGTTGGTTATGATATACGATATTTGATTAACTAGCGTTTTTTGAAATTGGTAACTATATGATTTCTGCTATTGTCGAAACTCATTTTTTGACTTTGTAGAAAAGTTAAAATTTAAGCAGGTCATACTTTGTTCCTCCACGTTAATGTTTTAAGAAAACATTAGCCTTGCTATATACCGAGTAGCAGCACTTCCTGAGAAGTACTCAATGGCTATTTTGTGCATTTTCTGTAATTACTGTTTGTGCGATGCAATGGATTACATATTTCTCACTGGTGTATTGAAAGCTATACGATTTTACATATTTCTCACTGAAGTATTGAAAGCTATATGATTGTACAAATTTCTCACTGGAGTATTGAAATCTATATGATTGTACATATTTCTCACTGGATTATTGAAAGCTATATGATTTGTCATTGATGCAGTTTGGAACATGCATATTGAGAATGTTACATACTGAACATTTCATTGCATTTGCAGAAAAGGAGAACTTGTGTCTTTACGGACTTCCCAATGAGACCTGGGAAGTAAATTTGCCTGCCGAGGAAGTACCTCCAGAGCTTCCTGAGCCAGCACTAGGAATTAATTTTGCCAGGGATGGGATGGATGAAAAGGATTGGCTGTCGCTGGTTGCAGTTCACAGTGATGCATGGTTGCTGGCTGTTGCATTCTATTTTGGGGCTCGCTTTGGGTTTGATAAGGAGGCCAGGTATTTTTTATTTTTTATTTGAACTGTGACTATGACATTCCCAAAAATATATGCCTCTGTCAAACTTGGCCCTCTTCCTTGTGTTTAAGGGCACTTCTTCTTAAGTAGTTACCTTTTCTATTGTTGATGCAATTATGATATCACATCATTCAAATACTTTTACTGTGAAAAAATATATTGACATGCAACTTCTATTTATTCTATTTATCACCAGCAATTGATTTATATGTAAAGATGGGAGTGTAAGGTGCTCTTGTTATTTGTGACATTAGGATTTAGACTTGTCATGCGATGTGGTTGTCTTGTTAGTGTTTGCTTTTGTTTGTATATTGATGATTTGAAGAATTGCATCTCTTCACATAGTTATGATCTTATTTTTATTGGTGTTTTTTTTTTTTTTTAACTTTTGATTATTATTTTTAAAGGTGATAAGGTGTGGTGTATGAAAAGTTGATCACACAACATTGTGCACATATATGCAGCTTGGCAGACTATGACTTACTAAATGCTTGAAAATGGTATGCGTAATATTTCACAATACTATTATGCATTTGTTGTCTATCAACTGTGTCTTGTCTTAGGTGGCTGACAAGGTATAAGGTAGGACAAAAATGGTGAGATTGATTTGATGCAAGCATTTTTCAACTAATTCATATTGAAAAATTGATAATGTTTAGAAAACAAAAAAAAGAAAGGAAAAGAAGAGAGAAAGGTCATATCTCATTGCACTTTTGCACTTATGTAGATCATAGCATGCCACAAATCATAGTTGAGCCTTTCTATTGATTTTTCTTTTGGAATGCATTTTTATATTTCTATAGGTAAACTTTAAACTTCATACGCATAACCAACATAACTATGTCCTTTGTTAAACAATGTGATCAGACATCAAAATCAATTATGCACATTGTTGATCATGATTTAAGACATCCAAAATATCTTAAAACAATGATTTACATATTTTGGAGATTTAATACCTATTTATCTGATCATTAAATAAAAATTTGTCTGGATTGGTAGTTCCGAAGAATCCTATTCATTTGACTTTTGGTTCATCTGGTTTTTAAGATAAGTAGAACTAGATGAACAGTGTTGATCCAGTGACTTGGATGGCCTACCTTGTGCTTTGGCATGGATACATCTAGATTAGTTACAGATGGTAGCGCTGAAACCATCCTGATATATGCATGTGGCATTAGTTCCTGCACATAGTGGGCCCAGGTGAGATTGGGCAGTCATCTGAACCAATTGTACGTATTGTAACAGAGTCCCCATAATATATAGTAGAGATCTTTACAGATTTGGTGCTTTGAGAATTTATCTCAATTAGAGTTCAGGACTCACTGATTGCAAGCTTTCATTAAGCACTACTCTAGAATGAGCATGATAGTCTTTTGGTAGCTGCTAATTTGCTTGTTTGTTACTTTTTGTCAATGTTACCATGGCTTCACATTTTACAGGTGTATTTCTATTTTTTTTTTTTAATTTGAAGAATCAGATACACTGTCACATTAACCTTTCCAACATTTCTTAGGAAAAAAATTGTAAACTCCACCTTAGGCCTCATTACTTGAAAAATAGAAAATTTATAGAATTGTACTAGATAGGTGATTTTTAGTTAAAGAAAGATGCATTTCCATGAACCAAGTTTAGTTTAGTGCTCCATGACTATTGTGATTTTGGCATTGTGAAACGACCTACCAATTTCTAACAGTTCAGTTTGTAACTAAAGATTATTTTTCTGTCATCTTTTACTATTAAAAGTGCAGATCCCTTTATAAGAATCATGAGGATGATTGGAAACTGTTAAAATGAATCGGTGGGAAATAATCAGTATGCTTCACATAAGTGTGGATTTCTTAATTCTTATCATGATCTCATTCATCCTCCTTCGGGCTTATACTTTCAAATTGCTTACCGAAAACTGTATCTTCTTCCATGTTAAATGGAAAATTTTCCTTGCCTAACATCGGATAAAAAGCGAATTACTAGTTATTTGATCTGCCTTCTCTCTGCACTCCCTCTGTTTTTGGGTTTCTGTAGCTTATTCTATCTTTCATCTTTCTCTTCCTAATCATAATGTGAGAGAAGTCTTTTTGCCACAAATGGAATGTGATGCCTCTCTATAGAAGCCATTTATTCGGAGCCATCCTTTTTCGCTTTTGAATCTTGAATTTGTAATTGCATTGTGTTCTTGAATTTCAAATTGCATTTTTTTTCCTCTTTTTTTTCCTGTGTGGTACTTTCCTTTCTGTATTGGACACAATATGCCGATTAGTAAACTCATTACTAAGCGTAGAGAGTTTAATATTATGGGAAGCAGAATCTGAACTTGTTCTTTGCTTTTTTTTTTTTAAAAAAAAAGCATTATTTCTTGGTGATAAAATGAAGCATTCCATAGAAAATGATGCCTGTCCTTGAATGAAAATCTGTAGCATGTCCAAGTAATTTTGCGAAGGCTGTCTTTGAGATGAAGACTGTTTCTAAAACAGAGATATGGTTTTTGGAGTTTGGACTTTAATCTTGCAGGTGTATTAAGAGTTGAGGGAGGGGAATATGAGCTGAATGCTCTGATATTTATTGGGCCCGCTCAAAGTATGGTACAGACTGCTGAGGACTACTCTCTTCTAAGCACACTTACAAATTTATACGGTGCTACGCAAGGTCTGCGGACTTGGTACTGGGATCTGTGCCGGCTGGCTGGTGGTATGAGTTGGTATGCATCCATACTGGACCAGACCAGTGCAAACTGAGACAGAAGTGAAGAAAGGAACTGGGGAGGAGGAAAAGAGATAAAGAGGGGAGGGGGAGAGAGAAGGAAGGAAGGGAGGGAGAGGGTGGCCGGAGGAGATACCAATGGTGGCCACAAGCAGGCCACGGGTGCGCTCAGAGGGCCACTAAGGCCTCTGCTTTCTCCGCCAAATTGAGGCTAAAAGAGAGAGAGATATAGAGCGAGGGGGGGAGAGAAAGAAAAGGAGGGAGGGGAAGCTGGCAGAGAGGCCAGCCGAAGGCAGGGAGGGGAAGCCGGCAGAGAGGTCGTTGGAGGGCCTCTAGCTAGCCATCGTGGCCGTCAAACAGCAGAATCGCAGCCCGCGGCTCCACGGGAGTGAAATAGGGGCGATCACCCTTGTTTCATAAGGTTTTTTTTAAAAAATCTTGACCATAGTTCATTTTAAAAAAAAAAAAAACGTGACGAACTAAATGGGGGCGGTCGTCCTTGTTCTGCAGCTCCATCCATGCCTTTTCTACTGCCTGGCGGCCACCCGGTACCCTCCGATGGCCTCTTCACCTGCGCCTCCCTCCGGTACCTTCGCTCCCCCTCTCTCTCTATTATTCTCTCAATTAAACATCCTATCGGGCCACGTAGCCTCCATGGCCCTCTGACAATGTCATCCCCTCTTTTCCTCCCCTCTTCTCTCTCTCTCTCTCTCTCTCTCTCTCTCTCTCTTCCTCTCTTTCCCTCTTCCTCATCTGGTGTTTCAATCTAGCTAGCTGAACCATCCTGGTTGCAGTCGGTACGGCTCGGAATGCCCTAAACTACTCAGTTCGGCGAATGCTACTGCCATGTTTATACAAAGGGATGGTTGATGGGCTTGTTTGTTGAGAAGACTTGTATGCCTACGACTTTGAAATTGATAGATATTGGTTGCACACTTGAACCATAGTAGCTCTTTATTATCTGCTTATGAACAATTTGTCTTTTATTTGCTTGTGGTATCTATTGTGAGTGTTTTATTTCTTTCGCTCTTTTTTCCTGAATGAACTTCGAATCATGCATGGTGGACTGTTTGGTTATATGTCAAGCGCATACCTGGTGATTATTAGTTGCCTTAGCACAATTTTCCATCAATTTTTGAAATAAATTTATTAGTTATGCTCATCCATTTGGTTAGTTTTTATATTTTCATTGCTTGTTTTGAGTGAGTAGACATTTTAAGAAATGAGACACTGAAATGTGCATCCAAGGACTTGATAGTTGGAAGCTGTTTTCTTGGTGTTATTACATGTATGTGTGGATTAAAATTTTGTAGTATAGGGAATCACAGATTTGCCTCAACTTACTGTTAGGTTGTTGATTTTGTACGAAGTCCACAGGTGGGTTAAGCTTAATTGATTTTTTTGTACCATATTTGTCATCTCTGCCCAATATACTTCATTTCCATACCCTAAGCCATGGCTACGATCAAGTTCTTAACATTTTTTTAATTTTTCATTGTTGATTTTAGTTATTAATTTGTTATTATGAAGTCCATTCATATGACATACTTTTCTTCCTATTTGTTGTAAGTATTGGTCAAGAAGAAAATTTGTGGTCTTCTATTATATCAATAAGTATATAATAAGGAATATAATAAGTTCCCTTTAGCACATTGGATTTGTTGTTATTTGTTGGGTTCAGAAACATGACAAGACGGGCTAGCATGCAGAGAACATGTACCATTAAGAAGTCTCCTTTGCTTTGGGGTGACTAACAAGATTTTTCTTCTTGTACTCAGTAAAGAAGTTTCTTTTCTTTCTATTTTCTCTCTTTCTCCTCCTCTGTTATTCATATGGACCCCGAACTGTAGTCCTTGCATGAGAATGCTAATTTTACTATTACTTTTTATGGTCTTTATCTAAATTAGATAGAATCATTGTGTAATGTAGTTAAGCATGATAAAACAACCAAGTTTTCATTTTTCTTCTTCCAAGGTTAAACTCTCAGTTTTAGCTTATGCTTCAGCCAGTTGTGAACTCAAACATTATGGTCAGCTCTGCTGTAACTAAATTTGGTTGGAGTTGGTTAAGAAAATTATTGCAGGTTGCTTGTTTCACTTTAAACAAAGATGCTTTCTATGAATTTATTGTGATTTCTTGAAACACCTGAAAGGCTGAAACTAATGTTTTAAAATCGCTGATCCAGTCCAACCACTTTTTTGTTCTGGGTTATGGGTCTGTGGTTGGACTGTGGGTTGGCTTTTGGCTGACCGTCCTAAGAGGCGAGAGTGACCCATCCCAACCCCTTGCATCTCAAAATCACCGGCATGTTCATCCACGGGGTTCTTCCTTTTTCTTTCTGAAAACTCCACCATCCAACCCACTCCATTGCTGTGCCAAAGATCGAAGATGTCTGGCAACAATGTCCAATATTATCATGGGGAATGATTCAGCTGACTGAAGGACGGCATCTGCCACCACAAATCTCATTGCTTCTTTTCCACCCTCCGTGCTCCAAAGAGGCCACTTCAACGAGCTCCAATCTCCCAAACCCATGTATCAACCCACAACAGAGGCACGACCCATGCCTGATGAAGCCCATCCTTTACAAAACCCAATCAAATAAACCTCCAGAACTACCCATTTTCAAGTCCATGCCTTGACCGTTGGAGTCACAACAACCATCTTACACCATCAACCACTTGATTTACCCCCAAAGAAGAGAGAGAGGAAGGGAGAACGATGGAGGTGGGCTATTATAGGGCAGAGAAGTTGGAGACCAGCCTCCAGGCATCGAGCTTTACTCGTTTTCTTTTAATTCTTTTTCTTTGGTCGCTGGTCTGTGCGAGTCTTTCCCGGCTGTCCCAGGCAGCTCGAGCTGTTTAACTGCTTGGGCCAACAGGTTGACCGGCTTTTCTGTCAACCCATCCTGCAAAGCCTGATGGGTGACAGATTGATAGATCAACCTGAGCAGGCAACCAGTTCTTACCTGAAACTATTTTTTCAATGATTAACTCACTTTTGTTTCTTCCACTTAAAGCCAAAGAATGCTTTTGTGGAGAAAAATGTTTTAGTGAAATTTGTAAAACCATGACTCTTTCTTTATTGATTGCATATCTGAAATATCTTGCATACTTGTTAGCTACTAACCAATGTGTTCATCAAAGGGTTCTGTTTCCATTCATATGGCTGTATGTCTATAAGATAATTGTATTGGTTATTTTTTTTTGTTTATATTGTTATTCTAAAAAATGTCAACATTTAAGGATGTGCTCTTAGTACCAATTCCATTGCTTGACATAGGAGCAATTCAATGTTCTTAGATCTTACACGTTGTTAATGTCCTTGACCTTAGTGTTTATTGGTGTTTAAAGTTGGGAATTAGTTTACTGTAGACAGGTTTGAGTCAAGTGGCACATTCAATCAAGGTTTTAAATTTTGGCTAATAATGATTCAAATCGACACCTTATACTTGTTTCCCTTAGTTTGCCAGTCTTGATTAGCTCTGACTGAAACTGACAGATAGCAGTTTAGCGTCAGTGGTTTCATCAATTTTAGCCAAAAGATATGCATAAATTTCTTATGCATTATTATATTATTTATCATGATATTGGGATATTTTTTCATCGTCTATTTAAGTATATAGGCTGTATTTGTCAATTTGGCACCATCCTTCTTCCTTTGTTGAGTAAAATAGGGAATATTTACCTATGGATTATAAATGATGATGAGTATTTGCTTGGTCAAGAAATTGTTTAGAAAACTGTGTCAAGAAATTCAAAAGAGAAATAGTGTTTCCTAGATTTAAAAGATTATTTTTGGGCTTTTGAAAGATAATTTAGGGAGCAGGAGGGGTCCATTTAGTAGAAAGAGCTCCTCAAATAGCCTATTTGCAAGATTTGGGCTTGGATTATATATGTATGTATGTATGTATGTATGTATGTATTGCTTTACGGCGATTGTTGTAATTACTCTAGAGTATGTGGCATATATGCCTTTTCTTGTTTTATTTTCTCTAAATTTTCCATAAATTTTATAATCTCTCTTCTTTTTGGGACAAAACTTTGAAACTTGAGCCAAAATTGCTTGAATCATCAAAACCGGAACTTGGTTGCTCTGCTGAAGCCAAAACCAGTTTTGAGTTTTTGAACGTTGCACATAGTCGAGGATCATTGTTTATTGAACAAACTCAATATTATGCATTTATGAACTGAAATTGGAGTATATCAATATTCAATGTGGAACAAATTGATGAATGGAAATGGGTTGCTATGCAAACATTGGTGGATTCTTTTAGAAAGCCTGTGTAAGGCTTGGAGGGATTATTATTTTGTGTCATATTCGCAGCAGATATTGTACATTTCACTAGTTGTAAATGGACAAGGACTCATTGTCAAGTATAATGCCTCAGGGCTTAGAAAATCCTAACAAGAGGACTAAGTTGGTGTAGGCCCTAGGTGAATCACAATTGATTCTAGTACGTTGTTTGGTTTCACTCAAAAGCTGTTGAAAAAGCTGTTGTGGTATTTCGAGTAAGACTATGTGTGGTTCTTTTGATTTCATTAGAAAGAAGGTTATAAATACTTATGTAGAAAGTTTGAGTTTGGCAAGTGTCTTTTGGAATTTGGAATGATGATTGAATGGGATTTTGAAGCTTTCCATGAGATTCTGATGGTAGTACAGGATGGTACCATGGATGGCTGGAGAAGTGGGGACTGAAAGTAGTAAGAATAATTCCTTAATTGGGAGATGTGATGATCCTGAGCACTGTTTCTAAAAGATGGCTGCCTTGGCCATCTAGGTGCCCTTCTTAATGTTTTACATTCTGTTTGAGTATGATGTGATCAATTTATGAATTACTACTGGATTTTTCCAAGTTCTTTTTTTTTTTTGGATGGAGTTGGGGCTGCATGCAGAGGCTCTATGAGCTAGGTGTCCTGCAGTTGCCTGTTTGCTGCCTATGTATCTTTTAGAACATCAATCCAAAATGTTTATGTAATGTGATGTTCTTAAGTATCAGTTGTTAATAGAGGATCATTCACAATGAAAAGATTGCTGTTGATGGAAAACTGTTTGAGTTATGCAAGTATGACAAAAATTGTTACACTGTTGCCCATGTTTTGGCATGATTATGGCGTTTAGGTGTCCAATATCAAATGCTTGCTCTTGAGGAGATTTGCTTGGAAAGGAATTGATGAATGAAGTGAAAGGTGCGGGAAGCAATTGTTGAAATGGAGGGTGATAGGTGAGAAGGGTGATAATATGAGAACGTTGGACAGAAATGGGTTCTATTCCTAGTAGCCAGAATCTTCTATCTAGGTTTATGCACCTGCTTTAGAGTCCTTCTGGAATTTCAATTCTGCATCTGCTCCCTAAGTGCTTCTTTACAAAAAGAGTTTCTAAAATATCCACTTCCCTGCAGCTGCTCCTGCACCCAATTCTGGCAACTAATGTTTTAATTATGAAGTTGGTTTGCTAATATAGAGAGGGGAGCAATTCTAGCACCCATCTTAGGAAACTTCAGTTAGAAAGGGAAACAAATAAAATGTTAATGTTCTATACCTAGGACATTCCTGACTAGACTAACTCATTATTTTTTCTTCAGCTACAATCACCAATCTGACAATAGAAGTATTTAAAGAAGGAATCTGTCTGATTCAAATTGGATCAAGACATGGATAGTCTTGAACATTATGGTGAGCCACTGGGGTCCACCTGGTTTTTCTTTTTTGGTATAAAATGAATGGTCATGTAGCAGACAGCCCCATTTAAAAATCTTGTTCAGTTTTTTTCCTGAGCAATCAACAATGAACTGTCATAGAAAAATTAAACTTGTGTACGGTAGATTCTGCACTAGTGACACGGTTGCCAACACTCTCCCCTTCATGTTTCTAGTGATGAGATGCATGTCTGGTACACCATTTTGTTTGATCATGAAGTTGAGCTTATTTTATAATGAGTAAATTCAAGTTATTTTGGTCAATTCTCTTCATGTCTTGATGTTAGAGTTGTTATGTCTTATATTACTTTCCTAAAGGCATAACTCAGTGGTATTTTTTTTTTGTAATTGTGCCTGGCCTCTCATGTTGTCCTACTTCAACTTCTTTTTATTGTGCCTGGTCTCTCATTTCCTTGCAACTGTGTGCTTTTGAGCGTGCATATGGAAATCAACAAGATGTTTCCAAATTTGTTGTTGGAAACCTCATAGGGCCATGGAGAGGAATTGGAATCAGGCTGGGGGGTGCATGTTTACGATCACATACCATATATAATTGTTTCTCAGCAAGTTTGAAAGGAAAAAGTGGAAAAGTGCTGAACCTTGGACCAATAAGAATACCAAATATGGTATGAAAAGCTATGGGATAATGCAGATGTATTCAATTCACTAGGTTATATGGGTTAATAAAGATACAATAAATCCTAATAATGGAAGATGAGTAATTATGTAATATCAGAATAAGTAGGGACAAATTGTGTCAATTTCCATGGAAGCAGATTTGTAAGCCATACTATGGATGAACTAGTGAGAATGATAACACAATGTTGACTGAAAATTATTTGATCTAATTTGACTTTGTGCAAAGAAGGTAGATTGGATGGTTACAATTTTTATTCTTGGTCATTAATGGAGTTATGAAAAGGACAAATCTTCATATTGTTTTTATTTATTTTCTTAAATGATAAAATTCTAAAATAAGCTAGTTTTGTGGTGCTAAAGAAACTGATGTAATCTATATTGAGATCACTTATAGAAAAGAATACTTTTTAAGCACTAGAATTTTGTGTGATGAGGCGAGTGAGTTTTTAAGTATGGAAAAGTTTGGAGGATGTTGGTAAGGTTTGTTGTCTGAGTCAAAATTGAGCATGTGGAATGTAATTTGTCGGCAATAAAGTTAAAGGAATGCTTATATTATGGCTAAGAAATATCTCAATGTTATCGTTTTGCTATTGTAGGCTTATTATACGAAACAATGGAGATGTAGAAGAAAATATCTTTCACATAAATAGATGGATAAAAGAGTGGTGCATAAAGGGGATCTTCTTTTTTTTTCAAAGATAGTGGCAAAGCCTATAATGTTAGGTGAATGGCAATTCTAAATATGATCTACACCTAGATGAGGAGGCTCACCGGGAGGAGGCTGTTGACTGGTCACTCTTGGTATAACAAAAAAATTTGAGAGAGAGTTATTTTAGAGGAATCAGTGATGCAACCAAGGAAAAAGTCCTGGTAGACGCATGTGAGTTAAAGATCTGATGAGGCTTCATTTTAGGAGTTGGAGTCAGAAGTTGGTTAGAGGATGTGGAAAAAGAATGGGAAGACCCATGAAAATCTTAATGGAAGTTCTTTAAAAAAAAAGTGGTGTTGACAAAGGTGGTTGAAAACAGGATTATTAAACTGGAACCACATAATTCTGACAGTGCTTTTTATCATGGTTATGATTATTGTAGTTGCTGTAATGAATGCCACTATTTTCTTTTCAACAATAATGAAAAGCCACTGTAACCTTTTATGGATGCTGACATAGGATTTGAAAATATCTAAGGGATTTAGCAACAACAGTTTTAGAGTAATTCTTTTTCGAGAAACAGGGTGGGCAAATCCAGGCGACGAAATTACCTAGGTCCAATTACTTGAGGAAACATTCACATGGTTTATTACTTGGAACGTCCTCCATATGGAAGAGTAAATAGGGGTGCAGCCATTCTGGGTCGATAAAACATAGTTGATTATGTGGAAATACTTGAAACAAATTTCTTTATACCTGATCAAATATGATTGTTAGAAAACTGTGAAAGTTTTATAGCATAATGCACTTGGATAGGTAGCTTTTGTGAGCCACAATGGAGGCAAAGTCTGTACCCAGAGACTAATCATTTTTTAGATGTCGTGATGCTAATGAGAGTTAAATGTAAGGTTGACCTAACTGCATAAAGATGCTCAATGATTTCTAAGGCTTATTCCTTACCTGTCTAAATAGTAATATGAGTGAACCAATATATATGCTTTCTGAGTTAGATGGTGTTGGGATTCTGGAGGGGCTGTAAGCATCTAGGTCATGAAGAACAATTATTATAAATTGCAGAGTAACTTGCATGATGGTACCAGAAGAACGAGAACAAGTTGTACAAGTTAATATTTGTGATAGTGTCAAGTTTTATGTTTCTCGTTATAATATTTAATAATACAGAATGATCTATACCTGGGACAAAACCTGTACTGCTCATTTTATCTGCATCCTCATGTGGAACAGCCGCTTGGATTGGCTCGTATGCATTGATCTAGCTTGAAGTGATTTGCAGACAAACCTATAACTTTGTGACCATATTCTTTATGGACCTAACATGAAGAGGATCATGGTTCAGTGCAAGTCAAGTTTCAAAATCAGATCTACAGAGATTGTTAATTATTGTATTATTTGGCCAGCTCTTTTTATCGCCTGGTATACTTCGCAATGTGAGGTCTAATGCACAATCGTAGATTAGAGTCTAGGTAAATTTTCCATATGAACTTGTCTTATTCTGTTCTTTTTTTAATATAATGATAGGATGCTTGTGTGATTTAAATAGATTCTGAGCATGGAATATTTCCCGTTCTTTTGGGTTTTTCCACCCACCTCCCTCCGGGGGGGTTGGGAGGGCGGGAGGGTGTGATGTGGCGGTCTCTTCACCAAGTTTTAAACAACACCTATTTATGATTGAATTGCTAACATATAGCTGAATGTTGGTCAATCCTTAAAGCAAGGAAAGTCCTACTGTCGCGAATTGCTTGGTTCGGGGCATGCCAAACATAACAAGGCTGGACTGGCTTAATTCTTTCTCTTGGTTTGAAAACTCTGGTGAGGGGGGTTGGGGGGCCGCAAGAGAGAGAGAGAGAGGGGGTTCGAAAGCCCTCACTCGTTCTCCATGCATCATCTGTAGGGGGTCACCCCTATTTCAAACGAAACAAGATCATGCCCTAAATTTTTCTTTTTGCGAATTTACAATTTAAGTGAATTTGACAAATTGTGTGCCAATTTCAGTTGTAAATTTGCAAAATAATTGAGGGCTTTCGTGCCCTCTTCCTCCCTCTCTTTTTTCCTCTCACTCCTCCCTCTCTAGCTTTTGCTCTCCCTTTTTAGTCATGCCTTGTATCCTTGTTTTTGTGAACTTTAACTTTCAAATCTCAAGATTTTCACATCTGCACAAATATTCTTCTTGCATTGTAGTTGTATTTACATTCAGTGTTCTGCATCTACTTTGTCTACTGAATTGATAGACTGTTGGAAATATCTTCTAACATTATTCATGCATATGATACTCTACTTCACAGCTTTCCAAGAGGAACTATTTTTCTTTGTTGAAATTTAAACTCTTCTGACCTACTAAATGAAAATTATTAATGATTGACATGGTTTATCTCTCTCCCTCAGTCTGCCTCTCTCTCTCTCCCTCCCTTCCTCTCTCTCTCCTTCTCTCTCCCTTCCTTCATCTCCCTCTGCCTCCCTCCATCTCTCTTTTCCTCTCTTTCCTTCTCCCTCTCCCCCTCTTTCTCCAGCTCTTCCTTTGTCGATACAGTCTGGAACAGCATGGTACAGTATCATACAGTACCATTGGGCAACTGATATGGATCCCGATACCAGCACGACTAACCTTGCTTGAAAGTTAGTCATGCCTTATGTTCTATATCCTTGTTTTTGTGAACCTTAGCTTTCAAACCTTAAGATTTTCAAATTTGCACAAATATTCTTCTTGTGTTGTAGTTGTATTTATGTTTATTGCTCTACATTTGCTTTGTCTATTGAATTGATAGACTATTGGAAATATCTTTTGTCGTTGTTCTATGATACTCTGCTTCATATCTTTCCAAGAGGAACCATTTTTCTTTGTTGAAATTTAAACTCTTCTGACTTACTAGATGAAAATTGCTAATGACTAACATGGTTTACCTCTCTCCGTCTCTCAACCTCTCTCTTCTCCCTCCCCTTCCCCGGCATCTCTCTCTCTCTCTCTCTCTCTCTCTCTCTCTCTCTCTCTTTTCCCTTCTCTCCCCCCTCTCCCCATCCCTTTCTAGCGCTCCCTTTGTCAATATGGCTCGGAATGGTACAGCAAACCTTGCTTGAAACTTAGTCAAGCTTTATGTTATATATCTTTGTTTTTGTGAACTCTCGCTTTCGAACCTCAAAATTTTCGCACTCACAAATATTCCTCTTGTATTGTAGTTGTATTTACATTTATTGCTCTGCATTTACTTTGTCTATTGAATTCATAGACTACTGGAAATATCTTCCGTCATTAGCGAATGATACTCTACTTCACAGCTTTCCAAGAGGAACCACTTTTCTTTGTTGAAATTTAAACTCTTCTGACTTGGATGAAAATTGTTAATGACTGGCATGGTTTACCTTGTGGCACTGCAACTATGCAGGAGGCGACTTTTTAACATGATCAATAATCTCCCAACTATATATGAGGTTGTGACTGGAACTGCAAAGAAGCAATCAAAAGAAAAAACCCCTAATAACAGCACCAAGAGCAACAAATCAAGCTCAAAGATGGTATGTATTAGTTATTGCATTTCTTGTTTTCTTCTTTCTCCTTAGACATTTCAAATCAAATTTTTGCTGCCCTTACAGCCCCTGTTCCTTTCCTTGTCCCAGCAGTCACGGCAGGCAGAGTCAAAGCCATCAAAGATGCCTGCCCCAAAAGAGGAGGAAGAGAGTGGAGAGGAGGATGTGGAAGAGGAGGAAGAGGAGCATGGAAACACTTTGTGCGGTGCATGCGGAGACAACTATGCGAATGATGAGTTCTGGATATGCTGCGATGTGTGTGAGCGATGGTTCCATGGAAAGTGTGTCAGGATCACACCTGCTAGGGCTGAACACATCAAACAGTACAAATGCCCAGCCTGCAGCAACAAAAGGGCTAGAGCATGAAAGTGAACTGTTATGGCTGATGTATTAGAATAGGGATTCGGAAACAGTGGGGAAAACCATTTTGGATGCAACAATCAATGGACCTGCATGTCCAAGTCAGGCTTCCAGGTTTTAGACTTAGTGTAATTAATTTCGTTTTCAGTATGTTACTGTTAACTATTTGTGTCTTTTTACATAGAGTTCATTTGTCATGAGTAATCCCTTATGTGCTAGATATGTCTTTTCTGGTAGATTGCTTCGTTTGGCGGACATTTCTACATTTTTAGGAGAAACTTAATTAGGTGCAAGTTAAGGGTGGTATACCTTCAAAATTGATTTCTTTTTCTCCAGTCATTTGATTAAAATAGATGATCAACTAATCTTATTTTCTTCTTCTTAGCTCTGCTGGTTGAATCGTCTTCAGCCATATTAATGGCTCGTTACTGCTGGCCGAATGGGTTCAGACAGGACTTCATCCGGCTATTTGATTTTCAGTGCTCTTCTGTGCTGCTGGGCAGCTGATCTGAGCCTACTAATGTCATCGTGCTTAATGTTTTGCCAAATACTTATAGTTCTAGAAGCTGGCTGAGCTGTCCAGATGACATGACATTTTGTGATTCAACCTCTGTATCCCCTTTTTTTCTTGGAAAGGAGATGCAACTTGCTTTTGAGTTTATCTAGCAATCTTGATGATTTTGGTTATGTAAATAATTTACTTTCAAATATGAGGGTTTGATATGCCTGAAAGATTTCACTGCTATGTGAAAGCACTAAATACCAGTGAGGGTGGAAATGATAGGAGTATAGTTTCTGCTTGGCAACAGCTTAGTGTTTAGAGGAGATTCAGAGAATGTCAAGAAAGCTTCTATGTGGGGGATCTACCAATTTGCTTCGTATAGGGGTATCTTGATCTTTTTAATAGGTCCTGTAACAGATGTTTGAAAAGCTTTTGTAGATTCCAGTTGCCTTGAACGGAGGCCTACAATCCATGAGTAAGAGGTTGTGGTTCTCTCAAAGGTTTTTCTATTGGCTGTCTCAAGTATTCTCTATATTACGTAGTAAGTTATAGTACCAAGCAATGTTCATTTTTTTGAGCTTTGTGAAACCAATCTCAGGTTGGATTATCCAATAAATACTTACTCAACAGTGCTATTTTTTGTTCACCAGATGGTATGGATGGGGGTTGTAAGGAAAGATTTGGAAAAGCTGGAAGATCTTAGAGGGCATTTGGTATGGGTTTCAAATCATCCATATTTTTAAAAATATCTTTAATTCAATGATGGGATATTTATCTTCAAGATCGGAAGTCTAATATCACATGGTAGTGACATTGGGCTAAACTATAAAGATAAAATACTTCTTGGTCTAGTAAATTGTTGTCATAAAAATATATTATTAAGTATATTATTATCATATCATAATTTAATAATAATTTTAAACTAAAATAAAATATTATATTATATTATATATAATAAAAATAATTAATATATTATTTTTATTTATTTTATTTTTTAATCAAAATAAATATTTATATTAATAAATAATATATTATAAGTATAAATAAAAATATTAATATTATAATAAGAATTAATATATTTTTATGAAATTAATAATTTATAGGATTAATAAATATATTTTTATATAATCTATTAATTATTAATGTATTAATAAATATGATAATATTTTATTTATAATATTATATATAATTAATAAATATATTTTTAAGAAATATATTATGATTAGTTTTGTATTATATGATCAATGATCTTGGATTTTCATAAAATATCAAATAGGTTACTCATGCATATTCAAGGATTTTTAATCACTAGATCATGGCCTACCAAATATGGTAATTTTAGATCATTGGTGATCATATCATTATAGATTTGGATCATCGGTGATCTTAGATCACTATGGTAATTTCATTTAGGTTCACCAATGCTATCTTATGTATATTTAAGTTTTGTAGGACTGAATCATATAGTTGGAATATCTAATTGCCAGCTTCTGTTGTGGGTGCTCATTCCTCAACATCTTTTCAACATCCCTCATGATGCAATTTTTATCAGCTGTTTACCTCAATATCCTCATCATCTTTCCAATCATCTCTTTCAACATCTTGCATCTCTTTTAACCAATATTGTGACCTGTCCCAGCCACAAACTGGCATCTTTATGCTCCATCATTCAGTAACACCTTATTTCCTCATAATTTTTCTAACAAAGATTTACCAACTCGAAATTGAATCTATACCGAGCAGTCAACATTACGAGTCGGTATCTCCTATATTGGATCATACCATATGCTTCTGTATCGTATTGGCCTTAAATTGACACATAAACAAGGAAGAACTATGGAGGAAAAGAGATGAAAAAAAAGAAAGAGAGAGGGAGGCCGATGGAGACATTGATGGTAGCCATTATAAGGCCATAGAAGTCCTTAGGCTCCACGGTCCTATATAAGAAAAAGAGAGAGAGAAAAAGAAGGGAAGGAGAGAAATAAAGGAAAGAAAAGATGAGGTGGGGATTATGGAAATATAAAAAAAATATAAAAGATAAATTAATAAAAAAATATTTATTATATAATAATATAATATATAATAAAAAGATTAGAGAGACACAATGAGAGAACGAGAGAGAGAAAGAAGAAATTCTTTCATAAGATAATCACACAATCTCATTCTATTTTCAAGTCCTTTTATAAGCTTTTCAATCCAAATTACAAAGAAACAATACCTCTCATTCATTTATAAAAGAAAATAATATATCTCAATTATTTATAAAAAAAATAATATTTCTCATTTCATAATTCTTAGGGAGTCATCTATATGGACTTCAATTGTTATTTATAATATTCTCCCCCTTGGATGACCCCTTCACGAAGAACGTGCCTCATTAAACCTTGCTGAAAAAAACCTGTGGGAAATAAAAAAACTTAGCCAAAGAAAAGAAGTATAATATTTTCTTGAATTGATTAGGACATACTGCCTCATTAAAACTTTACTTGGAAAACCCAATGGGACAAAACCAAGGTGAAGAAAAAAGAGTACAGTACTTTCCCTAAAGACCAGTTCCATAATCAACTTAGGTTTTTGAGCCGTTGCATCCCAATTTTATAAATTAATTTCTTAAATATCGTAGTTGGGAGCATCTTGGTGAATAAGTCAGCTAAATTTTCATAAGAGTGAATTTGTTGTACATTAATCTCATCCTTTTTCTGAAGCTCATGGGTATAGAAGAACTTTGGTAAAATATATTTAGTTCTATCTCCTTTAATAAATCCTCCTTTGACTTGTGTAATACATGCAGCATTATCTTCATATATTATCGATGGGATATTTTTTATACAAGATAATTCACATGATTCTCGAATATGTTGAATCATGGTTTTTAACCAAATACATTCACGACTCGTCCCATGGAGCACAAGAATCTATGAATGGTTGGATGAAGTTGCAACCATTATTTGTTTTAAAGATTTTCATGAGATGGCACAGTCACCATGAGTAAAAATATATCCAGTCTGTGACTTGCCATTATGAGGATCTGATAAATAACCAGCATCAGTATATTCTAATAATTGGTGCTCAGAATTATATGGATAAAGTAAACCTATGTCAACAATATCCTGTAGATAGCGCATGATATGCTTAATGCCATTCCAATGTCTTCGAGTAGAAGCAAAACTAAATCTTGCTAATAAATTTATTGCAAAGGTAATATCAGGTCGAGTATAATTAGCAAGATATATAAGTGCCCTGATTGCACTTAGATATGGTACTTCAGGACCAAGAAGTTCTTCTTCCTCTTTTTTGGATCGAAAATAATCATTTTTCAAATCAAGCGATCTAACAACCATAGAAAAACTAAGTGGATGAGCTTTATCCATGTAAAAATGCTTTAGAACCTTTTTAGTATATGCTGATTGATGGATGAAAATTTCACTTGACACATATTCTACTTGAAGACCAAGACAATATTTTGTCTTACCCAAGTCTTTTATTTCAAATTCTTCTTTCAAATAAGTTGCAGCCTTTTGAACTTCTTTAAGAGTTCTGATGATATTCAAATTATCTACATATACAGCAATGATAGCAAACTTAGTATTAAATTTTTTAATAAAAACATATGGGCATATTAAATTATTAGAGCATCCCATTTTTAATAAATATTCACTGAGTCTATTATACCACATTCTACAAGATTATTTCAATCCGTACAAGGATCGTTATAATTTAACTGAGTACATATTGTGAGAATTTAAATTTTTTTACTCCAGATATTTTAAATTCTTCAAAATTTTTTATATATACATCGCAATCTAACGATCCATACAAATATGCTGTGACTACATCCATAAGGCGCATATCAAGCCTTTTTTTAGCTACTAAACTAATCAAAAATCTAAAAGTTATGGCATTCATCATAGGAGCATATGTCTCATCAAATTCAATTCTAGGTCTTTGCAAAAAATCTTGTGCAACTAATCATGCTTTGTATCTTACGATTTCATTTAATTCATTTCGCTTTCTTATGAACATCCATTTATAGCCAACTGGTTTAATATCCTTTGGAGTTTGAACTACAAGTCTAAATACTTTACGTTTATGGAAAGAATTTAATTATGCTTGAATTGCTTCTTTCCATTTTTTTCAATCATCCCATTATTGGCATTCGTTAATACTTTTGGGCTCGTGAGCACCACAAGCAATACTAGATGCTATTGCATAAGCAAATACATTATCAACAATAATTTCCTTTCGATCCCATATTTTATCTTTTGATGTATAACTAATTAAAATTTATTATTTTCTTGCACTTGGACTGCTTCAGGAACCTCAACTAAAATTTTTTATTTTTAATAATTTGGTTATCCATAGAAGCTATATCATTAATAGTATTGGGGATAAACCCTACTCCCGTCGAAGTCCAGCCTAATGCTTAGCCTAATGCAACCAGTAATCACGAAAGAGCTTCGATCGAAAATTCTCCTCTAACGGTCGGACCTGAGCCGAACTCCTCTAGCGGCCAAATATTAGTCGAACTTCTTCAGCCAGTCGAACTCCTCAATGGCCGAGCCCCAACCGAACTCCTCCAGCAGTCGGACTCCTTCAGAAGCCGAACTCCTTCCGAATTTCTTCTTTAATCGAACTCCTTCAGGAGCTGAACTCCTTTCGAATTCTTCCTTTAGTCGAACTCCTCCAGGAGCCAAACTCCTTTCGGACTTCTCCTTCAGTCGGATTTCTATAGGAGCTAAACTTCTTTCGAATTTTTTCTTCAGTCGGATTCATCCAGGAGTCGAACTCCTACCGAACCTCTCCTTCGGTCGAATTTCTATAGGAGCCAAACTCCTTCCAAACTTCTCTTCAGTCGGATTTCTATAGGAGCCGAACTTCTTTCGAATTCCTCCTTCAGTCGAACTCCTCCAAGAGCCAAACTCCTTCCGGACTCCTTCTTCAGTTGGATTTCTACAGGAGCCAAACTTCTTTCGAATTTTTCCTTCAATCGAACTCCTTCAGGAGCGGAACTCCTTCCGGACTCCTCCTTCAGTCGAATTTCTATAGGAGCCAAACTTCTTTCGAATTTCTTCTTTAATCAGATTCTTCTAGGAGTCGAACCCCTACCGAACCTCTTCTTCGATTGAATTTCTACAGGAGCTAAACTCCTTCCGAACTTCTCTTCAGTCAAATTTCTACAAGAGCCAAATTCCTTCCAAACTTTTTCTTCAGTCGGATTCCTAAAGAAGCCAACCTCCTTTCAGATTTCTTCTTCAGTCGAACTCCGAACGCATGCTTTCATTAGATGGCATGGCTGTCATTATCAGTCTAGCAACACCTCTCTCTCCGTAGTAAATCTCATGCAGTCTCGAGCGATCCACGATCAGATGTATGGCTGCCATTATCAGTCTGGCGATACCTCTCTCTCCATAGCAAATTTCATGCAGTCCACTATCAGATGGTATAGCTGTCACCATCAATCTGCTACAGGCTCCATCTATAAAAAGAAATCCTCTAGATATATTTTTTCTAAGCTCTCTTCTTCTTTTCAAAACTCTGTCAAACTCTTTTCTGAGCACTTCATTTATGTTGGCTAGAAGAGCTGACTTGATCGTCGGAGGATCCTGTCGGAACCACCACCACTGACTCCAGATGAAACTTTATTTTGCAGGTCACTAATGACGACCTCATCTTTCTTAACTCCAGTTCAATCCGGCATCAACCAAATTCTATACCAATAGAATTGATGCTAGAAGGAGGGCCTTCTGCTCCCCAGGTATCCTTATTCTTAAAGGAGTGCTCAGCCGACCCTATGGATCTTCTTCTTCAAGATCCATCTTCATCCTCTCCCTCAACCTTGAGAAATGCTTCCAAAGAGGATGACTATTCAGAGATCTACTACTTCTGCTGTCAGATCTGGGCCAGATCCGTCGTTCCCTGCTCCATCATCGATGCTTCAATCTTTTCCTCCATCGACGATCGTGGTAGATCCGGAGTAATTTAACCTACTAATGCAGTGGATTCAGGGCCTCACCGAAATGGTGCAAGCCATGCGACAGTCCTCGATGGTGGTTCTACCAAAAAATTTACCATTGGGATGTCAGAAATCGATTCCAAGGAGGAGCACTTGGGCTAGCATACCCGTAGCCCCTGGAAAGAAGAAACAGAGAGCAGAGGATCCTTACTTGGATCATGGTTCTTCTCCGAAAGGAACCTTCCTCATCCATGGTCGGAAGTCTTTCAAGACCTACGATTGAGTTAACATCCTCGATCAGAAACTACGGAAGATGGATCGATGGATTGAGGAGCTTGGCCACGTCATCCTAGCTCATCATGATGATGTCTACACCGATCCCTCTTTCTCTCTCCAAATTATGTAAGAGCCCGTTTTGTCGAACTTTAAGCTCCTCCAATTTGAAAACTACGATGAAATCTTTGATCCGATCGATCATCTAAAAGCCTTTCGGATCATGATGCTACTCCATAGCGCGTCAGACGCCATATTATGTCGAGCTTTTTCATTTACCTTAAAGAAAGCAGCAAGAAACTAGTACTCAGTATTGAAGCTGGGTACGATCTTTTTTTTGACCAGATGAGCCATCAGTTTGTGGCTCACTTCGTCAGTAGCCGACGTCTACACCAAGGTTTGGATTTTTTGATGAATATCAAGCAAAAGAAGAAAAAATCCATTCGAACTTATGTCATTCGATTTAATGCTGCTGTGTTGGAGGTCCAAAACCTAAATCAGTCAGTTGCGATGGCCGCACTCAAGGACGGCCTTCAGAAGAATGATTTGTTGTTTTCTTTGGAGCACTCCATTTATGTTGGCCAGAAGAGCTGACTTGATCGTTGGAGGGTCCTGCCAGAGCCACCACCATCGACTTCGGATGGAACTTTATTTTATAGGTCACCGACGGCAATCTCATCTTCCTTGACTCTAGCTCGATCCGACGTCAACCAGATTCTGCACCAACAAATAGTTTGTCTTGCTTCAAAATTTATATTTTTTTCATGTACCATTTTACTTGAATTTTTTTTCCATGGAACTTTATCTTTTGCACCAAGTGGTCTTCTACACTTCAAGCATGGCGCAGGTTGTTCTGTAGCCATATGGACCGATTATCCTGCTGGAACTTCTATCTGAATTGGAGTATTTTCAACTAAAATATAAGATTTGCATATCCTTCTTGTGTCTGTAAATGCATCAGGTAAATTATTTACTATACTTTGTAAATGAAGAATTCTTTGAACTTCCAGTTCACACTGATTCGTTCTTAAATTAAGAAATGATAAGTTTGGTACATTCCATGATAACTTACGTTGTGCTTCTAATACCTTTTTATCTCTCCCTAATGATCATTACTACAGAATTGGGCTATGACAGCGGTTTGTAACCGCTGTCCTAGTCCAAAAAATTATTGCTATAGATTATGACAGTGGTTAGCTAACCGCTGGCACTGCAGCCATCATCGTAGGTCTATGGCAGCAGTTGTTGCAGCGGTTATTGAAATCGCTGCTATATAGATTCTATTGCAGTGATTTTTAAACTGCTGCCATAGGCTTGTCTATGGCAGCGATTATAAAATTAATATTATAGACAGTTTATGACAGCGGTTATAGAACCACTCCCATAGCCTTATCTTTGAAAGTGATTACGTAACTGCTGCATTAGATTTAATGCAGCGATTGACACATTACCTACGACAGCGATTGGCACATCTATGGCAGTGGTTGTAAAATCACTGCCATAACTTCTGAATAATTAAAATAATATAAATTTTTTAATTTTTTATATATTTTATTTGATAAATATAGAGATATATAACATAAAAAATTATTATAAACATAAAAATATTTCTAAAATGCTAAAATTTTATTATCGAATAAAATTTATTATAATATTTTTTAAAAAAAATACATCAAAAGTTTTCTAAATCTACATCGTCATCGTCCCCGAAAGATGGAGCACGAGCTGAAGTTGGAGCTAGAGCCGGAGCCAGAGCTGGAGGAGCTGGAGCTGGAATGCATGCCAACATATCCTCAAAGCCCATGAATGCACCTTCAAAATACGTGCTGAGCATCGACACCATGTCTCTCACGATGCCCTTCAGATGAGATGCGCGCTCCTCAGCCCGATCCATCCACATCGTAGCATGATCTGCCCGTGCCAATGCTATCTCAAGCTCCTTTTGACTGACGACATCGAAAGCCTATGAAGAGATGCTTGCCTCAGACCAATAGCTGGTTAGCGTATGTCCGGGCCTGCATCAGATCCTCTCAGAGTGCTCAAGCCCCAAGACTTGAGATGGATGGTCATGGAGGCTAGAGGTATTCGGACCCTCACTCGCGAGCGCATCTAACTGATCCTGTAATTGTAAGTGCAAATAAAATTTTATAACAAATGCTATAATACTAATCATATATACTAATATATTTAATACTTACAAAAATTCTCTCGATCGCAGCGTTCATCAGCCTGCCCTTCTTATCCGTACGGCTGGATCGGAAGATCTCACTACGATTGAGCATCACTCCATCTCTCATCAGCTATAACAATGGATCAGTTTATCAAAAATATAAAAAAAATATTAATTTAATTTATCTACTAAGATTTAGAATTTATTACCTCTCTATGCACACGATTGGCCATAGACTCACGGTCGAAAGTATGCGTATACTCCTGGGCTGCTCGGTTCTCCCGATTCTGACAGAAGATAGCCTAATAAGTATTCAAATAAATAATAAATATTTAAAAAATATTTAAATATAATTTTAAGTATATTAAAAAATTTAAAAGTTAGTAATTTTACCTCAAACTTCTGGCTCCTCCAACGTGTAACCATCCTCTCCCACTGACTCGGAGGACAGTCCTGTATCCAAGAAACAAGCTCCTCTGGAGTGTCTCGTCGATGCTCATGTCAAGCCCTCTTCTGTGAGCTTAATCTTGTAGCCCCAGTATAACTTTTTGATCTTCTTTAGTCGGACATCTCGAGCCCTCTTATGATCAGAAAAGTCATACCTCCTTTGCACAAAGTTATCAAAAGTCAGTTATAAAATTATTTTAATTAAATATAGTGTAAACATGTAAAATACATAAATATAATTAAGATGTACTTACCCATATCTTCTTCCACATCCGATCCCTAACAGTATCATCCATCAATTGCCAGTCTCTGGGCTCTATGGAAATAATGTCTGACCATCTCATAAGCACTCCAAAAAATGAATGCATCTCCCGCACGGTCTCTCCTACTGGCCTCCCCTCTGAATCATACTGTACCATCATCTGATGCTAGCGGTTTCACACATGTGGGGAGGCACAGATGCCAGTGGAGTAGATGACTGACTCGATGCTATAGTAGTGTGTCTGGTTCTTTGACCTAAGGTGCATCGGCAGTTCACTTTGAGGGTGTTATAGTTTGACGACACCATTACTCGATCTCCTAGCCATATGGAACCCTGAGGTATATGTTCGCTATAGCATGTTCATTGTAGGAACTGGATGGCATCAAGATGGAATCTATCTACCTCGGTGGTAGAGGAGCAGCCCTATGATGATCATGAGAATCAAGTCCTAAAGCCCATGGCCATGGCAAAGTGAAATAATAGAAAGAGTTTCTATTTAGGTTTTTAATTGATTCAGTTCAATTGATCTGAATGAGATTCAATTAGGTTCAAGAAAATCGTGCTAGCACTCGATTAAACCTAACGTTCTTCTTTTGCTATCACAAATAAGTTATCCTGACTGAGCCAAAAGAGTTTGTGCTCAATCAGAGGTCTTCATATGGTCTGACTGGAGGTTATCCAAGTCAGAAAAGGTTATCTTATTTTGTAAGACCTTACCTGCCATTTTTTGTCACCTGCCATTTTTTGTTCTTTGACTTTGGTCAAAAGTCTACCTTTGACTGGTCAAATATTGACCATTGATACTTTGACTTTTATCCACATGTCACGCACCTATTGGAGAGCTGGTGGGGGCCTGTCCTCCTGCCAGAACCTGGCAAGGAAGAGGGCGCACGCCACCCTTGGCGTGTGCCCAAGTTGAAGGCGCCTAGGAGTCCCTGTTGGACAGGGACTCCATCTCCTTTTTGGATTTCAATTAGAGTTCTCCTAAGAACCAACTTTGACTGATCTTAGATGCCCTCTAAGGAGGAATCTAGGGGACTCTATTCCCACCAATCAGATTTAGATCTGATTTCACAAAGAGTTATGATTGGTTGGGAAGAAGAGGAGTTGGATCATAGTTAGTCTATAAATAAGACCCTGCGCACAACTCAAGGAGTAATTTGAAGTGATTGAAAGGAATCATAATTCTCCACGCCCCAAGGCCTTTTCTCCTCTCCTCCTCCATGCCAAAGCATCTTCTCCCTCTCCTCTCCACGTTCAAAAGAGTTTTGGTTCTTGGTTGGTGTGATCCAGATCAAAGAAAGGCGACTGAAAGTTAGAAGGCTGCACTGCTGCATAGGATGACTGCTGATCTTCAAAAGAAGTTTTGAAGATCCTCCATATTAGATCCAGATCTAATTTCTGAAGATGTGATAGAGAAGAAGAGGATCTCTAGATCCAATCCAAGTTGATATCAGTAGAGGCCAGGCACTTGTATGGCTAGATCCAGAACCTTTCGCTGCATACAGGATCATCAACGTGTAATAGGATTACCCACATCAAGATAAATTAAATCTAATTTAATTTATCTAATTTTATTTTAATTTCTAATAATAATAATCAGATCTTAAATATCAGATCTGATTAGGATCAAAGAGAAAAATTTTTGAAATATATCTCTTGATCCGATCCGATCCGATCTGAACGAACCTGGTCCAAAAAATCAGGATTTTTCTTCAACTGGTATCAGGGCCAAGATTCTAAAAGTGTTTAGATCTAATTTTAAATTTATTTTAGTTAGAAAATAAATAATTTCAGATGTCACATGAGATGTTATTAGATCTGAAATCAGAAAAAATTAAAATTAAATGATTTGGATCTAAGATTAGAAAATATGCATAACTAGTTCTAAAAAAGAATAGTTCTATAGAATAGTCTTGCATATTTTTGATTAAATAATATTTTAGATCTATTTATTTACTATTTTTTAATATTATAATGATTATAATAATATCTAAAAAATGATAAATAAAATTATTTAATTTTAAATTCATATGAGATATGAAGATGCATGCTAGACTAGTTGTAGAATAGTTCTACATAATTATACTAGATTAGAATTTTATTTTGATTAGATCAATTTAAATCTAATTTTTAGATTTTATGAGATAATTTAGATCTGAAAATATGCATGATTCCGATACATGAGATGTATGCAAATTATGCATGATTAGATCAATTTGTATATGGATATATGATATAGATCTAAAACTGTTTTGTAGTATTGCATGTTCCTGAATTAGGCGTTCTTCCTCTTACCGTCCGATCATAAGAACGAAGAAGGGTTTAAAGGCCCTCTCTCATTCCGAATAGGGTGTTCTTATGATGTGTGATGCTGCGCGTTCGTCCTTAATAAGAAACCCCAACTTCTTTCTGCAAAATCCTAGATCCTGAAATCTAGAATTTATTGTGCATATTTTATTTTATGACCCTACTTAATTAAAAATTAAGATTATGGAATGTTAATTAGGTCTAAAATTGAGAATTTCAGATCTAAAATATATTCATAATACTGGGTTCGGGCTTGGGTAGCTCAATTAGTCTAAGCGTTGATCAAACCAAATCCAGCGTTGGTTAGATGGGATCAACAACTGCTAAATTAACCAGCCTAATAGGATTAAGTTGGTCAAGATCAAGTCACGATCAGCAAGACCCATATTAGGCTCAGAGGTTAGAGTCTGGATTGTAGGCTAATCCAATTGATTCTGGCTCAATAATTTGGTGTCTAAGGTAAGTTTGGCACTTACGATCGACTGATTTTTAATTGGAAGCTACTCGATCTGAATGCATTCTTGTATGAGTTAATGGCATATTTCTTCCACCGATCTCACTTACCTGGCCATATCTATTGATCAGTTCTGATCTAAGGTGGTCAATAATCCGAGCTAAACCATGCCACTAGGTTAGTCATAATTGTTATGACTATGATAAGTCTAGTTTAAAGAGACCTGAATCAATTCTCCCTAAGAAAAGATTAAGTCCGAGGTCTTCCACCATTATAGATGTGCGGATCCTTCCTGGAGTGTATTATTCTCGGCTGGATATAGTGGCTCAGTTGCACCGGAAAGATGCAAGCATGTCTATTAGGCATTGGATGCTATGGGCTGGAGGATGAGTTGGGCTCAATATTCTAGATACAGTGAGAGACTCAATTAGAAACCCAGTCTGTGCAAATGGTGGGTCTGACTTAACTAAGAAGTGGATCAATATTTTGGATACGGTGAGATTCATGAATTAGAGATCAAGTTTTTGTGACCATGATTAGAGAATCATGGACAGAGTTGTTCACTCATTGGCTAACCCATCACCAAAAATTATTAGGTGAATGATGAGTCAGTTGGTGAGACCGCACCATCCACTAGAAATCATTAATCATGGAGATTTTTGCATCTCTATAGAGGGAGTGTAGGGATCCAAGAAAATAGTGGAAGCTAATTTATTTAAAAATAAAATTTTTAAATAAATTAGTCAAGTCATAATTACAGTATATAACTAGAATCTTTGACTCTCTATAGGAAAATGTCTGCGTCCAACCCATTGGCACGTATCCTGGACACACATAGACTGACCAGATCTAATTACAAAGATTGGCTCAAGAACTACAAAATAGTTTTGGGTTCCGAGAAGTTAATCCGTGTACTCGATCAAGATCCTCCCATCTTACCAGTCCGTCCATCCACTGAACAGAGAGCATCTCTGAAAAAATGGATAGACAAAGATAATAAGGTCAGATATTACATGTTGGGCTCGATGTCTGATAAGCTCCAGCGCCAACATGAAGATATCGGAACTGCTCGTCAAATGTTGGCTCACCTGTAGGAGATGTTTGGTGAATAGAGTCGCACAGCCAAGTATCAAGTCACGAAATAACTTTTTAAGGCTAAGATACGTGATAGACAGTCAGTCCAAGATCATTGTCTGATGATGATCAAGGACATGCAAGAGCTTGAGAAGCTCGATGTGAAGTTGGACTTAGATCTACAGAACGATGTTATTCTGCAATCCTTGACTGATGCATATGGGCAATTCATCATGAATGACCATATGCATAAACTTCAAAATTTCTTAGTCGAATTAAATGAATATGCTGGTTACCGCGAGCTTTCTATGAAAGGTTCTAAGGCTCATTTTGCTATGGACGGACTTCTTCCAAAAGAAAGTTTATAGAAAGAAAAGAGTCTACAAAAAAGTAGAGATGGAAGGATAAAAGAAGAAGAGGCAGTAACGCAAAAAAAAGGCCGATGTCAAAGAAAGTATTTTCTACTGAACAGCGACGGCCAGTGAAGCAAAACCGTCCTACTTACTCGGCCACCCTGAAGAACAAGAAGGAAGTCCTTCTGGAGGCATGCTCCGTTATTGAGTCTAACCTTATGGTTTCTTCTGCATCTAGTTGGGTGCTTGACTTTGGTTCTAGTGCTCACTGTGACTTCCATGTAGGATCTTGAGGATAGCAGGAGGTTGAAGGATGGAGACATGTCCTACGCATCGATAATGGAGCAAGAGTTGCTGCAGTAGCCGTGGGAACATTACCCTCTTCGATTACCATCTGGTTTTAGACATAGTTTTGAAAGATTGTTATTATGTGCCTGTAGCTAGAGGAATTTGATTTCTGTTTCATTGCTTGCACAAGAAGGCTATGTGATTACTTCTTTAAGGACATTGTAATATTCTTTATGAAAGAAATAAAATTGCAAATGGTTTCCTTATTAATGGTCTTTATCAGCTACATATTGATGTACCTATTCTAACTATCGAAATAAAATTGCAAATGGTTTCCTTATTAATGGTCTTTATCAGCTACATATTGATGTACCTATTCTAACTATCGAGCAAAACGTGAATGCCAAACGACCTAGGGATAGTCCAAATGATAGATATCTATGCACCTGAGATTAGATCATATAGCAAAAGATAGAGACAACAAATTGGAGAAAAATGGGCTATTGAGTCCATTGACTTTTGAGTCATATCCAACTTGTGAATCCTATCTTCAAGGCAAAATGACTAAACTTCCTTTTGTTGGACATGGGGAGAGGGCCACAGATCTTCTTGCCCTATTACATACTGATGTGTGCGGCCCATTTGATGTGCCGGCTAGAGGCAATTTTGTCTACTTCATTACCTTTATCGATGATCTGTCTAGGTATGGGTATGTGTATCTTATGAGACATAAGTCTGAAGCTTTTGAAAAGTTCAAAGAATTCAGACATGAAGTAGAAAAACAAACTGAAAAACCCATTAAGGTTCTTCAATCAGATCGAGGAGATGAATACCTTAGTCGAAAATTCCTAGACTATCTCAAGGATAATGGCATAGTCTCTTAATGGACTCCATCAGGAATACCTCAACTTAACGGGATTTCAGAATGAAGAAATCGGACTCTATTGGATATGGTCCGATCCATGATGAGCTTCACAGACCTTCCTGATTTTCTTTGAGGACATTCATTGTTAACTTCAATTTATCTACTGAATAGAGTTTCCTCTAAAACTGTTTCTACCACATCGTATGAGATATGGCATGGTAAGAAACTAAGTCTGAGTCATCTCAGAATTTGGGGTTGTCTGGCTCATGTCAAAAGACAACAAGGGGACAAGTTAGAGTTTAGATCCTTCAGAGCTCGATTCATAGGATATCCTAAAGAGTCATTAAAATATTATTTCTACATTTCAGAAGATCATAATGTGATTGTGAATCGACATGCCATCTTTCTTGAAAAATAGTTTATTCAAGATAGCGGCATTGGAAAGCAGATTAAGCTTAATGAGAAAGTCTCACAAGTGCAATGAGTTAAGGACCAATTAGAACCAAATCAGGTTGAGCCAATAAAAATACTACCTCCTCCACCTCGTAGATCGAAAAAAAATTTTCGTCCCTCTGAAAAATACTTAGGTATTATTTCAGAAGACGTAGAGGAAATGTTCCTCGTAGGTAATGGTGCTCATGATGATGACCCCAAAACCTACAACGAGGCGATATCAGATATCGACTCCGAGAAATGGTTAGAGGCAATGCAGTCAGAAATTGACTCGATGCACTCAAACCAAGTCTGGACCTTGATAGATCCATCAGAAGGTATAGTACCTATTGGGTGTAAATAGATCTTCAAGAGAAAGATTGGTGCAGATGGAAATGTGGAGACATTCAAGGCAGACTAGTGCAAAAGGTTATAGTCAACGCGAAGGCATTGACTATCAGGATATCTAAGTATAAAATTTCCCAGTATATGCTATTGTGTTGCTGAATCCTATTTCAATTATGAAATATGATAAATGGACGTGAAAACGACATTCTTAAATTGATATATTGAGGAAGATATCTATATGAAACAGCCGCTAGGTTTCACATCCAGTGATACTGATCATAAGGTTTGCAAGCTGCGAAGGTTCATATATAGACTTAAGCAAGCATCTCAGAGTTGGAACACTCGTTTTAATGATGTGATCAAAAAGTTTGATTTCATCACAAATAAGTTGTCCTGATTGAGCTAAAGGAGTTTGTGCTCAATCAGAGGCCTTCATATGGTCTGACTGAAGGTTGTCCAAGTCAGAAAAGGTTGTCATATTTTGTAAGACATTACCTACCATTTTTGGTCACCTGCCATTCCTTGTTCTTTGACTTTGGTCAAAAGTCTACCTTTGATTGGTCAAATGTTGACCATTGACACTTTGACTTTTGTGCATGTGTTATGTACCTATTGAAGAGCTAGTGGAGGCCTGTCCCCCTACCAGAACCTAGCAAGGAAAAGGGCGCACGCCACCCTTGGCGTGTGCCCAAGTTGGAGGCGCCTAAGAGTCCCTGTTGGACAGGAACTCCATCTCCTTTTTGGATTTCAATTAGAGTTCTCCTAAGAACCAACTTTGACTGGTCTTAGGCATCCTCTAAGGAGAAATCCAGGGGACTCTATTCCCACCAATCAGATTTAGATTTGATTTCACAAAAAGTTATGATTGGTTGGGAAGAAGAGGAGTTGGATCATAGTTAGTCTATAAATAAGACCCTGCACCTAACTCAAGGAGTAATTTGAAGTGATTGAAAGGAATCACAATTCTCCATGCCCCAAGGTCTTTTCTCCTTTCCTTCATGCCAAAGCATCTTCTCCCTCTCCTCTCCATGTCCAAAAGAGTTTTGGTTCTTGGTTGGTGCAATCCAGATCAAAGAAAGGCGACTGTAAGCTAGAAGGCTGCATTGCTGCATTGGACAACTGCTGATCTTCAAAAGGAGTTTTGAAGATCCTCTAGATCAGATCTAGATCTGATTTTTGGAGACGTGATAGAGAAGAAGAGGATCTCCAGATCCAGCCCGAGTGGATATCGGTAGAGGCTAGGCACTTGCATGGCTAGATCCAGAACCTTCCGCTGCATACAAGATCATCAACGGGTTATAGGATTACCCACATCAAGGTAAATTAAATCTGATTTAATTTATCTAATTTTATTTTAATTTCTAAAATAATAATAATCAGATCTAAAATATCTCAGATCTGATTAGGATCAAAGAGAAAAATTTTTGAAATATATCTCTTGATCCGATCCGATCTGAATGAACCTGGTCCGAAAAATCAGAATTTTTCTTCATGGCACGACACGATCCAAGGCATGACACGGTCTACCAACATGGCACAGCCCACGACATGGCATGGCATGGCCTACCGGCATGCCTCAAATGCGAAGCTCCGCGTAGTTAAATTTGTTGCAACCTCTAGGCAACAAATTTAACATATTGAACAATAATATTAGCAACACATCAATAAATAAACTCTAATAATTTATACTAGAATGTTGAAGTCATCGCCTGATGACATCTATAATATGGACATCACCATCACTCCTGACAAATGTATCTGGGATCTTAATAGTACTAGGTAAGTTTTATCCTAGAGAAGCACTTTGCATGCATGGTCCAACATTATCATCAACTTCGATATCATCAAAAATATGCCTAGGCACTATTTTCATTATAACACCCCATTGAGGTTCCAAGGGATCACTAACATAGAAGACTTGACTAGCTTGGGAGGCAAGTATATATGGTTCTTCAATGCGGAGATGGCGTTGCATGTTAACGAGAGTAAAACCACACTCATCAATTTTCATCCCAGACTGTGACAAGTTGTCAAACCAATCATACTTCATCAATGCAATCCTTCCTTTAGAATAATAGTCCAAGATGACTATCTTCTCCACCACGCCATAATGGTTCAAATCTTCCATACGAGGCTGTGAATCCCTCGAGCTAGCATAACATCCAGTGGTGGCGCTCAACATGATGCCACCATTTTGTGTTACCATATTTATGGACTTACTGTGAATATTAAATCTGTAGCCATTAATGACGAGCTATTTATACTCACGCACGGTACGATTAGGATCTATTGAAAGAGCACGCACTTCAGGGCTCATATTACTGAGTGGCAATCTCTATACCTAATTAAGGACATGACACCTAATTAGTAAACTTGTTCAAATAAGTTATACAAGGCAAGAATATATAATTACTTACATGATCTTTGAATCATTTAAAAATTTTTTTGCTGTGTATTTTTTCTTTTTCCCATATACTTAGAGCGCCATATTTTACTCTTATGACCTTCTTGTATTTGCTGCATGCACAAAGAATAAATTTAGGTATAATTGAATATTTTTTCTACTTATTATGAAATAAATAAGACTGAGTGCCTCACCTTATGTATGGCTCAATGATATCACAATTGAAGAGCACGTAGCAATGTGCCTTATCTCTTTCCTCAATGCTTAAATCAATGAGATAGTATGAAGTGAAAAGTCTACTTGGCTGTGGAATGGACTCAAATGCAAGCTCAATTGACTCATACTGATCATCCTGATTCCTCATTGGTCGATTACGATGTATCTCGAGCTTATTTAAGTATATGGTATAAAAATTCATATACTCTTGATCCAAATAATCTTCTGCTATGGATCCTTCCAAAAAATTCATATTTCTTACATAAGATTTCAGAGTTTGAATATTCTTCTCAGTAGGATACATCCATCGGCAGAACACTGGGCCTCCAAGTACAACTTTTTTCATAAGGTGCATGATAAGATGTATCATAATCATGAAAAATGATGATGAAAATATTTTCTCCAGATCACATAATATGGTCATCGTCCTTGTCTTTATTTTCTTCACGTCTTTCTTAAGCAACCTCTTTGCACAAATATTTCTGTAAAAGTTACAAAGATGAATAACAGTCATTCTGATATTTTTTGGCAACATGCGGTGAATAGCTATTGGGATCAATTCTTGCATCAGCACATGATAATCATGAGTCTTTAATCTTCCAAGTTTGACATTCTTACTATTCATATGCTTTGATATATTACTTGAGTATTCATCAGGGACCTTTATGTTCTCTAACACACGAAAAAATGTGGACCATTCGGAGGCATTCATAATATAGCATGCATGAGAGAGCCTCCACTATTCTTCTCCTACTAGCTCTGGATGGAGTGATCTCCTAATACCCCATTTTTTCGAATCAAATCGAGAATTCAAGTCATCCTTAGTCTTATCTTTGATATTTAAGATTATTATCAATAGAAGCTCGCACACATTCTTTTCAATATGCATTACATCTAATCAGTGGCGCAATAAGTTTATCTCTCAATATGGCAAGTCAAAGAAGATGCTCTTTTTCCTTCAATTAAAGTGTGTCATCTTTCTTTGATCGACGCTTCTTTTTTTTACCACCAATCAGATCATCTTTTTCAAATTCAACACTGAGACCATCCAACTCTCTAAGTACATCACTTTCAGACATCTGGTTAGATGCCTCATCTTCTTCAACAGTGCCATCGAAGGAGCGTGCATCCCTTCTGTATGGATGGTTTTGATGAAGAAAATGGTGATGCCCCATATAGCTAAAGCTCCTTCGATGTGTCAACCTTCTAGATCGGATATTTTTTTCACAAATCGAACATGCTAGCTCATCTTTGGTGCTCCAACCCGATATTAGAGTATAGGCTGGAAAGTCATTTATTGTCCACAAAAGCACTGCATGTATGGAGAATAACTTATTCAGCAAAGCATCAAAAGTTGGAACACCTTAAATGCTCCATAACTGTTTCAGCTCAGCAATAAGAGGCTATAAATAAACATCAATGTCATTACCTACTTCCATCAGTCCAGGGATGAGCACTATCATGAAAGCAAAGGATTTGTTCATACACATTCATGGTGGAAGGTTGTAAACATGAATAAATACTGACCATACACTATGGACGATATTTATATGCTTGAATGGATTGAAATCGTCGCACAACAAGCCCAACCTCACATTACGTATCTCATGTGTGAAATCAGGGTGTAATTCATTAAACTTTTGCCATGCTTTTTCATTGACTGGATGCCTCAATGCATCATCTTTTATTCGATCTTCTTCATGCTATCTCATGTCCTTTGATGTCCTTGCCGACATAAATAACTTTTATAGTTTCGAAATCAAAGGAAAGTGCCACATCAACTTTTGAGGTTCATGAGTTGATGTGCCATCTTTTTTCTATTTCTATCTTGACATACCGTACCTCATGCCCTCATTTTGGTTGACATCCCCCTCCCAATAGAGCATGCAATCATTAGGACATGCATGTATCTTGGTATAAGTAAAGTTCAGCTGTTCAATAATCTTCGATGCCTCATAATTATTGTTCAAAATTTATGCATCATCCAGAAGAATGTCCTCTAAAAGCTCTAATATGTAGTTCACTCTATTATTACTGAATCCATTGAAGCATTTTACATGATACAATCGGATTAAAAACTCCAGCTTCACCATCTTTTCACATCCGAGATACAACAGAATATTAGCATCCTCCATCAACTTACGGACCTTCTCTACATCCTCACTGTTTATCATTCTACCAACCATAGGATCAGGCATAGACGTAGATGCACCATCATTGTGGCCAACAAACAAAAAAATATCATGAGCCATTTGTTCTACTCTCCCATCATATTGATTGTGTCCTTGTAGTCTGTCCTCATCATGTTGGTTCGAACAAATTTCATAACCGACTTTAAAGCCATAAATAGTGAGGTGATCATTTACATCTTGATGAGATAGCCACGGTCCATGTATATACTTTTTACAAGGATATTGGATCAGTCCATGGTCCCCAAATTTTTCTATAGCAAAATCAAAAAATTTTTGAAGTCATGCCTCATATTTTGACGAGAGCTTACTAAACTTCATCCACTCCTTATCCATTTTAAAAATGATGATACTACAATTAAATCATTTATGAAACTTAAATTATATACTAATACATTATAAATAAATATGCAATAAATATATCCTATCATCAACTAATAGGTAAAGATGGGTCCCATCCCATTCAGAAATTGCATTAATTCTATAGGTTCAATACAGTAATCAAATGATATGCAATAGGGATCGAATGAAATTTTGGCAGCATTTCTCCTTAGTTCTCCCATGTAGGAAGAACAAAAGAAAAATACTATACAAAATTTCATTCAAAATTCTTAGCATACCATTTGATTACTGCAACTACCTATAGAATTATCTATAATTTTCAAACCATTCAAATTGGACAATCAATTGATCATTGTATATAATTCTTTCATCTGTATAACTACATATAATTATATGAATGCCGGAGATTATGTACACTAATCAATTGATAGGTCTATCATTATGCAATGCAATAAACAAAAGCAACAAGATATAAATATCCAAAAAATATTATCCAATAAATTCTACAATCAACCCCCTCCCTCTCAATGATGCCGGAGAGGCCGGACCCCCTCCCTCCCTCCCTCTCTCTCTCTCGATCTCCCTCGTCGATGATGGCGGTGAGGCTGGACCACCTCCCTCCCTCTCTTCCTCTCCCTTTCTTAGTTTTGGATTCCAAAATCAGGTTTAGATACCCGGAATCCATTAGGATCTGGGTCTAGTACTTCAAGTATGGATCCATCGAATATTCGGATTCGGATCCGATACTAATAATTAAAATTAAATTTGGATCTGAATATCTAGATTTCGATCCAAACTCGATCCATTAACAAGTCTAGTCCAATGATTAATAAATAATATTATAAAATTAAAATAAAAAATAAACCTATGACTATAGAAAGAAAGTCGCACCGAAAGCTCCGAGGATCATCAACGACAATACTAGAGGAAGACGATGGCACTAGAGGTAACTTGCGAAATGAGAGTAAGATGGTGAGATAGAAAGAGAAGAGAGAGAAAGAGAAAGAGAAAGAGGAAAGAGAGAGGGAGAGGGGGCCTAGAGGGGATGGGGAGGCGGGGGGCGGCGGTCGGGGATGGGAGGGTGGGCGACGGGCGATCGAGGATGGGGAGGGTGGGGGGCGACAGGCGATCGCCAGGATGGGGAGGGCAAGGGATGGACGGTCGAGTGGCGGCAGGGGATGGAGAGGGCGGGGGGCAGCGGTCGGGGAGGGCGGGGGGCTGGTGGCGACAAGATGCGTAGAGTCTCACCGACGATGGAGAGGAGGGGGGACAGAGAAAGCATGCACATACGGAAGGAAATAAAAATTAAGAATTTTTAACCTAACTTACGGCAGTAATTTTCGACCTGCTACTATAGATCTATGGTAGCGATTACTGAAAACCACTATAATAGATCTATGGTAGCGATTTTATAACTGCTGCCATAAATTTATAGCAACAATTTTCAGTAACCGCTATCATAGGTTGGAAATAATTTTTTTTTTATTTTTTTTAAGTATTATATAATTTTAAAATTTAATATCGATCTTCATCATTCATTATCTAAATAATTATCATTAGAGTATCTTCATAAAAAATCATCTCGATCCGATGGCCCTAGCTTCATCGATCAAAAAAATTTAATTTCGATGATTACGAACGATAATACGATGATTGATAGATGGAGACCTTCGATCAGTCCAAAAATCTGCAATGATGATTTCGGTGATATTTATAGCATACTATCAAAGTTTTACTTCAATCGAATATCGTTATCATGTCAATTTAGTACGAAATAATTTTGACCGTTAAATTAGAAATAAGCGATCAAAGGACTAAATGACGTTCGATTATGAGATAATTTTTTAGTTAAATAATTTTTATTATAATTTTAATCATTTTATATGATGATGATAGTAAAATTTAAATCATTTTTATATGAACTATTCACGTTAAGCAGATATTGCAAAAGCATGAGCATATGCATATAACAACCAACGAAGTTCAAGAATGATTATCAGACGATATATAGTTTTAGATCGTTCTTAGTCTCATGAGTTAAATTTTATAATTACCATCATAAAAAATGATTAAAGTAGTAGCCAAGATCATTTATAAAAAAAATTATCTCATAATCAGACACCGTCTGATCCTTTGATCACTCATTTATCATTTAATGACCGAAATTAACCTATACTAAATTGACCAAGATAACGATATTCGATTGAAATAAAACTTTGATAGTATGCTACAAACATAATTGAGATCATCGTTGCAGATTTTTAGACCTATCGAAGATCTCCATCTATCAGATCATCGTATCATCGTTCATGATCATCGAAATCAAATTTTTCTAATCGATGAAGCTAGGACCATCAGATCGAGATGATCTTTTGCGATGATACTCTAATGATAATTATTTAGATAATGAATGATGAAGATGGACATTAAATTTTAAAATTATATAATATTTAAAAAAAATAAAAAAAATATATTACAGCGGTTATAAATAACTGCTGCCACAGATCAACGTATAGCAGCGGTTATAAGGAACCGCTACTATAGGTTCAATCTATGACAGCAATTATCCTAACCGCTACTAAAGATCGGACCTATGGCAGCAGTTACAAAGAAATTGCCATAGGTCAGACTATGGCAGTGGTTTCTTATAACCGCTGCTATAGGTCGGTCCTATAGCAGCAGTTCTTTGTAATCGCTGTTGTTGACTCTATTGCAGTAATTTCAAAAATTGCTACAATAGTATGTGCTGCCATAGACTCTTTTTGTAGTAGTGGATAGGAATACTATTTCATCAAATTGACAATCTGCAAATCGAGCAGTGAATACATCACCTGTCAAAGGTTCAAGATATCTAATGATAGATGGACTATCAAAACCAACATAAACTCCAAGTTTACGTTGAGATCCCATCTTAGATTTTTAAGATGAAGCAATTGGAACGTACACAGCACAACCAAAAATCCTTAAATATAAGATGTTCGGTTGTTGACCAACTATAAGTTATAGTGGAGAATATGTGTAGTAAGTAGTTGGTCTTATTCAAATCAATGATGCAGTATGTAAAATAGCATGCCCCCAAACAGATACAGGCAACTTAGTTTTCATCAATAATGATCAAGCAATGAGCTACAACCTTTTAATAAATGACTCTACTAGGCCATTTTGAGTATGCACATGAGCAACAGGATGCTCAACATTAATTTCAATTGATATACAAAAGTCATCAAAAATTTTTGAAGTAAACTCAGTGACATTATCTAATCAGATAGATTTTATAGAAAAATCAGAAAATTATGCTCGTAATCATATTATCAAAGCAAGCAATTTAGCAAATGCACTATTCTGAGTAGACAACAAAGAAACATGGGACTATCTTGTGGAAGCATCAATTAGGATCATAAAGTATCTAAATGGTCCACAAGGAGGATGAATTGGACCACATATGTCCCCTTGAATTCTTTGTAAGAATGTAGGAGATTCAATTGCTAACTTTGTGAATGAAGGTTTATGTATTAATTTTTCAAGTGAACATGTAGAATAATGGTAATCACTAGTTAGAAGAATCTTCTGGTTCTTTAATGAATGTCTATTTAAGTTTTCAATAATTTTGCACATCATTATTGATCCAGGATGACCAAATCGTTCATACCACAGAATAAATATTTCTTTGTTAGTGAACTTTTGATTCAATACTATATTTGTCTTAATTGCATGAATTATTGTATAGTATAATTCAGACGAAAAAATAGAAAGTTTTTCTAACTCAAGTTTTCTATTTGAATTATAAGAAATGATGCACAAATTTTTTTTACCATATTCACTTTTTGTCTCAATATGATACCCATTCTGGTGAATATCCTTAAAGCTCAGTAAATTTCTTTTAGACTGTACTGAATAAAGAACTTTTCTAATTTCTAATTTTGAACCATCTGATAGTATAATGGTTGCTCTTTCGGAGCCTCCAATTATATTAAAAGTATCAAAAATTGTACTTACATTTTCATTTATAAAGATTAATTATGAAAAATATTTTTGATCCTGAAGTATGGTATGGGTTATAGCACTATCAGCTATGCAAAATTCTTTCGCATTCATATTTAAGTTTAATCTAAAAAATGAATAAGATTTTGATTTTATAAAATTATTTATTTATTAATTTCAAAACATAAGTACATAAACAAGACACTTTATTAAAGTAAAGAAAATACAATAGAAATTATTCTTTAACTATTTCTCCATTAATGATCATGTGGTCAATTTTTTCTTCAGGGTGGGCAAAAAAAATCGAAGACATCAAAAAGGGGTACATTTGGATTGCCATCATCATCATTAAATAAATCTGCAAAATTTGTCTCATACTTCTTTTTCTTCTCTTTCATGGAAGCTTGATATAGATCTGCCAGATGCTTTGGCGTATGATAGGTACGTGACCAATGATCCTTCATTTCACATCTGTAGCAAACATTCTCTCCAAGCTATATCTTTTTCTCTTGATCAAAGCTTGTACCAATTTTTGGATTTTGCCACTTCAAATGGCTTGCCCTAGTATTCTTGAAACCACCACGACCATGGCCACGACCACGTCCATAACCTCGTTCATATCCATGCTCATTATTTTGGGACGACACAACATTTACTTTAGGAAATGGTGTAGAGCTGGTCGGACGAGATTTATGATTCTTTAATAATAATTCATTATTCTACTCAGCTATCAGAAGGCATGAAAATCAGTTCAGAATATCTTTTAAATCTGCATTCTCGATACTGCTGCTGCAGGAGCACATTTGAGGCGTGAAAAGTAGAGAATGTCTTTTCCAACATATCCTCATCTATTACATTCTCTCCACATAATTTTAACTGTGAGCTGATCCGAAACAAAGCAGAATGATATTTAGATACGGTTTTAAAATCTTGCAACCTCAGGTGCATCCAATCATACCGTGCCTTTGGAAGAATGACCATCTTTTGGTGGTTGTATCTTTTCTTTAGATTATTCCACAATATTAGTGGATCTTTCACAGTAAGGTATTCAACCTTTAAACCTTCATCAATATGATGTCGAAGGAAAATTAAAGATTTTGCACGATCCTACAGGGATGCTGTATTTCCTTCTTGAATCGTGGTTCCAAGATTCATAGTATTAAGATGCATCTCAGCATCCAGAATCCAAGATAGATAATTCTTGCCCGTAATATCAAGAGCAGTAAATTACGGATTTACCAAATTCGACATATTTAAACTAAAAATTATAAAATAAATAAATATCAATAATTATGTCTCTTATAAACCTATTCTACAACCGAATAGTCTGTGAAGGCTTCTGAAAATAATTCTCAAGATTTTCTTAATAGAGGTTGAAGAGGGGATTAGCCCAATAGATTGTGAGAATTGAATATTTTTAAAAAAATATAATTAAAACTTAAAATATACCTTCAAGAATAAACTAAAGTGGATTCAAACTTGGGACCTCCTTCTCCTTGGAGATGTCTTACACTACTAGATTAGAAAGCTTTTCGTGCTGATAATATATTATATAATAATATAATATATAATAAAAAATTAGAAAGATATAATAAAAAAATGAGAGAGAAAGAAGAAATTCTTTATAAGATAATAACGTAATCTCATTCTATTTTCAAGCTTTTTTATAAGCTTTTCAATCTAAATTACAAAGAAAATAATACCTCTCATTCATTTTAAAAAAATAATATATCTCAATCATCTATAAAAAAAAAAAAAAAAAAAATTATTTTATATTTTTTAAAAATAATTATCATTTATAACAATATTATCGTTATTTCCTTCTATAAAAAAAATAAAAAAAAAAATCTTTTTCGGAAAAAAAATAATTTGAGACCCGCGTCCCTCTGCTTCCAGCCCTCTATTTCTTCTCTCCATTTCTTTCCCTCTTTTTGTCTCTCGGCCATGGCTGCTGGAGCCCTCTTCAGATGGGCTCTCCTCCCTTCCCCCAGGCACTTGGCTACTCCTCTCCTCAGAACCCCTCGATCCCCTCTAACATTCGCCCGGATCGAGGCCTTCTCCTCCTCGACCTCCCCCACCAACTACCTGACGCTGACGGACGAGGAGCTCATGGCGCAGTGCGACATGGACACCTTCAAGGCCTCCGGCCCTGGCGGTCAGCACCGAAACAAGCGCGAGTCCGCCGTCCGCCTCAAGCACCGACCCACTGGCATCGTCGCCCAAGTCCTCTCTTTCTCAATCTTTTTCTTTCTTAATCTTCGTTTCTTTGATGTTGGATTCTGGGTGGTTGGTCTCTCTTCTCTCTTAATTTTGTATTGCCTGCAGGCCGCGGAGGACCGGTCCCAGCATAAGAATCGGGCGTCGGCGCTGGCTCGGTTACGGAAGCATTTCGCTCTAGAAGGTGACATAGTTCAGAAAAAAAGAAACCACTATTTTTTCTTTTCTTTTCTTTTCTTTTGTTATTGTGAATTCTGGGATCGAACTTAAGCTTTTCTTTTTAAGGGTCATTGTCAACAAACTGAAAAATGAGAAAAGTAGGCAGCTTTTTATTGAATCATCTTTGTCTAAATAGAAAAGTCTCTTTTTTTTCGCTGCTGTCATTTGATTTTACTATGTATTGTTTCCATTGCAATCTATCAATTGTGTGGCTGTCAATGGATGAAAGAAATTTGTGTCGGTGAAAATGGAGTAGCATTGAAAATTCTTCAACTAGAAAATCCTAAAATATTTCTTGTGTGATAGGAAAATACAATTTTTGGTGGAAATATTTAGGAGTGTAAGAGTAGTCAGCTCACATTGGAAAATAAAAATTCAATGTGTTTGTTGTGTCCTGCATTCTCGAAAGCCCACAATTAAAAAGATCATTTTCTTGCATTTGAAATCATATGCAATATGAAAAATGTTATTTTCCTCATTGGTGTAATGTTTCAGGCAAGATTGTGTTTAGGTACATCAAGTTCATTCTATTTGTCCTTGTGTGCACTCATGAAATGATGCATTTGGGCTCTGAGTGCTTGTAGCCTTTTAGGCAATTTTATTGAAATATTGAGTGCTAGGCATCTGGCCAAGTGGTGTTAGATGCCTAGGTGATAGGCAGCTTCGTGGAGATTAAATCCTCAGGAATTTTTGTCTAATTGATAAATATTAGGAAGTTAAGACAGGCAATTTCATCTCTGTACCTTCCCATGTTTTTGTTGTTCTTGATCATTTTCCTTCTTTTCATTTAGTTCATTTCCTTTTCCAATTGCTTTTGTTGTTACTGCTCCATCTTGGTGACTATTATTGTCACTACTGTCTTCAAGAATGATAGCTATTTATCATCACATCAAATGCAGTACCCAAAAAAAAAAAGGATGAAAGAGAAAAAGGAAAAGGGAGATGAAGAGAAGGAAAAGGAAGAAAAAATAAACACTCTTAGTCAAACAGCACCACCAGCGTTGGTTCATGTCACTATCCTTTACTTGTCCTCCCCCTCCATCCCTTTGTCTCTCTCACCTGAACTATTTAGTGAGACATGAAGTTGAGGAATTTGGACTTACTAATTCTGCATGTGGCCAGCCTCAGTCTTTGCTCACCAGTTCAATTCATGTAACAATACACTTCAACCAGACTTGGCTTTGTTCAGAATAGGGAGGGCTGCCTAAGTATCCACCTTTGGAAATCTTCCTAGAAAACTCTGTAGGTCCTTGACATGCTGCCTCGTGGCCACTCTACTTGAGATTGGTGCTTAGGTGGTTGCTTGACCAATTCTTTTGATGATGCATATAACTTTTATGACTGATCATTTGTGGCCTGTAATGTCATGGTTTCAGTTGCTCTTCAAGTTGGCTTCGTCAGTAACCGATGTGAACCACATTGATTGACAAACATGATTTGGACTGTTTCCATACCTTGTGGCCTAATTGGTCGACCAACATCTCAATCTCAAGGTGCACAAAGATTGTGAATGCTAAAATCATTTGTATGGATCTTTTAAATGAATTCGTAGTTGTCAGAATAGAACAGAACCATAAATAATCATGCAAAGTTGTATGGAGCCTGGTGGTTCAACTGTTTTGGTGAATGCTGATAATGCAAAGTGGTTTGTAGAGGATCACACATGGATAAAGTTCATTTTGCATCTGGCTAATGTTGCCTGCTAACAGAGGACTACCTCACTTTTTGTAGCCAACTCTAGCTCATGGGCTGAATGTTTAAGAAAAAAAAAAAGAGAAAAAGAGGTACAATTGGTTGACATCATTTTGTTAATGTTTTCTGGTTTGTTCAAATTAGTTTTCTCTGTTTCTACCTTCTTTAAGGTAGAGACCATCTTTGATTTGTGAAATTCTTTTTTCTTCAAATAGTCAGGAAGGCGATAGACTTGAACGATTACACACCTCCTACAGAACTTCTTCAGATTCTACCTGCAAAGTCAACAATCAGGGGATCAGATGTTGGTCCTCAAATTGGTCCCAATAATCCAAAATTTGCTCCAGTATTCTTCTGATTCCATTTGCAGTTGAGCTTTTCTTTGCAAATGCTGATATCTTGAGTATGCACCCAGAGATCTTAATATCTCCATGTATCTTTCCTCAAACAGGGAATGCAAGCTTTACTAGATCTGATATATGCTGTTGAAGGCTCAGTGTCCGAGGCAGCAAAAATATTGGGGTACATTATTTTCTATTTATTTATATATATTATTTCAATATTTGTGTGAATTAGTGCTTTTGAACTGGAAACTGATGAAATGATTCTCTTTTTATATGTCAATGCTTTTCTTGAAGAGTATGAGATGCATTCATTTGTGCAATGTGTTACCTTAATGTCAATGGATCGAGCTGAGCTAATCTGGCAGAAAATAAAAAAAGAAAATATGCAATTGTTTTTGATCTGTGTACCACAATAGAAGAGTGCTCATCACAATCAAAGGAAAAAAAAGGGAGATCTTCTCCTTTTGGCATTTGAAATTCTGTTTCTTGTTGATGCCCATTGCTGTAAGAATGATTTATAGCCTAATAGCAGAAATCTTTTATTTAGGGCAATGCACCCACTTTGGAATCTTTAAGGAATCCTGAATAGGCACCAGCTTTTTAAGACCTTCCTCACTTCAAGTGTTTTTAGAATATCTGCTTCCACATCCACTCCTGATTCTAGCAATCAGAAAAATAAGCTTGAAAGGACGAGTTAGTTGAACTACATCATCAAGTACCTTGGTTATTTAATTCAAGAGATTCAAAAGAACTTGGGTTTTGGCATGCTCTAAAATGGTTGTTTGTGCAAAGAGTTTTTTTTTTTGTGGGGGTGGGGCGGATGAGGGAGGGAAGGGGAGGGAAGAGAGTGTTTTGGAGGGGGGGGGGTGGGGAGGGAAGGGGAGGAGAGAGAGAGAAAGAGGTTTAAAACTACTGTACAATTTTAGCTACATTAGCACCATGAAATCATCATGATTCTCCTCCCTTATGCATGTGTATGGAATGAAAACATCCTGATTTGCTTAAAACTGCAGGTTATGCTAGGATTGCTTTGTGCAGGGACAGCAAAAATGACACAATTTGGAAAAGGGATTGATTAAACAACTCTAATATGCACATGAAATGTAAGATTAACCTTAGGGAAAGTGTAACAATCTAGGACCTTATTCAAAAAGGCTAGTCGGAAAGTGTTGCTTAGATTCTTTGGTCCTGTATAACTAACCAAGATCCACCCAATGCATAACCAATATGGGACTAAATACATGCCTTCATGAGTCCTCACATACTTCCCCCATTTAAATCCTTAGCGTTCTCTCCATGCTAAAGATCCAAATGCATGTACCAATACCATTGTGGTCAACCCCCAAAGGACCCTTGCTGTAGTGTCCCTTAGTCCACAGGGATTATAAGCCAAGTCCGCTCTGATACCATTTGTAATGATTCAGGATCTCTTCCAAAAAAAAGCTAGTCAGGAGGTATTATTTGTTCCTTGGCCCTATATAAGTACACCATATCTACCTAGTGCATTGTCGATGTAGGACTAAACACACCCACATGGGTCCTCACAACAAGTGTTAATGATCTCATCTACATTTGATATGCTTCCAGTGAGTATCTAAAGATGTCGTGGCAGAGAGTTATCCAGACCATTATTGCCTATGAAAGTTGGTCATGCCTTCATTTTAATATGGCACTAATGTAACGTATCTTGAATCAGGTAATCAAAGAACCACATGTAACGCAGATTTTTGCATCATCTGCATGGCCAGTATCTTGCATTATGAGTTCTAAATATATCATTAAGTGGATCACACAGTTCGGTTGATGTTGGTCTGCCGCTTTTGTTGCATACTGCAGGCTAAGCACAGGTGCTCTATCAAGGTTGATATTATCAGATGATTCTCTCCGAATGTCTGTAAATGACCTCAGGACATCGAAGGTAAATCTAAAAGCTTTTTTACTGATATATTAATAAAAAATCATTAAATGAATGAAAGAGTCCAAATTAAGGAAAGGGGTTGTATTGGGATCAAAGATAGCAGCTTTATGGCAAAATTTTCCCCGAAAAGATATTTCTTCCTTACCTCTCTATAGATAGTCTACCTTTTTAACCTCTGTAACTACATGGTGAAAAGAAGCTTTACTAGTTTGAGTAATATGTCCAATCACATTGAAGATGTATTTGTTCTGATCTTATAGTAGCTGGAAATTAATACTGACTCCTGTAGATATCCGTGCCAGTGGTGGCATTGTAATGTACATTGAATGGCTCAGATAGCTAAATTTGTTCTTAGAAGATGTGTTCATACAATTAAAAGGCCAATCTGAAGTATGAAAGTAATTCATCTACAGCATGTTTTGAGAGTTTTACTGTACATAACAAGGATTGAGATTTGTATGTTAAGTTTGAAGCGTAATATCAGAGATAATGGAATGTTAAGCACTCTGTATTTCAAACCTTGGATGCTACCAGAGAACGCTGATCAGTAACATTTTAAAAGAACAAAATTCCTAAGAAGAATATTTGAAGTGTTTCATAAGAATTATCTAACTTTAAAATGTCTTATTCTGTATCTACAAGAGTCATAGTAAACTGAAAGATCCTATATAATTGTTCTGTTCATACTGGACCAATACTTATGGTAAGTGATTTAACAAGATGTTGAAGTCTATACCATGATAATAAACCCAGAAGTTGTGCATTTCACTCAATATGATATGTTACAAGTTTGCACTTGTTAACATGGTTTGGTTAAATTAATTTGTGTCAGGTAAATCTGCCAGGTAGATTTATATAATTGGCATACTGGGGAAGCATCGATTAAGTATGGATTAATATTTACTGGCAATAATTGGTTTCTTGGATGAGGATTTTTTTTTTAAAAAAAAGTTACTTGATGAAATATTGCAACAAGATCTCATGTCATACCACTATCTAGTATTATATTTTTCTTCTTATGAAAGGATTCGCCATGAAGTTATTCTTTCTCATATCTTATTCTATAATTATGTGATAATTAGGTTGCAGTTCATAATTCTTGTAGTATGCTGTTTGCATAAATATTTTAAGCCATAAAGGTGGCACTTATAATGGATTAGCATGAGATAACTTTTTCTTAAGAATGAATCTTCACGTTTCTGTCACTTAAGTTGCAAATCAAGAAGTATGGAGATGCATAGGTTTTAAGGCAAAAGGTTTTCTTTTTATACAAGGGACAAGTTTTATCGAGGTTTCTTAGTTTGGAAAACCAAATAAGTATTAGTTGACATGATTCGCAAATACTGGAAATTCTGTTTCTTACTAGTTTTGAAGGTAAGTGAATGGAGTCTTTTCATCTTGCCCACCTATCCTTTTTTTTTTTTCCTTTTTAAATCAAGCCCATAAGGCACCATCCAAAAAGGTAAACTCCCTGTGGATCCTCGACGCCCAGTTCGAGAAATAGTTTCTCTATCCTCTTCTATCAAACACCACTCCAGCTAGATTAGTCATGGGAATTGCTGTTATCATTCAAGCAAACATTTGAAATATTTAAAAGAAATTTTTGGCCAAGAAGATCCCATCCCTCAATATTGCTGCAATGTCAGTTGTCAAGCTTTAACAACCCTTTATGAAGCCAATAATGTTTGCTTGTCTAATTTTAGCTAAAATTTGTGCAACCCTTTACTCTTATGGAGATCTAATCCATCTCTGACCCTAAGGTAGCTGCCATAACCACTTCAGCTGTTTTTTTCTATAAATAACAAAATCTAAAAATGTTTCCAATTGCAAAAGGTGGAAGCCTTTATGGCTGATAAGTTGCTTGAATATAGGTCAACTATTCATTAATAAAGGATAGAACATGCAACATTCATTCTTGGTGGCTTATGTCATGTCATCTAGACTTTGCCTCCACATTGAAGGTGATACATGAAATTGAGAGCCAAGTCATTTATCTTATTTCATACAGGTTGGGGATACTCTGATTCTCTGAAGCAGGTGATCTAACAGGAATTGCTCAGTTTCAGCCAGAAGAGTGCCCAATTGCAAACCCTTAAAGCTGAGTCTTTGATTACATATTCTAGGTCTTGTTGGTTTCATGTGGATTTCCTCAAACTTGTTAAGTTGAAAGAGCACCATAAGTAGTGACACTTGGTGGATATGTCATGTTTCTCAGTTAGAGATAGGGGTGCAAATGAGCCAAGCCAAATAACAGGCTGTTTGAGCTCGGGTCAGTATATATATGAGCTGCTCGAACTTTTCTCAATCTTGAGCCGAGCTTGATCAGCTGTTCATGCTTGGCTCATATAAGCCCTGATCCAAGCTTTTATCATGCTGAGCCAAGCTTCTTTACTGTTTTTGCAACTAGCTCATGTTCAAGCTCAGCTCTTTTATTAGCCCATCTCCAACTCAGCTCATTTTCTAACTAAGCTGAGCCTGAACCAAGCCAAGCCCAATCTGCTAATGATCAGCTCCGATCATTTGCACCATTAGTTAGAGAGCTTAATTTTTGGGAGTCATAACATTCTTTATTGCTGCAGTATCATAAGCATGGTGGATACACATCAAGTAGCGGAGATGCACATCATAGGAAATTCTGGATCATAAGTAGTGCAATTATCCATGCAGTCTTCTAGCCATCATGCCATGCATGTCAGACCAGCAAATTTATATTAGTCAAAATGATGAGATGTGGATACTGATGGCTAAATCCTAATGATAATAAAGAGAGCTAAATAACTTACTCTTTTGTGTTGTCATTTAGGGAGATGGGCTTATTGCTGTTTTAATTAAAATTTTGGATTCCTATAGGTCTAGGAATTAATTGCATAACTTACAGATATTGTAACTGAAGAATGATCATCAACTTATTCTTCTTATAGCAAGTTCTGCAGATTTTCTGTCTCTATAAATCTCTCCCGTCTGTCTTTTTTTCCTCCCCTCCCTTTGATATATGAACCAGGTCTTCCTTAGATATACTCTTTTAAAAGGAGTTGAAATGTTGAATATTATAATCTTAAATCTAACACTGACATGCTAATCCTCTTTGCCCGGTAACCAAAATCTCTCAAGCACTACATTGGTACCTTTTACATCTAAAGGTTCAATGAAGCAAACTTGACTAAGAATTCATAGCATGCATTGATGTAGTTGGGCAATCAAAAGGCTTAGTATGTGAACTTGGATTTCATATTGAACAATCTTTCTGATTCCTCCTGGTAGTTGGGCTGCCATTATGTATTTAAGCTAACCTATTTATGAAATAAATGTTTCTAGCTGAAAAAAAGATCATTGGACTTCGTGCAAGATGGTGGTGAGCTAAGAAGTATATATGATAAATTTTAATTGAAACATGATTTTCGCAATGCGGGCAGTTTTGGCACATACTTTGACTAATGCTTGGTGTTAGAGAGCAGGTATGTAGATTTCATCAGTCTGCCTCTCTATGATGGGGAAACTTTATGCTAGTGATGACGCTTCTGTGCAATCTAGAAGTCATTGCTGACATGGTCACCAAGTCATTGAAAATGATCTTTTAAGGTTGACTATCATATGTTCAGGGTTTAAATGGGCAATTGTAATTGTCCTTGCATTGTGACATTCTTTTTATGCGAGAGCAGTATACTTCATTGGACATGCGACTTGCTTAGGGAATCTAACATCGTGCAAGGTTTATTTATTTATTTTTTGTTTTTAGTCTTTTTTGATGTACGGATCCTATCATCTGATCCTTCAAACTGAAAGTGCTACTAAATGTGTGTTTTGATAGAGATGCATCTTTTTTCCCCTTTTCTCAGTGGATTTCTTGCAACTAGCCAGGTATGGAAAAAGTTAATATAGAAGAAGCAATCTAACTCTTTTTTGAGCTTCCTTGCAGGGTATGAGACCTCTGAAGTGAGATTCTTGAAGAAAGCCGAGAGTGATTATGCGAAAGGTCATAACATGCCTCCTTCCTCGAATTCTACTTTATTGTTAGGCCATGTTACCTCACGTCTCAAAGAAGTATATGTTGTTATCATCACTATTTTCATTTGTCTTTAGGATTCTGCTTGTTCTTAAGGCATGGGATGCATGTATACCTTAGATTACTGAAGGATCATCTTGCTGCATCAAACCGAACAGATTCTTTCCCGAACCGACCATGCTAAAAGCTGCGAATTAGTTTGCTCTGGAGGGACTTTCATATGCTAATTCATGCATCAAGCTATTCACCTTACATTCTAAAGACTTTCAGGAGTTTTGCACCAAGTCAACGATTCCTTTTATTCTCCATCAGTATGTATCATATCATCTATGTATTATTTCGGCATTGCCCAATGGAGGTTGAATAAATAGAAGTCATTTTTTGTATCTTAACTCTATGACTGCACAATGAAAACCCATTTCATCTTCATCTTGATGTGTGATTGTGCAAAGCCTTGATTGGTTCCAAGAGCACGCAGAATTTGAAGAAAGCATTGTGGTGTGGCTGAAACAAAATCTCGCCTTGATACAGTAAACATTTGGTGTGCAATGAACGTGGTATATTTGAGAAGGAAATAGCATTTGATGGATTTGTGTGATGCTGTCGGTTATGATTGTTCAGAGTAGATCTAAGAAAAGCACTCCTATTCCAGTATATGCACTTATTTTATTTTCTTGGTCATTTAAATGCTGATTGAATATAAAGGTGCATCCATCCTGTAATATACTGCTACGGATCACCTGCCATGTCACCACCCAGTTCACGGTCACCACATTGTTCGTAGAGAGCAGTGTTATTGCTAATATGGTGGTGCGAATGCATCCACTCATACGAGCGATCTCTAGACGGTACTCTTCACTGCCAAGTGATCGATCTTTAGATGGTAATTTTCACCACCATCACCAACTGTACGCCTGCCTTCACAACTTTGAGATAGCATGGATGTTTGGGCGTGGCTCCCATCTTATCCTCAAGTCCCTTTCCATGGTCAAAATAGTCTCTCTTCGGATGGGGGCAAGGCTTTGAAGGGGGACCATGAGTGGATGAAATGGATGGGAAAAAAAAAAGGATTGATAAAAATTTTATCATATCAAGAAGAAAGAATATTTTTAATTAACAAAATCATAGAATATGAATAACATAAAGTTTCGTGCAAGTTACCCTCTTTACAAAATGTGGAGCTCTGTCTTGTTAATTTTTTTCAATTTTGAGTAGGCTGGAACAAATTGAAGGTTTGCCACGGTGCTTCAAAAATGGTGTATTTTAGGTTGAGCTTTTTTTTTTTTTTTTTTGAAAATTTTTTTTTGTAGGATAAGGGTGAGGGGCGACGATCTGACATAGCTATCTCTTTGGACGTGATCATAAAACTCCAAATTCTATCCGAGAATATTTGATTTGGGACCGATTTTAACAAGAGGAACCCCTTTCTAGCATATGGATGAATCTAACAGGTAAATACACTCGAACTTTATCACGGACTAATGAATCAAATATCCTTTCCAAACCCCGCACTTAGACCGTCGCCGTAGGTCATTTAAGTTCTAGTATTTATTCACAACCTCAGCATTCATTATGACTCGAATTTAGATCACTTGGTTAGGCCTTTCATCAGCTTAAAACAGATCTCGTGATCGCAGCACCAGTCAAAAGGTTGGGAACTGCCTTTTTTTTTTTTTTTCCTGTCACTTGACTTACCAATAGAGCCTTTTATCCACATGACCCGCAATGAACTGCCTTTTATTTTACTTCATATATATTTAATTGGTTCTGTGATGCAGAGCATCGTGCAAAAACTTAATTTTCATATTATAATTCCTTTTCTACTAGTTTAATTAGTTGAAACACAAAAACCGCGATCAGAAAGAAATACCACCCCCTCTATCTTAGGGTCAGAATCTAATAATATCTAAAAATTATTTATTTACATAAATAATTATAAAAAAATATTTTTTATTATATTTAATTGATGAAAAAATTATACCAAAAAATAATATTAAAAAAAAATTACTACGTTTCTTTGAAAATAATCCTATATAAAAATATAATTAAATTTATAAATATACTCATTAATATAAAATAATTTTTTTAATATCAAAATAGTATTATCATCTTCAATCAATTTTTATATAATGATTATAATTACGTAACTATTTACAAAATATCATATGCATCTTAATCTTATTACAAAAAATTTTTATTAAATAAATTTGAAAAGATATCAAATAAATTTAATAATTATATATGTATTTTATTAGATATTTTTTTATCAAGTAGAGATTATCACTACTTATTTTATTCTCTCTCAAAAAATAAATATGAGACCCATCAATTTTTTTACTCTCTCTCTCTCTCATTTTTCATACCAAACATGATAATTTAATATAAAATTTATTTTTTCATACCGGATTAAACCTATCCAAACGGATCCTAAATAAAACCTTGGTCAAGGCAAATAGTTCAGTTCATTGTGGTTCTAATATAACACTGCAATAGCTGAGACAGCGAGCAAATGATAGGAGCCTGCTGACGTCTCCAAGAAAGTAGTATTATTTACAGAACACAGTAAAACTTTGGTTATGATCATTAACAAGGAAGCCACATGGAAACAAAGCAGAATCAAGTCAATAGCTCTTAACTCATGAAAATTGCGGAGTTCAAATCGCTTCAGGACATCCTAGCAGGATAAAAAAATGGAAGAGGCCTTTCTCTGTGCATAAAAGGAATTTTGAGGAGATGTTGAAAAAATGATTACAAAGGTACACCCTCTCTCATATGCAGTATCCGTTCTGCCAGCAATAGATCATCTGGGGTTGTAACCTGCAGGGAATGCATGATAAAGCTTGTCAATAACCTTGGAAGCATATAATGGGAAGGTTCAATGTCAAAAGATCTTAATATGCGGTGAAGTAGTAGTGCTCTGGCAATTTGTTTTTCATGGTGTTCTGCGCCATACTGATCAAACCCGCAGGTTGCCAAGAGAGAATATTACATCTCAACAAAGCGGAAAGTAGAAGAGTCAGCACCTTGATGTTTGTATAAGAACCCTCTGTGATATAAACAGGATGTTTAAGGTGCTCCACAATAGATACGTCATCAGTGACTTCAAGACCATTCCTGGTTGAGAAATCCACAAGAAAAGTTGATGCATGATCAAACAGGATGAACAAGTTTAACATACTGGATGCAAATGTTATGCTCGATCGCTGCTAGCAAAGCACTTATCCTCAATTTTTTTTTTGACGTATCAATATGATAATAAATTTGATGTGCAAAGAGCAAGCTTCTGATTCGTCCCATGTATGTTAACTATGAAATTAACATGGTTCTCCAGCTTTTACAAGAATTAGTAGAATATTTAAGAGCAGAGAGCCGCCTCTAAGAACAACAAAGTCTTACAAATTTGTCAATCAGTAGACCAGTAAAACAGTATTAAACTGGTGGATAAAAAACAGGTGCCCTATGTATGTTTAGGCTAGTAAGTTAAATAAAAAAATTCCCAAAGTCCAGATTTTTCATGTTTGGGGTATCAATGGACTGTCGAGGGAAATATTGAGAGAAGGCTACCTCATAATTAGTTCTAGTCATGTTCGAACCATGTTGAAAAACTAAATAACAATCGAGGCTCAAGCAGCATTCTCATAAATAGAGTTAACTAATTCTTAAAGATCCTGTGCAGTCTGAGAAGTATTAGGTGTTAACTTAAGAGTTTAACAATACTAGTAACACAAACTCTAGTTGTTCACAAGCTGGCATGAAGATCCTACCTTTTCTTTATTTATCAAATGGGAAATGAATAAAATCATCATCATAAAGTTCTACCATTGCAAGAGTCACATACCTGTTGACAAGCTCAAAACCATCTCTGAGCAGATGGGGCTTGATAACCTGCAGAAAACAACAAAGACAATCGTTGCTTGGGCATCATATAGTGCCTGATAGTATGGCTACATTAATTGGCTTAAACAAGGATACCTGTGGGGTATGCATTTCCCAAAGAGTTTTCCTGTCAAGGGTTTTTACCACAAAAGAGTCACTGTTGGCCTGCACAATGCAGTAGTAGATATAAGAACTGCAGGTCCATAACAGCGCTTGACCATGTAGCAATTTAAGCAAAAGAAACAGTTGTGAGCCGCTTAAAAACAAAATATTGTCATTTCATGTCTGGACTAAAGCATGATTCATCCCAAGAAAAAAATATAAGAGCACAATAAACCATGTAGGCATATTTCATACATTACCAATGCAATTGGAGTCCTGGGACAGGGCAACAGGGTAAGGTAGCAAGTTAATCTCTACCTATGTTGTAAATCTATATGCTACATCTATGGAGTCACCATATGGCTACCCATGCGAAATGGGTGATTTGCAATCCTGTTCAATTACAGCAGGATATTTTTTAGCTTGGCTGTCAACATAATAGGTGGTTATTGGACATCCCATATCATCATTATTACATCAGTGGGAAACATAACTGAAGCATTCCAATCAGTTGGGAGGAAAGGAGGCAGAGGGGATAGGAAGGATCAGGAAGACTGTTCGAGCACCGGATTCAAAATGATGCCATAAATGAGCTGCTGGGACAGGTTAGAGTTAAATCACGCACAGAATAAACCATGAGGAGAAGGAACAGGAAGAAATCAGCCAACTTCTTTTTCTTCATATCAATTCAAACTAGTATGTTTGAGGTGGCAAGTCAATAAAAGATTCTGTGGTTGTGCAACATCATATTATCAATTTCTAACTTATGGTGTAACTCAATGAGATCAGAGGATTTGACGATGGATATGCAACTCAATTGGAAGGATATAAGGTTTTTGCTTGGACTCACATATTAAGGAAAATCCTCTAGAATAAATTCTTGCCAAAAGGGGGATCAAGGTGGATGAAGGTGCATTCTTCGTCAAGGATGGATGACCTAAGTGGACCACTTGCTACAATAGTATGCATTTGTTTAAACCTTTGCCGCTTGCCAAGAGCAGCTTGTTTACCCCATTGCATGGGAAAGTGGAGACTTTTCCTTTAGTTTGAGACATGTTCATTGCTAAAATTGCAAAGGAGGCTATTGTACCATGCATCTTCATCAAGTCCCCAAGTTCAAGACTGGATGCAGGGTGATGATAAAGTCATTCAGGTCAAATTGGCAAGCTAGGGATAATCAATCCCTGTGTTTCATCTATTTGTGAGGAAAATTGGATCCTGTTCCTAGTTATTTGAACAGCACACAATCATCAGAATAAAGGTAAGCAAGTCTTAGTAGCTCATGTACAAATTTCAGATAATGAAGCCAATGGATCTCTAATAGATGAGGACTCTTTTAACGTACACACAAGACAATTGTACAGAACCAATTAGAAGGATCATCAACTCAATCAGCAAATGTATAAGGCCCGATATCTTTCAATTTAGATGATAAAAGAATAACATGGACATAATGGAGAAGATGTGAGTTGCATTGCAAACAAGAGGAACACCTGACCTAGTGACCTACTCCCCATCATCAGCAAGTATAAAATTAGGTCTGAGACAGACAAATAGACAACACCATCAACAGTTGAGCATACTAGGTCAAATATGTAAGATACTCAACCAACCATATATGTGAATAAAGCTTCATCGGCATAACAGTGCTGTGCAATAACAAAAGCTTATTGCAGCAGCAATAAATGTCCACCAGATAAAAGGAAACTTTGAGGCAAAGTAGCAAAAGGCAATGACATATGTGCCCTTGGCACTGCCAGCCATTATAAAAACAAATTATTAGAAAACATTATGTTAATGATGTTTCTCATTATCAAATACATATGGTGCCTGAAGTGTTAGAGATAAAGGAAAAGATGAATGGAAATTCTCGAAGCATCATAAATCTGTGTACTTTTCCTTTAGATAATATCGGCACATCAAGCATGCAAGGGGTTCCTGATAAGCTCAATCAGCATCAGATTATCTAAAGTAGTTCAAATCAGAATTAAACTGAAGTCTCTTAATGCGATGAAGCTGCATTCCTGAAAAATTATGACATATATTTCATAACTTCAACTTTCCCAAAAGCCAGACACACCTCTTTTATGGTAGCCTTTACAGGAACACCAAGAACAGCTGCCCCATTCAGCCAAGCATCTTTCAGGACCTAGCAATCGAGCAAGTACATCTAAGATTACTTTCAATCGATCGTATCTGCAAGGCATAGAGATGCAGTGTGAAGAATACCTGCAAAAAAAATAATGAGATAAGAAGATGACAATTCCATCTAAGCTACACATATACACCAAAAGGAGATACATTCAGAGAATAACTAAATCAAATGATCAAGATGGTAATTTAGACTGTTTTTCAAAAAATGCCGAACAAGAACTTTCGAAAGTCATCGCTAGTAACTTACAACAAAAGCACTGGAGCATATATTTTCAAGCAATTGGAATATAGCCAGTTGTAGCACGTTGATATTTATTAAACAGGATTTGACTTGTGTATACAATTTCTGGATTACTAACAGATACGAAGATAAATATCTCTAGGAGGAAAGTACAGAACTTACACCCAAAGCTTGAATAAATAGTTTTAATCTTAGAATATGTAATCCTATCAGTGTTGCATCTCGAACAGAAAGAGGATCTAATGGACAAACTCTGACCTAAAACATCTTGGATATTGAAATGACTAATTCTTTAGAAGTGATTAAAAAAATAGCTAATATATGAAAATTGCAGAAATAAAAAGTGAAAAGCTTGATTCATTTGCTTTCTCACATTAGTAGCACACCATATAAAAATCTAAGAAATAGTCATGTTGAAAATTTGTTATTATAGAAAGGCTGTAGAAGGATTGACATTTTTCCCTAACTGACCTTTTTTATATTAGGTGGGCCATATATACATCTATCTGCATGCGTGTGTGCACGAGTGTGCGTGCACAGTTGGATTCTTTTAATCCCCTAAGGTGGTCTAACTTAATCATGGCCATCAATTTTATAAGAGTGGATGGAAAAGTTTGTCAGATATAAAGGTCTACTCTGAAGGGGACAAACTCTCGAAGTAAATTAAACCCTTCATGAAAGTTGCTGCTTTGGTTGCTGATTGTCATAACAGGTACCATTGTTCCTCTTTTCACTTCAACTTGTTCACCATTGGTTCAGAGCATAATCCTTGGCTTTCAATCTATAAAGCATAAAATAATTCTTAGTGTGTGCATGAGTGCGCATGTGCTTGCATGTGGGTGTCTGAATATCATGTTCCTAATTGACCCCTTTTATCAGGTGCCATATATGTGTGATGCATGTGTGCATGCATAGGGCAGGACCCAGGGCAAGAGTGGGTTGGTATGTGCATGCTTGCATGTGCGTATGCAATTGGACCTGTGCATGTGTGCACATGTGTTTGATACAAGTGATATATGGGATGATCTCCAACTTACTAGCAAGTTGGGACAGATTATTGGCAAGGGGTATTAGAGTTGGAGATTATTGGACACTAAATTTTCTTGAAGAAATGGGGAAATGCAAGTCACATCTTTGGTAATAAGCATGTAAAATTAGATATTCACCAATCTTAATGGCACATTGACCATCACAAGGAGTGTCCTCAATACATTTTATCAACTTTTAAAAGAGGTGGCCCCGTTAGATTTAATCCATAAGGTGGCCCAACTCAATTATGATTGAAGGTGAAACTTGGAGGGCCATTATACATACAAGGTGTACGTGGTCACCATATGGTGAGAATACCATATAGAAAATATGCAAAGGAAAATGGGACTATTTAAAGAGTACTCACGTAATGTCTCCAATATCAATGTCTCCAATATCTCCCTCAAACTCATAGTGGGTCTGCTACAGAAAGTTTGCTTAAGAGTAGGGGTGCAATCGAGCCGAATCGAGTCGAGTAACTGGAAGCTCGAGCTCGACTCAATTCAAAATTCTCGGGCTTGAAACTCGGCTCGAGCTCGGCCAAGCCTTAACATTTCAAGTTTGAACTCGGTTCAATAAAAAATAGGCAAAGCTCGAGATCGACTCGACTTGAATATGAACCGAGCTCGAAATCGAGCCTTATCTAATTAATAATATATATATTAATATATATTATAAATAAAATTAATATTATTAAAAACCTATATATGCTCGAATAGGCTCATGAGCTTTCGAACCGAATATCCTGCTATTCGAGCTCAACTTGAAAAGCTACTCGAGCTCAACTCGAACTCAATAATAATCGAGTTGAGTCGAGCTTGAACTCGAGTCGAGCTCGAGTAGCTTGCGAGCAGCTTGACTCGTTTGCAGTCCTACTTAAGAGATACCAATATCAAGCAATAGTACGTCTTCATGAGGATGTCAACAATTTACTCGGTGGAGAGGGTATAAGGAAGAGAAAAAGGATGCAAATAAAACTATAGAATGAGGTGGCAGTCAATCTCAATAAATTTTGTTTGCTTGTGGAAAACCGGATTTTCAATAGTGTATAGCACTCTGGTCATCACAATATAAAAGAATAGGAGGTGGACACCCATATCAGAAAGAAGGCAAAATCAAATGACCTCTATTCCAGTGTCCAGCATAGTGCAATACTCAGCCTCAGCACTGGAGTAATAAACAACATATTGCTTCTTGCCATAACTGAAACACCAAGAAAGATGCAAAAGCCAATGATACAACATCCATTTGTAGGGTAAGTAATGCATGTTTAGATAGAAGACTAATGGAGTCTATAGGCTTGAGGAAGTAATCAGCAAAGGATGCCAAGAAAATGGCTCTGAATAAGGGCATGGCCCAGCATAACATATGCATGGTGTAATGTGGTCACCACATGGTGAGAAGACCATATAGAAAATATATATGGGAAATAAGAATATACAATGAACATATATGTAATGTCTCTAACAACAACCATTGAGATATACATGTAATGTCCTTTTCTAGTTCTCGTTTCAGCCCTATGTTTCTTATCACTAGGAGTTCTTCCGCTTCAAGCGGTTATATAAAGATATGGTCAGTCCCCAGACTCATATGCTGAAAAGGAGGACTAATACAAGGTTTTGTAAGATTAAACCCACTGGAGATGCTGGTTCTTTATCGGTCATCATGGCAGATGTTTTCTTCTCCTTTTACATGTTCCTTAATGTTTTGGAGAATGATTTAAGGCTTAAAGCATCAATGTTTTTTTCAACAAAGAACTAAATGTATTGTGTGACTTGCTTGAATGATAAAGATGATGTGTGAAAACAATAATAGAATATTAAAACTGCATAAGGCATACCAGACAGCCATATTGAACAAGCAGAATACTGTAACATGCCAAAAGCATAGGTCAGCTGATCTATGAATCATGACCTCTATGCCAGAAAATTAAGTATTGATACATGATTGGAAGCATTTGCAGATATTGTGGATGTTCATTGATGGTCAGAAATGGAAGGTGTGCCTACGATACTCATTATTCATATTGTTACATAAGCATGATTAGTAAGTTTGGTAATTAAGCTAAATTTACCATCTTGTAAATATGATATCATCTCTGCTATCCATGTCATGCAATGAAAGCATTAGTGATTTCCTACATTTCAGAAAATGTAGAAACATGATGACCTTCCAATGGTTTACCAACAAAAAGCAAAGAGAAGTCTTCTCCTTGCAATCGACTGAGCTAGAGCAAATTTTCAAACTTTAGAAGTACTAGCAAAATGTAATTCCTTTGGGAAAGAAACTGCACAGCCAGCTAGAATGCAAGTTAGAAAGTTTGGATGAAATCCGCTATGTATAGTATGTATAATTATAGCCAAACTCACTAGAATGCAAACAATTACATGAGGTCCTTGCACCACACTGCCACTCTACAATCCTAATGACCTTTCCAGTCTACATACATACACACAACATATCATAACATAATTTGCAATTTAGGAGATAAATATCACCACAAGCATCTTAAGGTAGTTGTATATAGTCCAGAGAAGAAGAAATATAAAAGACCCTAAAGAAATATAAGATGTCTTCTTGGCATGTACTAAAATCTAGGATCATTCAAGTTATTACTAGATGCTAGGTAGCTGCATGCTATAATTAAACAACCTTTTTAATATCTCCAGACGTAACAAGAGGCCTCGCAGAATCATGGATGCACACAAGTTCTGAGCTTCCATCAATTTGCTGTAAGATGTTGAAAGAAGTTCTTAAAACATATAGATACAAAAAATATGAAGGATATGAAAATACAAGAAAGAAAGAAATTATACTAAAAGTTGAAAATCACATAGGCATTATGTCAAGAAACTTTAACGAACAGATATGCTATTTTCTTCTAAATGTAGGTGCACAAGTCTTTTCATTGGATAAAACCAAATATATGGAAGAATGAGAAGTTATGGAGAATAACTATCAGGGATAATGTGGTCGAGGGAATGAGTGAAAATCATCCATTGGGAATCAGAACATTAGTCTGCCTTTATAAACAGAAAAACTAAGAATTATCAAAGGTATAAGGTGGAAAAAGAAAAGTATTCATGTTTCTACTTATCCATGGAATATAATTACAACGAAAAGTTGATAACAAGATGGAAAACTTTTTTTCTCTTCCTATGCATTTAGCAAAGATAGAGCATTCCACATAAAGTTTAGATTTAGAAGTTGTGTGTGTACCTGAAATCCATTGAAAACAGAATCTTGTCTCTCCTTCCCTGGAAGTGCAAACTTAATACCTACTTGTACCTCCTCACTAGCACCTGCAAACATGGAAAATAATGGATTCTGGTTTCTCTTATACGGTACAATGGTCACCAAACCAGAAAATAAAATTCACTAAATGGAAAGCCAGTCTCTACATATATGAGAAAGAAAAATTTAAATGGGTCCAGGAGGCTTTTAAAACCTTCAAATACATCCTTATAAGATGGATCACATACAACAACTATCTCTTTTACTTCACTTATTTGTGAGAAAGTGTAGAAACTGCAACACAAACATTATCACGGTCTGAGCAAAGTAAATAACAATAACAAAAAAGTTGACCATGTGAAAAGCTGAAAAAGAAATACCTATACAATGCAATTGGCTGTCCTAAAAGTGGAAGATATTGCTTTGGCATACTTGCCTGCGGCATAAACAGCAAATATTGTCATGTCATAATAATTGAATGACAGATCGACAAAATGTAAGTTCATCATTCTGTCATGCCATGGATAATACCATCATGTGCTAGTACTAGTAACATGCATTTGTAGTGCATGTAAGTGTTTGCACTCAGCTTTATTGACAGATAGAATGCAGATCCACTCATGTCTTAACATGTGAATTTGTTTATAACAACAACATATCTAGAAAGTTAAATTGGTTTAACGCACTGAATTTAACAAAATAAAAATGGTGACAAAGGTGTAGCGACTAGTTTCGGCAAATTGTCTATAACATGGGATACAGAACAGCTTCAAAAGAATGCAGGTGAATCTGTTGCAGGACAACAATAAACTAGGCAGTTCGAAAGGATTCTTAGTTCCCAGTCTCAGCATTCGATCATGAAGACAAGCTGGGAACAACAACATGAACCATTAAACTTTTAGGTGTTTTGGAAGTAGGCGTGCGTTGATATAGAAAGACTATGGTTTTCTTCAGTTGCTTGCGAATCTTTGTTCACAAGAGACTGAATAAATTCTATTTATAAATAACTTGAACTTCCATCCCAAGAAAGGCAGCTTAAAGCAAACTCCCATTCCGTATACAGAAACAGCCCACTTTACCCATCACCAAGCAAAAGTGATGAGAACCACCAGTAGGTTCATCTGGACCTTTCATTTCATTTAAAGGAAAACGAGAAAAAAGAAGAGAAAAGGCCTTTCCAGTAAAGACAGTTAACCAAGGTTTCAAGAGCACAAAATTCATGAGAATTTGTCAATCTAAAATTTGCATCCAAAAGATTATATGGGAGGAATCAGTAAAATCTAGTCAATGAAAATGGCCCATGTATGCTACTTAGCTGCTCAACTTGTACCGAGAGTATAACGATAGCAGGAACAGTAGCAAAATCTTTCAGAATTTAATTTTGAAACAGAAGAATCCCCCTTTATGCACGGTGAGCTGGCTCAGAAAAGGATTGAGAACCAAAACTGGTCTTTTTTTTCCAAAACAAATTAATCAAAAAGGAAGAAGAAAAGGGGAAAGAGCTATTACTCCCATCCGCTTTCCCTTTCCTCCCGCTAAAAGAACCACCGAAACGCTCTTTTCTTTCACAGCTCCACCCTGCGAATAAATCAATTAAAATTACTTCCCTTCTTTTCCAATTAATGAGCTACAATACTCCCTCTCCTTCTCCTCTATAAACAAACCTCGCTTTCTTGTACCCTTTTCGCACAACATCTGACCCGATTTTGATTCTTATTCCGATTCAAAGCGATTCCATCCTTCGTCACGGATACTACACCTAAATAAAACACGATTTTTTTATTAAAAAAAAGTGATTTTGGCATCAAATTCAAACTAGAGTTCCGATTTCCAGATAATATTTATACGTTTTTCTGGTGAGTGAGAGAAGAAGAGGAGTCTTGCCTGCGGGCATACGGCGGGAGAGGGGGAGCCGCGATCGAGACGGCAAGGGAACCGAGGGGACTGGAGAGGATGCTTTGGATTTCGAGGGGGAAGGGAGGAGGTTGGGGAGGTGGTGGGAGAGGGAGACATCGAATCGAAGCGCCATTTCTTTCGATATAATTCGAGCTCCACGGTTCGGGAAGGCTTTTGGAGTAGACGGAGGGACAAGAAGGAGAGCAGGGAAGGCGACGGGAAGAGGGCGAGAATTTTTTGATCCGGCGCCCGTTGGGTATACAGCGCGAGGCGGCACTGGTCAAGATTCACGACTTCAGATTAGATTTTGTTCGGGTCTTCAACCAATCCCTGCCGTCCAATGTAGACCTTTAGCCTTTTTGTTTTTGGCACGCACGTCTTGCCTTTTGGATTGATCAGTAAGTTGACCATTTTCTGACTGAAAAATAATGTAAGAGAACTGCTGGACCAAGCAGCCAAGGGTGGCAATTGATAAGATTCTGTCAGATTTGGACGGAGCCTAACCGAATTCAGCTTAAAAACATCTCAATCTATATATAACTATATTTTTATCTTATATGATGAATTCATATCCAACTCTTCGTTTTGTTTTTTTTGCTTTTTTTTTTTTTTTGTGTGTGTGGTGTGAGTGGGGCGATCGGGGCTTTTACACTCTTCAATATTGTAATACAGTTGCATCCACTTCTGGATGAAGTGAAACTTCCGAGCATGCATAACTATCTAATCAGCGGCTTGGTTGGCTTATATATATATATATATATATATATATATATATATATATATATATATATATATTATATATATATAATTTTTTTAATAAAAGAATAGCATGTTTTCATTGTAGTATATACTTCAAGAATGGGTGACATGCATATTTGGATGAGAATGGACGGTCAATCCATGAAATCGTTGTTATGGAGTCACTTTTTTTTTTTTTTTTTTTTTTTTGGGTAAACGAGGGAGTCACCTTCAAGCCATATCTATCATGCATTAAGTTGGATTATTGCTGCTCTTGTACCTGTCCAAGCACTTGCCATCTTTGTATATGGCATAATGCTAGGACTTAGAGGCCTCCCAACCACTTTCATTTATCTTCCTCGATCATTTCTTATAATATATCTTACTATTGTTTTGTCCCCACCGCTAAACCTTGAAATTTTGCTTTTACGGCATTCATTGTCGGTTGAGCTTGAAGAAATAAAAAATTATTAAAAAAAATATAAATTTTTTTTATATATATTCTTCTAAATATTTAAATTTATATGAATATTTTTTCAAAATTAATATTTACATATATATCCTTGTTGGTGCAGAAATTCATCTTCGTCGGAGGTCGTCGGAGTCGAGGCCGCTGAGGTCGCCATCGGGGACCTGCAAAATGAAGTCCCATCCGGAATCGATGGGGAGTGGCTCCGACAGGACCCTCCGATGATCAAGTCAGTTTTCGGTCAACAGTAATGGAGTGCTCGGAATGAGTTCTGGAGCTTAGAGATGAGGAGGAGAGCTTAGAGAGTCGAGAGTTCAGAGAGCTTAGCCTTAGCGTGTCGGGAGGGTTCTTTATATAGTGGAGCTTGATGGTGACAACTACAGCCGCGTGCTGGCGGGCCGCTCGAGGTTCGGTGGGGTCAGTCTCACGGGATGGTGCCATGTGCGGCGGATTGAGGGTGACAGCCATCGCCGCCTGACAGTGGGTCGCTATCGCCTATATCGGCCTGCGGCGGACTGACTGATGGTGATGGTTGCAGAGCTTGCCGAATGAAGGGTTGAAGGCCTTCGTCGTGTGCCCATTTCGGAGGAGTTCGGGCTCCTGAAGAGGAAGATAGGAGGGAGTTCGGCTCCCATAGGCGTCTGGCTGGAGGTATGCAGCTAAGGCTCGTCCGCTGAAGAGTTTGGCTGCTGAGAATCCGAAGCTCGGCCGTTTGGGGGTTCGGCCGGCTGTTGGACTTCAGCTGAGGCTTGGACACTTGAGAGTTCGGTAGGAGCTCGGTCGGCCGAAGTTTGATGAGGACGACCGCTGAGGAGTTCGGCCGAGGGGCGACCGCTGAGGAGTTCGACCGAGTGATGACTGCTGAGGAGTTCGGGCTCCTGAGTGACGACCGCTTGGGGATTTCGCTAAAGCCCGTCTGCTGAGAAGTTCGGCCGCTTGGAGTCGGTCCGAAGGAGTTTGGCCGTGGGGAGTCCGAAGGAGTTCGGCCGCCCAGGAAGTTCGGTCTCGACGCTGGGAGTCCGGAAGAAGCTCGGGAGCTGACCAGTTCGGCCTGCTGGAAGAAGCTCGGCCGCTGGGAGTTCGGCTGAAGCCCGTCTGCCGAACCTCTTCCGCGGCTACTGGTTACATTGGGCTGAGCGTCAGGCCGGGCTTCGGCAGGAGCGGAATTTATCCCCAACAGTAGCCCCCTCACTCCCGAGCTCGAAATTTGAAGGAAGGGAGTACCAAAATGGGCGACTGCCGAAGTCTTCTTCCAGGCCCCGCGTTTGTCGCGGCTGAAGCTCGGGGGAGGTCTCTTCTCTAGCCAAGGTTGACGCTGAAGTTGAAGCTGAGGCTTGGGGGAGGCCTCCTCTCCAATTGATGTTTGGAGTTGGAATGGAACTCGTTCCCAGCTAAAGTCGATGAAGCTGATGTTGAAGCCGAAGTAAATCTCGCCCCCTGCGGTCGAGGTCGGAGTTGAGCTCCTCGGGGGTGACATTGTCTCCATCAGTTGAAGTTGACTCAGGGGGACCTCCTATTCCGCGGTCGAGGTTGTCGTGGTCGCTTGGGGGCGATTTCATCTCCTGCAGTGGAACTTGCCGTAGACTTCGAGGCTCGGTCTCAGATCTTGCTCACGTCAGGACGGGGTTCCCCTTCTATTCCTAATCGAGGCTATTCGCGGTCGCTCGGGAGAGATCTTATCTCTAGCCGAGGCTGACTCGGTCGCTCGAGAGAGATCTTATCTCTAGCCGAGGTTATTGCTCGCGTTAGGACGAGGTTCTCCTCCTGTTCCTAACCGAGGTCAGCTCGGATCGCTCGGGAGAGATCTTATCTCTAGCCGAGGTTGTTGCTCGCGTTAGGACGAGGTTCTCCTCCTGTTCCTAACCGAGGCTGTTCGCGGTCGCTCGGGAGAGATCTTATCTCTAGCCGAGGTTGGTGCTCGCGTTAGGACGAGGTTCTCCTCCTGTTCCTAACCGAGGCTGTTCGCGGTCGCTCGGGAGAGATCTTATCTCTAGCCGAGGTTGACTCGGGGGAGATCTTATCTCCTGCGGTCGAGGTCGAAGTGCGCGCTCGGGGGAGATCTTATCTCCTGCGGCCGAGCTTCCCTCGGGGGAGATCTTATCTCCTGCGGCCGAGGTGAAGTGCGCGCTCGGGGGAGATCTTATCTCCTGCGGTCGAGCTTCCCTCGGGGAGATCTTATCTCCTGCAGTCGAAGTGCGCGCTCGGGGGAGATCTTATCTCCTCGAAGTGCACGCTCGGGGAGATCTTATCTCCTACGGCCGAGCTTCCCTCGGGGGAGATCTTATCTCCTGCGGCCGAGGTTGAAGTGCGCGCTCGGGGAGATCTTATCTCCTGCGGTCGAGCTTCCCTCGGGGAGATCTTATCTCCTCGAAGTGCGCGCTCGGGGAGATCTTATCTCCTGCCGAGCTTCCCTCGGGGAGATCTTATCTCCTACGGCCGAGGTTGAAGTGCGCGCTCGGGGAGATCTTATCTCCTGCAGCCGAGCTTTCCTCGGGGGAGATCTTATCTCCTGCAGCCGAAGTGCGCGCTCGGGGGAGATCTTATCTCCTGCGGCCGAGCTTCCCTCGGGGGAGATCTTATCTCCTGCGGCCGAGGTCGAAGTGCGCGCTCGGGGGAGATCTTATCTCCTGCGGCCGAGCTTCCCTCGGGGGAGATCTTATCTCCTGCAGCCGAGGTTGAAGTGCGCGCTCGGGGGAGATCTTATCTCCTGCGGCCGAGCTTCCCTCGGGAGGAGATCTTATCTCCTGCAGCCGAGCTTCTCTCGGGGGAGATCTTATCTCCTGCAGCCGAAGTGCGCGCTCGGGGGAGATCTTATCTCCTGCAGCCGAGCTTCCCTCGGGGGAGATCTTATCTCCTGCGGCCGAGGTTGAAGTGCGCGCTCGGGGGAGATCTTATCTCCTGCGGCCGAGCTTCCCTCGGGGAGATCTTATCTCCTGCAGCCGAAGTGCGCGCTCGGGGGAGATCTTATCTCCTGCAGCCGAGCTTGTTGCTCGCGTTAGGACGAGGTTCTCCTCCTGTTCCTAACGCGGCGATTATTGACTGCTGCTTTCCCTGTCATCGCATAGTTTTCGCATCCAGAAATAATATTATTGCAGAGGGGAGAATTTTACCGAAGGAAAAGTCGCGGACAAGCGCATTCTTCGTTTGAGGGGTCGATGGGGCGTTGTTCCTCGGAGCTCCCTCGGGCAGCAAGTCCCATCCAGACGACCTCCTCTACCTCACGCTGGCCTCCCCGATTTCGGAGCAGGCTTCGGCTGGTACGGTGTTGCTGGTAAACCCTACCAGCGGGGAATTTATCGGCTCCTAAGTGGTCGTCGGGCAGGGACAATTTTTAAGGAGGCATCGTAGGACAATACATCGGCCGAACTTCCGTTATCTAGCAAAATGCGGCGTACATCGTAGTCGGCGATATTTAAGGAAATTACAACCACGTTACTGTGTGGAAATTGGATTCCCCGACCGTCCTCCTCGGTGAAGGCCACGGGCTCTGCGATCCTCTGCTTCTTCGCTGCCCGAGATAGTGTTGATGACGCCAAGGGGCGGCCGACCTTCCTGGCTCTCCCTACCCGATGGTACCGCCCTTAGCCGCTCCCCTCGCTCTTCGGGCCGCCTTTGCAGGAATCGGCCGAGTCTACCTCGCCTGACGAGCTTTTCGATCTCGTCTCGGAGCTGGATGCACTCTTCGGTGTCGTGACCGTGGTCGCGATGATAGCGGCAAAACTTGTTGGGGTCGCGTTTGCTGGGTCGGGAATGCATCTGGCCCGGCCTCGGAAGCTGTTCCCCGATTTCCATCAGCACTTGGGCCTTCGGAGTGTTGAGGGGGGCGTAGTTGCGGAACCTTTGTCGGGGAGAGCTTCGGCGCTGAGGAGAACCTCGGCATGCGCGTTCCTTCTGGGCTTCCCCACCTCGGGTTCCCTTGGAGAGTTCGGGTCCGCCAATGACCGGGAGGAGTCCGGGAGCGCCGCCGAGCTTTACTCCGCTTCTCTTCCTCGGTGGACCTGCTCGGCCCTTCAGCTCGCCGCTTGCCGTCGGCTTCGTCATCCCTGGCCTTGAAGGCCTCCTCTGCCCGGGCGTATCCTTCAGCCCGAGCAAGCATGTCCGCAAAATTCCTTGGATACTTCTTTTCCAGGGAGAACAACAAGTCGTTCTTCCGGAGGCCGCCCTTGAGGGCGGCCATGGCGACTGATGGGTCCAGGTTCCGGACTTCCAGCGCGGCAGCGTTAAACCGGGTGACATAAGCCCGGATGGGTTCCCCCTCCTTTTGCCTGATGGCCATCAAGGAATCCGAACCTCGGTGGGGCCGCCTGCTACTGATGAAGTGGGCTGCGAACTGTTGACTCATCTGGTCAAACGATAAGATGGTACTCGGCTTGAGCGCCGAGTACCAATTCCTGGCAGCTCCTTTAAGGGTAGAGGGGAAGGCCCGGCACAATATGGCGTCTGGCACGCCGTGGAGCAGCATCGTCGTCCGAAAGGCTTCCAAATGGTCGATCGGGTCGGTGGTCCCATCGTAGCTCTCAAACTGTGGGAGTTTGAAGTTCGGCGGGACCGGCTCCTGCATGATTTTCTGCAAAAAAGGGGGGTCAGTGCAGACGTCGTTACCGTGTGAGGGGGGAGCGTGACGAAGCTCTTCGATACGCCGGCTCATTTCTAAGAGCCTTTGATCCAGGAGATCTTCGCGATCTTTGATCCCCAAGGTTTTCTCGCAGTAAGGGTGCGAAGCCTCTCCCCGGGTCGAGCCGTGATTCCGAGCAGGAGGCTCTTCGCCGATTGCCCTTCTCTTTCGGGGACTGGAGGTCGGGTAGCCCACATCGGTCGCCCCTGGACTGGACCCCAGGGCTCTGGGGAATCCCATGCGCCGATCTAGCGGGTGCCGGGGTCCGCGAATGCATGGCCTGCACCGCCTGCACTGCTTCCGTCAGATCACGGACCTGCTGGGTAAGCAGGTTGAACTGTTCTGCATCCACCGCGGCTACAGGGTGAGCCCGGGTTGCCTGGGCCGGAGCGGGAGCAGACGGGCCCGAACGGGATCGGGCCGTGGAAGCCGCCGATCGTCGGGTTGAGGCTCTTCTGGGGGGCATTCCTTTTTGAAAAGGGATCCTGAAGCGGAAGAGGAGAGGTCCGGAGCGGAAGAGGAGATCGTCGCCGAGCACTCCTTTAAGAACAAGGGGACCTCGAAGGTTCAGGCCCTTCCTCTAGCGCCAATCTGTTGGTGCAGAAATCCATCTTCGCCGGAGGTCGCCGGAGTCGAGGCCGCTGAGGTCGCCGCCGGGGACCTGCAAAATGAAGTCCCGTCCGGAACCGGTGGGGGGTGGCTCCGGCAGGACCCTCCGACGGTCAAGTTAGTTTTCGGCCAACAGTAATGGAGTGCTCGGAATGAGTTCCGGAGCTTAGAGATGAGGAGGAGAGCTTAGAGAGTCGAGAGTTCAGAGAGCTTAGCCTTAGCGTGTCGGGAGGGTCCTTTATATAGTGGAGCTTGATGGTGACAACTGCAGCCGCGTGCTGGCGGGCCGCTCGAGGTTCGGCGGAGTCAGTCTCACGGGATGGTGCCGTGTGCGGCGGATTGAGGGTGACAGCCATCGCCGCCTGACAGTGGGTCGCTATCGCCTGCGGAGACTGATGGTGCGGCGGACTGACTGATGGTGATGGTTGCAGAGCTTGCCGAATGAAGGGTTGAAGGCCTTCGTCGTGTGCCCATTTCGGAGGAGTTCGGGCTCCTGAAGAGGAAGATAGGAGGGAGTTCGGCTCCCATAGGCGTCTGGCTGGAGGTATGCAGCTAAGGCTCGTCCGCTGAAGAGTTCGGCTGCTGAGAATCCGAAGCTCGGCCGTTTGGGGGTTCGGCCGGCTGTTGGACTTCAGCTGAGGCTTGGACACTTGAGAGTTCGGTAGGAGCTCGGTCGGATCCGAAGTTCGATGAGGGCGACCGCTGAGGAGTTCGATTGAGGGGCGACGTTGAAGGAGTTCGGACCGAGTGGGACGACTGCTGAGGAGTTCGGCCGCTGAGAGGACTTCATTGAAGCTCGGCCGCTTGGAGTCGGTCCGAAGGAGTTCGGTCTCCGTGGGGAGTCCAAGGAGCCGAAGGAGTTCGGCGGTGGTGGGTGTTCGCCCAGGAAGTTCGGTCTCGACGCTGGGAGTCCGGAAGAAGCTCGGGAGAATCTGACCAGTTCGGCCTGCTGGAAGAAGCTCGGCCGCTGGGAGTTCGGCCGCTTGGAAGTTCGGCCGGCTGAAGGGGTTCGACTGACCAGTGCGCTAAAGCTCTTCTGCGGCTACTGGTTGCATTGGCTGAGCGTCGGGCCGGGCTTCCGACAGAGCGGAATTATTCCAACAATCTCATTAAAATATTTATTTTTTATAAATAAAAATTTTACAAAGATATTCATATAAATTTAAATGTTTGGAATGATATACATGCAAATAAAAATTTTTGCATGTATACTCTTCTAAATATTTAAATTTATGTGAATACTCTTATAAAATTATTATTTACATATATATTCTTATAAATTTTTTTTACACATCTATCCCTAAGAGTATTTTAGTTATTTAAATTTTAAATTATTAATTTTTTTAATGATGTTGAATGATATGGGTACATATATAAAAAAATATATATATATTCATGTAAAATAAATATTTTATGAGAATATATATGTAAATATTAATTTGAAAGAATATTCATACAAATTTAAATATTTAGAAATATATATATATATATATATATATATATATATATATATATATATATATAATTTAAAAATATTGTACCTATCTTACCATGCCTAATTTGGGTTGGTATGAACTCCTTCATACGATATTTCGTTTCTAGTTTTCCACAGCATCCAAAGTGTATATCCTACCGGGACTTTTGTTCTCCTCTCCACCAAGGCACTAGTCAATATATTGATTACGGCTAACAAAGAGGTAGGACAAGGCCAACAGTGAAACAATTCTTCAAAGAGTTGCTAGCATGTTTTGGCAAAACAACACAATATTGTTATGTGTTCAACATCTTCTTCCTAGTTGGGGCATAAATCATGATATACAAATTCAGAGCCAATTATTCTCCTTCTATATTTTATTGCTATAAAAGTTCGGCCCTCATTAGAAATGGGTTGTGAGTGGATAGTGTTGACTGTCCCAGTGGCGAGACCTAAAAAAAGTCTTGATCAAAGATGACTCCAGTGAAAATCCTCCGATACTCAAGTCAATATTTTCTTCAATAAAAATGGAGCACACGTGAGGAAAAAATTATCATACTTGAGAGTTCTGTTGAAACCCCAATTTATAGACAGGGATTAGAGCCATTCATTGGGACATAATTTATGGATAGTTTCAACGGGATCAGATGGTAACATGCGATATTCATGGCTGAGACTCGCGGGAGTGGGCGATTATGGCTGCCTCATCCAGATCGTGGCCAGCTATAGAAAACTATCGTCTGATTTTGAAAGGAAGCTTCGAAATAATCAGGATTGCTAATTGAAATAAAGAGCTGAGGCAGGGTCGGCAATCAACCGAAGATGGATCGGACACCTCCCAAAGATAGGTTGGCAACTTCTCAAAGGCATTGGCGAAGATGGTTTGGTTTCGGTAAGCAACGATTTGAGGACAATGGTGGGAATTCATGTCCAAAAAATTGGCAATCGAGGATGAATCAAAGGCCGATGAAGGGTCAACAAAGGATGGTAGCTATCTAACGACATTGATAATCCAATTATCGATGACCAGCAGCAGGGACTGATAATTGGTAGTGGGGCAGTGAGATCCGACGATGGGTCAAATGTCGATGAGCTGAAGAGGGATTGGCTGAACTCCCAAAGTCAACCATGGAGAAGGTACAAAAAGATCAAAAAGGCAAAAAAAAAAAGAAGATGAATAGCATAAGAAAAAGGAGATTAGAAGACCAACCTATAGCTGCACAAGCGACAAAAAAAAGCAAGGAGGTAGGAAAAATCTTGATGATGATCGAAAGAAAAGGAAGAGATCTCAATGACGATCAGAAGGCATGAAAACACTGAAAAAAGGGCAGTCGATGGGAGCCCTTGTGTGCAAGTTGGACGGAGAGAAGAAGAAGAAAAGAAAAAGAGGGAACAGAAGGGCTTAAAGAAGAAGAGAGGGGACGGTATTTATAAGCAAGACATGATATGCACAATGGATGTCAAATTATTGCTGACCATAATCTCCCACCACATGGCACCTCCCCATTGGTTCAAGCATTTTGTGAGTTGTCCTGTTTTATAAAGGTGCGCTCAAAACTAGGTTAGCTACCCTTCAAAATTGAAACCCTCATGATTACCTTTCGTCACGACTTCTCATTTCCGACAGAACCCATGGATGTATTGTTTTAACTGAAAAGATGCTACTATTGATTTTCGGCACTCCCAATTCAACATACTCCCTTTATCCAAGCCAACTTCGGTCTAAACTCGAAAGTAAGAAGGCAAGAGTTGGGGGTAAAATAGTCCATGCTAAAGACCTCAGAATCTGGAAGCTTCATGTGGAGATTTGGCAACCTCTACAAATACCGACCCATCGTCGGTATCAACCGATCCCTCTTTGGCCCACCGAAGCAATAGTCACTGTCCCTAAACTATTATCTACCAATAGGCCTGGTTAGTGTCAACCGAATCATCATCGATATTTATCGATCCCCCCTCAATTTCTAAATCGGCTCAACTCATTGGCATCTGATCCATCGTTGAATCTCACCACCTCACTGCTAGTTACCAGTCCTAATTGCTAGTCACTAACATCTAGATTATCAATACCATCAGACAGCTACCATCTTTCACTCACCCTTCATCGGCCTCCGATCCATCCTCGATTGTTAATTTTCTGGACATGAACACCTGCCATTGTCCCTAGATCATTGCTTATCGAAACTGAACCATCTTCGCCAATGCCTTCGAGAACTTGCTGACCGATCTTCGGGAGGCATCCGACCAATCTTCAGTCGATTGTTGAACCTACCTTGGCTTTTTATTTCAACTAGCAATTTCGGTTATTTCAAAGCTTTCTTTAAAAATTAGGTGACAGTTTTCCACAGCTGGCCACAATTTGGATAAGGCAGCTATAACTATCCACTCCTGCAAATATTGGCTAAGCATATTGCACGTTACCACCCGATCTCGTTAGAATAACCCATGAATTATGCCCCCATGAATAATTCTAATTCCTATCTATAAATAGGGATCTCAATGGGATCTTTAAGTACGGCAATTTTTCTCTCACACATGCTCAATTTCTGTTGAATAGAATATTGACTTGAGCATCAGAAGGTCCCCACCAGAGCCATCTTCAGTTAGAGCTTTTTGCAAGTCTCGCCACTGGGATAATCAGTGCCGTCCACTCCAGCTATTTCTGGCGATGGTCAAAATTTTGCAACAACATATATAGATGTTGTTTATAGAGAAATTTTAATCACAACCATTTCCAACAAAATATTTTTACCTTTATTGGCACGTCAAATTTCTAGATCCAAATAAAAGATAAGTACCTAAAGGGGTTGGTGAAGCTAAAACGTAATGCATACCGCTAGCTAAGACATGGGTAAAATCGGTAGTCTTCAATATAACCAATCAACCCATAATCCTTACACTATATCATATTATAATATGATATAATACAATACAATGCAACATAAAATCATTATTATATAATAATATAATATAATAAATAAATATTATTATAAATATAATATGATATACTATTTTTATATATAATAATATTTTATATAATGATAGATATTATAGAAAATATAGATACAACTTAGCAACTTATTTGAAAAAGTACTAATGTAAAAGAACATGTACAATAGATTTTGGAACCATTTTCCAATGCATATTTTTTATTGTTAAATATTTTATCTAGATAAATATACATTGGGAGTTGCTATGGTGCTGCTTAAATATTTTTTAATAAAAAGTAGGAAATATTCTAACCACTCATTAGATGAGATCAATTAAAGAATTTGCATTTTGGCAGGTTGTTTAAACCAATTAAACTATAGTATTTTATTTTTTTTAAAAAAGCATCATTTTTTCTTAATTTTCATCAAACTATCCCCTCCCATTGCATCAGACACCTCCCCGAACCAATGGCCTCCTCGCACCTAGGGGTGATAATTGGATTGGGTCAGGTCATAAATGGGTTGGATTAGATGCGGATTGAATCAGAAAACATTAAATATGAACTGACTTCTTTATTAAACAAGTTAGATTTTCAAATCTAAACTTGACCTGTTTAATAAATAGGTCATCCGATCCGATCTATTTAACCTATTTATAAGATAAATAACCAATCCAATCTAATTCATTTAATATGTTTACTAAATAAATAATCTGTTTACCAAACTCAACCCAATCTGACCTATTCAACCTATTTATTTAAGAAAATTGGTTGTTTTGGCCTAATACTATTTGAATTTTGATCTATTTAGTTTAACCTTAACAATAAACTTAAATATAAACATCAAAATCAGACATCAAAAATAAGTAAACTTAAATTAATAGAGTTAAATAATAATAACAATCAAATAATTAATATAACATAAAAAATAATAACTATATTTTTATATAAGACTGTCAAGATTTAACAAATACGATAGCTTGAAAATGCCTAGCACCAAAAACTACATATCCATCATACAATGTTACATCACCTGCTTCAACTTTCCAAGTTTCATCAGGCATCAAGAAAAAAATTCAAAAACCCTAACCTCTAGCGAGTGAGTAAAACTCATGAAAGAAAAAAAAATAAGAAACTATACCTTGGGGAAGGATTAAAGAAGTATGAAAGGATGAAAAGGGGGAAAAAATCTTAGATCTCCAGCACGTTGGAGAAGAAAGCATAGACCATCAAAAAAGAAAAAGAGAAAAAATCTTATATCTTGAGCGGCCAAGGCGCCAAGTGGCACAAGTCCCCTCAATGATAGTTGTTAGGGGGGAAGGAGAAAAAAAATGGTATAGATCCGGATTCCTTCAGCGACGACCAAGTGCTGATGAATACGGCCACCTCCTCTTAAGGACCGACAATAAAGGAGGACCGAAGAAGAAAACCAAATGAGGAAATCGAGGGAGGGTTGGCTTCACAGTTCGCCCGGCCACCATTGGGAAGGAAGCTGGAAGCACCGACCCTCGAAGGAGAAGTGGAGGACCCCCAACCACCATTAGGAAATAGAAAGAAAGCTGGAAGCATTGACCACCAAAAGAGGAGTGGAGGACCAAAGGAGGAAACCCAAACACCCTAGTCTAGAAGTCGGACCAGAAGAGGAAAGAGAGTAAAGAGCCTTTTATAGTTGAGATGGGACCAAAGGACAAAGGATGAACAACAGCGGTCAATTTAAGCAATAGTATATATTGCGGGTTTATGGGTTACAACTCGATCCAATCCACATATTAAACTAGTTAAATAGGTTAAACAGGTCAGCTGTCTGAAATCTAAACCTGACCCGATTATTAAATAGGTTAAATGGGTCAACCTATTTACAACCCGAACCCATGTAATCCAAATCCAAACATGTTTAAAATGGATCGAATGCAGATTAGATTGATGGGCCGGGTCAATTTTTGCCACCCCTACTCGCACTGATAGCCTCGTCGCCCCCTTGCCCTCCCTTCTCTATGCCAACCAGCTATTTGTTTTTGAAAAAGAATCAACTTCCTTTGAAACCCATTTTTCCATCACCGCTAGCACTACACATGGGTTGGGTTGACCCATGATCCAACCCACATACACTCGATCTGAATAATTTTAAAGGATTTATGGAGCCGGGTCAGGTTCTAAAATTGAACCAATTTCATTTTTCGCATTGGGTCTGGATTTACTAAATTTCTATCTGTCCTGACTTGCGAAGACTTTTAGGTTGATTTAGATCTTAAGATAAATGATGTGACCCAAACCTAGTACAGGACCCGAACCTGAACCCATCCCGAGTCTCTCTCTCAACCTCTTAGATGCTCTCATAGAATAAAAGATCACTCTCTTTCCATCCCAAATTGTTCTTTCCATCTTCTAAAGTTCTTCCCATTCCTGATTGATCTCCCTTCTTCCTAGCAAAATGGTGATGACTTTGGCGGCCAGCAAGGTAGTGACTTTAGCATACAATGCATGCTCAGTGCTTCATCTCAAGATATGCCATTCTTCAAAATAATGAAACCCTAGATCTTATGTCTAGATTAATTTCTTCTCCTTCATCCTTTCTTATCCTTCTCCATCCTCTTGCTGTGTCCTTGCTTCGCCGACACCTCCTTTGCCACTCCATTCATCCTCCTCCATCTCCACCAATGGATACCATTTGCACCTCCTCCCTTTCTCCCGTTAGTGGGAAAAAAATCCCATCCCCTAAATTATTCTTTCCATCTTCTAAAGTTCTTCCCATTCCTGATTGATCTCCCTTCTTCTTAGCAAAATGGTGATGACTTTGGTGGCCAGCAAGGTAGTGACTTTAGCATACAATGCATGCTCAGTGCTTCATCTCAAGATATGCCATTCTTCAAAATAATGAAACCCTAGATCTTATGTCTAGATTAATTTCTTCTCCTTCATCCTTTCTTATCCTTCTCCATCCTCTTGCTGTGTCCTCGCTTCGCCGACACCTCCTTTGCCACTCCATTCATCCTCCTCCATCTCCACCAATGGATACCATTTGCACCTCCTCCCTTTCTCCTGTTAGTGGGAAAAAAATTTCATCCCTCCTCCTTCTCTACCTTCAAGGAAAAAATTTGCATCCCAAGATCATATTCTCCTCTTGATACTTGTACATCTTCCCTTCTTCTCTATTAACCATCATTTCTCTTTTTTTTTAATACTAGATATTTTTCTAGTCTACCCATGATTTATTTTTCTTTTTTCTTCTATTTTTCAGATATGAAAAGTTTTCTAGATTTTTTTCTTCTAATTTTTCCTAATCTAACCATGATGAGATATGAAAATCATTATTTCATGCTAATTTTTCTTACATAGATTAGATTTTTTTGGTCCAACCATGATTAGAACTATTTTTTTCTTCTAATTTTCAAATCTAAAAAGTTTTGTATATTTTTCTCTTATTTATTTAGTCTAACCATAATTAAATCTAAAAAAATATTCTTTCATGCTAATTTTTCTTATAAAAATTATTGAAGATAAAATAGCTTCCGTCAAAGTCTTATAAAGTCCGATCTTGGTAGGATGCCATCTTATGTTCAAGATATATTTCAGTCCGAGGTTTAATCAAGTCAGTCTTCTAATCTAGATGAGCTCCAAAGGATTGGCCTTCAAATTTGATTAAGCTCAGAGCTTCAATCGAGGGTGGCTCATTCCAGAAATAATAACTTTCTATCGATGTCCGATCTTGTGTGTTGACTGAGCTTCTTTACTCAACCCTCTAACTCTATCCTAGTAGTGGCAAATCTTACTAAGACTAATCGTGAATTTTGGTCAGACAAACTTGAGCCAATAAAGAAAACTCATCATCTGCTTGATTCTGATCTTCAGTCTGGGATAAACAACAACCGCTTCATAAGCATTGAATCTCAGTACTATCTGATTCTGACTTTGGATTGATCTTGGATATTGGTCGAACTTCATCAAAATAATTAAAGCAGCTTCATTACAATCTTAATTAAGAAACTCATTATTCCTTTCCTACCTCAAATCCTTCTGACCAAAGTATCAGTTTCCATCATCAACCAACCTTGAAGATAACCGAGCTTCCAAAAGCAGTTGAAATAGTTTCACCATGGTTCAAATCTAGAACCTAATCTATAAACTCACCACTCTCAACCTAAAGGTTGATCTTCAAGCTCAGTTCATTCAATCTTACGCCCCAACAGCTTAACCTCAGGATAAATGGCTCATGATCAAGCTCGAAAGCATCTAACTTTTCATCTGAACTCCAGCAAATAATATTTAACCACCAACAAGTCATGATAAATAATAGTCCACTCTCCATAACAAACTCTAAGCAATTCGAATGGCCTATTGATATTCTATTACAGCTATCACCATCAATCTGTTACAGGCTCCATCTATAAATAGGATCCTCTAGATATGTTTTCTTCTTTGAGCACTCTCTCTATTTTTAATCTCTCGAGTACTCTATTCTTATTGGTTAGAATACTAACTTGACCATTGGAGGATCCACGTCGAAGTCACCTCCGATTAGGATTTTATCTTGTAGATTTTACTGGCAAGATTCTGATTTCCACCTCCAGCAATCTCCGACGATCCTCCATTTTCTACATAAACAGGATGGACGCTAAAGGATATGAAGGCCTCCAATTCTTAAATAGAAGATTAACCACGTTAAAAACAGAAGGAGAACCTTGTCTTAACATGGATGAAGATCCTTACGAGAGATATGAAGACTTTCAGTTCTTAAATAGGAGGTTAACCATGTTAAAAATAAAAAAAGAATCTTGTCTTAATATAGATGAAAATCTTTATGAGGGATATGAAAGCCTCTGGTTCTTAAATAGAAGGTTAATCACATTAAGGATAGGAAGAGAGCCTCATCTTAATATGGATGAAAACCCTTACGAGGGATATGAAGGCCTCCAGTTCTTAAATAGAAGGTTAACCATATTAAAAACAGGAGGAGAACCTCATCTTAACGTAGGTGAAGACTTTACTACTACAAAATGAGACTACGACAGTGCTTACTATTATAGCGATTCGAAAATCGCTGCCATAGACTCTTAGTGGTTATATAGAATCACTATCATATGTCTAACCTATAATAGTGGTTTAAAAAATCACTATCATAGGTTGTCTATAGCAGTGGTTACACATAACCGCTGTCATAGATTTGCCTATAACAGCAGTCACACATAACCACTATCATAGGTCAAACCTATAGCAGCGGTTTTGCCTAACCACTATAATAGGTTTCATATATGACAGTGGTTAATTAACTACTACCATAATTCATATCTATGGCCATGGTAAAGCTTGACCACTGTTATAGATTTCTATCTATAGCTGCGGTTATGTATAACCGCTGCTATAGATAACCTATGACAGCGGTTAGATAAAATCACTGTTATAAGTCTGACCTATGGCAGCGGTTATGTATAATCGCTGCTATATCTTTTTTTATATTTTTTAAATATTATATAATTCTAAAATTTAATATTTATCTTCATCATTCATTGTCTAAATAATTATTATTAAAGTATCATCATAAAAGACCGCCTCGATCCGATAGCCCTAGCTCCATCGATCAGTAAAATTTGATTTCAATGATCATGAATGATGGCACGATGATCTGATAGATGGAGACCACAGATGGATCTAAAAATCTATAAGATGATCGCGATGATGTTTGTAGCATACTATCAAGATTTTACTTCAATCGGATATCGTTATCATGGTTAATTTAGTATGAAATAATTTTGATCGTTAAATAAAAAATAAATGATCAAAAGATCAAATGATATCCGATTACAAGATAATTTTTTAGTTAAATGATCTTTACTATAATTTTAATTATTTTATATGGTTATGATTGTAAAATTTAAATCATTTTCATATGAACTGTTCATGTTAAGCAAATCTTGCAAAAGCACAAGCATAATTACTAAAGAAGTTTAAGAATGGATATTGAGCGACATATAGTTTTGGATTGTTTTTAGATCCACGATTTGAATTTTATGATCACCACCATAAAAATGATTAAAGTGATAGCCAAGATCATTTATTTATAAAATTATCTCATAATCGGATGTCTTTTGTTTCTTTGATCACTCGTTTCTTATTTAATGATTGAAATCATTTCGTACTAAATTAACCATGATAATGATATCCAATTGAAGTAAAACTTTGATAGTGTGCTATAAACGATATTGAGATTATCATTATAGATTTTTGGATTCATCGGTGATCTCTATCTATCAGATTATTGCATCATCATTCGTAGTGATCGAAATCAAATTTATTGATCGATGAAGCTAGGACTATAGAATCGAAGCGGTCCTATGTGATGATACTCTAATGATAATTATTTAGATAATAAATGATGAAGATAAAAATTAAATTTTAGAATTATATTTTATTTTAAAAAAAATTAAAAAAATAATTATGAAACTATGATCGCGGTTTTCAATAACCATTATTATAGACCTATGACAGCGGTCCAAAAACTGCTACTATAGGTTAGATTATTTTTCCAACCCATCCTAATTTTTCATTTTTCCTCTTCGATCCTCTCTCTCTCTCTCCCTCCTCTCCACCGCCAGTAAGGACCCTCCTTCCTCGACTAGCCCCACCACCAACCCCACCACCAGCCCCACCACCTCCCCATCCCCTCCTTTTCCCCAGCCTCCCCCCTCTCCTGCCACCTCCCCTGCCTCTTCTTCTTCCCCGACTGTCCTGATTGTCGGACTCACCACCTCCCCCACCTTCTCTTTCTTCCTCGACCAGCCCGACTGCCGACTCCGCCTCCTTTCTCTCTCTCCTTCTCTCCTCTCTTCCCTCGGCCCAACTTGCCACCGCCGCCCCTCCCTCTTTGTGCCACCGCCGCCATCCCTTAGCCTCCCTACTCTCTCTTTTCTCTATCTCTTTCTTCCCTCTTTCTCTCTGTCTGTCACTCTCTCTTCCTTCTTTCTCTCCCTTTTCTCTTTCTTCTTTATTTTCTCTCTCTATATCTCACTATCTCTGTGTCTCTCTCGTAAGCTACCTCTAGTGCTACCATCTTCCTCCAGTACCACCACCGGCGACCCTCGGAGCTCTATACGACCCCCTCTCTATAGTCATAAGTATGATTTTTTTAATTTAATTTTATAGTAATAGTTATTAATTATTATTTATAATATTAATAATAATATTTATAATATTTTATAATAATATTTAAAGAGAATCTCTGTTGGCATGTCCTAGAATGTGCTGATGGTCGTGAATTGTACCATCGGATAAGAAAACTCCTATCGATTGATTCTGGAGCATGTCGATGGATTTTGGGCTAGGCCGTGCCATGTCGGCGACTGTGGATAGCCCTAGCCATACTGGTCGATAAGAAAATTCCTACCAGTAAGTTTTGGACTGTGTCGATGATCATGGGCCATGCCAGCCACTAAGATAACCCCCATCAGTAGTTTCTAGAATGTGCTGGTGACCATGGGTTATGCCGGTCGATGGATAAGAGAACTCTTGCTAGTTGGTTTTAGATCGTGCTAGTGGATTTTAGATCAGACCGTACCGTATCGATGGCTATGGATAGTCCTGAACCATGCCGATCGATAACAAAATCCCTATTAGTAGGTTCTGAGCCATGCCGGCGAGTTTCGTGCTGGCCGCTAAGAGAACCCCTACTGATTGATTTTGAGCCATGCCAGCTGATAAGCAAAAAACACCCATCGATGGATTCTAGACTTGGATGTAATTCATGTTTATATCTTATTGCTTTTGTTTATTATATTGCATAATGATATACCCATCAATTTATTAGTGTACATAATCTCCGACATCCATACATTTATATATTTTTATACGGATGGAAGAATTATATATAATAATCAATTGATTATCTAATTTAGATAGTTTGAAAATTATAAATAATTCTATAGGTAATTACAGTAATCAAATGGTATGCTGAGGATTCCGAATAAAATTTTGGATAGTATTTTTTTTTTATTCTCTCTACATGAGAGAGCTAAGAAAAAATACTGCCAAAATTTTTTTCATTTTCTGTTGCATATTATTTGATTACTATAATAAATCTATAGAATTAATGCAATTTTTGAATGGGATAAGATCTATCTTTACCTATTAGTTGATGATAGGATACATTTATTGCATATCTAAAAATGATATTTAATATAAGTTTCACTTATGATATTTATTTCGATCCTTGTTTATAATATATTTTTTATTTATAATACATATTTATTTACAATGCATTGGTATATAATGTAATTTTCATGCATGATTTAATTGCAGTATCACCATTTTTATTATGGATAAGAGATGGATGAAGTTTAGTAGGCTTTCGTCAGAATATTAGACTGGACTTCAAAAATTTTTTGATTTTGCTATAAAAAAATTTGGAAACCATGGATTTATCCAATGTTCTTTTAAAAAATGTATGGATAGATCGTGGCTATCTCATCAAGATATAAATGATCATCTTACTATTTACATCTTTAAATTCCATTATAAAATTTATTAGGATCAACATGGTGAGGGCAGATCGCAAGAAGATGATCAACATGATGAGAGAGTAGAATAAATAGTTTGTGATATTTTTTATTTATTGGCTATAATGATGGTGCATCTATATCCATAACTGATTCTGTGGTTGTTGGAATGATAAATAGTAAAGATGTGGAGAAGGTCTGTAAGTCGATAGAGAATGCTAATATTTCGTTGTATCGAAAAGATGACGAAGCTAATCTAATTGTACCATGCAAAATACTCCAATGGATTCAATAATAATGGAGTAAACTGCATATTAAAGCTTTTGGGGGATATTCTTTCGGACAATGCACAAATTCTGAAGAATAATTATAAGACATCGAAGATTATTGAATAGTTAGACTTTACTTACACCAAGATACATGTATGTCCTAATAATTGCATATTCTATTCGGAGGAGGATGCCAATCGAAATGAGTGCATGAGGTGCGATGTATCAAGATGAAAATAGAATAAAGATGACGCATTGACTCATGTACCTTAAAAATTGATGTGGCACTTTTTTTTGATTCCAAGACTATAAAAGTTATTTATGTCGATAAAAACATCGAAGGATATGAAATGGCATGAAGAGGAGAGAATAAAAGATGATGCATTGAGACATCTAGCCAATGGAGAGGCATGGCAGAAGTTTAATGAAATATATCCTGACTTCTGTAATGTGAGATTGGGCTTGTCATGCGACGGTTTCAACTCGTTCAAGCATATGAATACCGTCCATATTGTATGGCCAGTGTTTATTCATATTTATAATCTTCCACCATAGATGTGTATGAAAGAATCCTTTGCTTTCATGATAGTACTCATCCTGGACCGATGGAGATAGGTAATGATATTGATGTCTATTTATAGCCTTTTATTACCAACTGAAATAGTTATGGAGCATTCAAAATATTTTAACTTTTGATGCTTTGATAAATGAGCCATTCTTCATGCATGCAACGCTTCTATAGATAATAAATGACTTTCCAGCTTATGTCCTAATGTCAGGTTGGAGCATGAAAGGTGAGCTAGCGTATCCAGTTTATGGAAAAAACATCCGATTTAAAAGGTTGATACATCAGAGGAGATTTAGCTTTATGGAATCAATATTTTCTCCATCAAAATCATCCATACAGAAAGGATGCAGCTCCTTCGATGGTACTATTGAAGAAGGTGAGGCATCTAGCCAATTATCTAAAAGTGAGGTATTGAGAGAGTTAGATAGTCTCAATATTGAATTTAGAAAAGATGATCTAATTGGTGGTAAGAAAAAAAAACATCGATCAAAGATAGATGACACGTACTTTAATTGGAGGAAAAAAAGGATCTTCTTTGACTTGCCATATTGAGAGACAAACTTATTGTCCTATTGTTTAGATGTAAAGAATATTGAAAAGAACATGTGTGAGCTTCTATTGACAACAATCTTGAACATTAAGGATAAGACCAAGAATGACTTGAATTTTTTACTTGACTTAAAAGAATGAGGAATTAGAAGATCACTCCACCTGGAGCCGGTAGGAGAAGAACAATGGAGGCTCCCTCATGCATGTTATGTTATGAATATCTCCAAACAGTCCATATTTTTTCATGTATTGAAAAACATAAAGGTCCTAGATAGGTACTCAAATAATATATCAAAGTGTGTGAATAATAAGGATGTCAAACTTGGAGATTGAAGACTCATGATTATCATGTATTAATATAGAAGTTGATCCCAATAGCAATTCATAATGTGTCGTCAGAAAATATCAAAATGACTGCTATTCATTTTTATAATTTCTATAGAGATATTTGTGCAAAGAGATTGCTTAAGAAATACGTGAAGAAAATGAAGGCAAGGGCGGTGACTATATTATGTGATCTAGAGAAGACATTTCTATCATTATTTTTCATAGTTATGATGCATCTCACCATGCACCTTACCGGAGAAGTTGCACTTAAAGACTTAGTGTTCTGTCAATGGACGTATCCTATCAAAAAAAATATTCAAATATTATAATCTTATGTAAGAAATATGAATTGCCTGAAGGAATTCAGAGCAGAAGGTTATTTGGATCAAAAGTATATGAATTTTTATATCATATACTTAAACAAGCTCGAGATACGTCATAATCGGCCAATGAAAAATCAAAATGATTAGTATGAGCCAATTGAGCCTGCACTTAAGTCCATTCTACAGTCAAGTAGATTTTTTACTTCATATCACCTCACTGATTTGAGCATTGAGGAAAGAGATAAGACGCACCGCTATGTAATCTTCAATTGTGATATCATTGAGCCATACATAAGATAAGTCACTCAGCCTTATTTATTTCATAATACTTAGAAGAAAATACTCGATTATATCTAAATTTATTTTTTGTATATGCAGCAAACACAAGAAGATTATACAAGTAAAATATGGTGCTCTAAGTATGCGAAAAAAGAAAAAATGTACAGCAAAAAATTTTCTTAGTGGTTCAAAGATCACGTAAGCGAGTATATATTCTTGTCTTGTACATTTTATTTGAACATGTTTGCTAATTAGATGTCATCTTCTTAGATGTGAAGATTACCACTCGATGATGTGAGCCCTGAAGTGCGTACTCTTTCAATAAAATCTAATCATATCTTGTGTAAGTGCAAACAGCTTATCATTAATAGCTATAAATCTAATATTCATAGCTAGTCCATAAACATGATAACACAAAATAGTGGCATGATGTTGAGCATCATCACTGGGTGTTATGCTAGCTTGAGGAATTCACAGCCTCGTACAAAGGATCTAAATTATTATGGGATGGTGGAAAAGATAGTCATCTTGGACTACTATTCTAAAGGGATGATTGCATTGATGAAATATAATTGGTTTGATACCTTATCTCAGTCAAAGATGAAGATTGATGAGTGCAATTTTACTCTCGTTAACATGCAACGCCATCTTCATACTGAAGAACCATTTATACTTGCCTTCCAAGCTAGTCAAGTCTTCTACATTAGTAATCCCTTGGAGTCTCAATAGGTTGTTGTTGTGAGGATGGTGCTTAGGCATATCTTTGATGATACCAATGTTGATGATGATATTGGACCATGCATACAAAGTGCTTCTCTAGGATAAAACTTACTTGGTGCTATTAAGATTCCAGATATATTTGTTAGGAGCGATGGTGATGTCCATATTATAGATATAACTAGGCGATGAGTTTAACATTTTGATATAAATATTAGAATTTATTTATTGATGCTCTACTAATATAAATTATTATTCAATATATTCTATTGATTAATGTTCATTAACGTTGCAGGTCATGATGGCATCAAAATGCCATCTAGCTTTCACTAGCCTTTGAGTTTGGCCTTAAGAAAGTAGATCTTAGTAGTTAAAGCCTAAGACTTCTCATTCGCACGCTTTGACACCCATTGTAGATCTTCGGATAGATGGTATTTCTTTGAAGTGTACTCCTTAAAATCTTGTTTTGAAACTTGGCGCCGGCAGTTGATTTCGGTATAAGCTATTATATAATTGCTATTTGATTTTTGAAGCTCGTCCTTCATCTCTTTCAAATCTTTGTTAGCCTGTCAAATTTCTTTCTTTAGAGTTTTATATGAGCTTTTAAGAAAATAGCCTATGGTAATGGAACAATTTCAGCCCATGATTGACCTCAATGATAAATTTCCAAACTACACTCTATTTCATGAATGCATTGCAACACACAAAGATATGAAAAAGTTTAATTTTATTGCTCAAAAAAGATTTTAAGTATATATAGAAAAAAAAAATACAATTAAAGGAGGTCTCCCACCTTAGGTTGGGAGGCAGTGGGAGAGCTCGGTCCGGCCTCAGCAGGTATTGGCTCCTTGGCAGGCTCAGGCAAAAGGAAGATCAGCTCCAATTGTGGAAAGGTCAGCTTCATCATCGAAAAGATCTTCCGGCTCGTCCTCCAGGAAGCTGAGATCTAGTTCAAGATATCTTCCGACGATCCTTTGTTGGCAATGTCGAAATCTTTGCTGTAGGCTTTCTTGGTAAATTGAATCTTGATATCTTTAAGTTTTTTCAAAGCCATAAATTTTGACACAACCTATATTTTGGCTTCGATTATCTTCTTTTTTCCTTCATAAATCTCAGTCTCAGCTTTCTTTCTTTTCTCTATTTCTGAAGCCAGGTTGGTCTCCAGAGTATTTTTTATTTTTGTCAAAGTTTGCTCCACCTTTCTGAGTGCCTTTCTGAGACACTCAACCTCAATAGAGTTCCTTTCTATCTCCTTGAGTGCCTTTTTGAGACGCTCAACCTTGGCTTTTGATTCTTGAGCTTCCATCTTGACAGCTTCAACTTCCTTGATAATCTTTTGAAGCCTCGGCCTCGTGAATATTAACTACCTCGATGTTGGCGAACAAGTGATGACCCAACTGTAAGTAGCAAAGTTAATTTTATTACTAGAAAACATATATGATTAAATTTAAAAATGATAAGGCAACTACCTTAAGAAAAGCTGCGAACTAGTCCTTCTGATCTTGAGTATTTGTCTAGAAGATCTTTTTAATCACATTCGATAATGTGCACCCCTCCATGAGAGGTCGAACGACCCTCCAGCTATCAAAGAAAGTTCGTTCCAAATCGATGTTGTTGTCACTTGACTCCCTAGAGTTCTTTTGCAATCAAACTTTTCTGACCACCTTCTTCTTCTTCTTGACAAGAGGTGGCGGGACGATGGCTTCGACTGGCAAGCTTGGAGTTGATAGGGTTACTTCAACCTCTGGAATGAAGGTTGCCGGAGCTGGAATGGTCGAGCTGGGCTCTACAATCTTGACCCATTTGGATGTTCCCCCGAACCAGTGCCTTTACTTTTTTAGGCCCAACGTTCTTTTTGTAGTCATTTGAGTTCATCTGGAGTCATCTTTGTGAAAATAAATGAGCCAAGGTTAGATAAAGATAAGAAGGTAAAAAAAATACAAAGTTAATACTTTTAGAGTTAACAGGGCTTAGACCGAGGTTGAAAAAGGTCTGGTCGTCTATTAGTTAGGTTAGTAAAGGAGCTTTATAGTTTTTCAGAACCTTGACGAAATCAAGATCCTCCCATTCCAACCCTAAGGCCTTGTGAATGGATTTTCTAAGCCGATCCCAGTGGGGAAGTTTCCACTCAAATGAAGGGTTAGACATAAAGAAGAACTTTCTCTTCCAATTATGAATGAAGAAAGAGGCATCCTTGATTAATCCCTTCTTACTAAAATGAAAATAAATATACCACCAGTCCTTAGTAGTGGGGTGGTGTTTGAAGGTGAAAAAAGTTTGAAATAAAGAGATCGAAGGTCGAACCTCAGCCAAAAAATAAAGCACTAGAAATCCTATGGTAAAATGAAAAGAGTTCGAGATAATAGAGAAGAAGGATATATTAAAAAATGAAAAAGTTCAATAATGAAAGAAAAATCTGATAACCTAAGCCCAGCCTGAAGAGCCTTTATATATAGACTGAATTGATCCGAAGGAGGAGCATAGATTTGGCCATCTAATTCAAAAAGTTCAAGTTCGTATTTAGAGAATACCTCGTATTGGATCTGGATAAGGGAGAGATCGTTGGTAGAAAGGGTAGAAGCAATAGTTTCGAGAGCAAAGGTTGGATGAGCTCCATCTCTAAAGTTAGACTCGACCTCGGATCTAAGAATTGGAAGGTTCGGTCCAGATGAGGTTTTGGAGGAAGAAGATCAGGAATATTCAGAGTCTTAGAAGACCATTTTGGATCAAAAAGGATGAGGTAAAATTGACTGAAAATCAGAAAAAATTCAAGAAGAAAAACTTTTGAAAATCAAAGGAGAAACAGGTGAATCCCAAAAGACAGAAAAAAGACAAAGCTACTTAAAGAAAAGGTTAGGATACTAACCTAAAGAAGGCAGAGGGCTTGAAAATGCGATCGAAATGCCGAAAAATAGATGGAGGAAAGGCGGCAGAGACTAAGAGATGCACAGGATGGAATAGTCGGGCCCGAAAATGACAAAAGCAGGAGAAAAGTTAGAGAAGAAACATGCCAAAATAAGAAAGAAGGAAAGAAAGGGGCTTAAATAGCTGATGGTGTCCCTGAGCTATTATGATTGCAGATCAACAATATCGAATCTTAGCCTTCCGCATGTCCATTCCATTATTGCAGTTGCAGATGTCAAATAAAATTATCATTGCACCATACAATCAAGCTCCGCACTATGTAGAATTTCGAAATTCGAGGTCATCATGAGCCATTCTATAATAAAGGAGCTTTCGCGTTGGTTCAAATAATCCAAAGTACGTCACATCTTGAAGGCAGGAAGGCTGGATGGGACTTCGGCGATCACAAACAATGATACTCCCTTCATCCAAGCCTCAAACTTGGAAGTAGAGGGACAAGTATTGGGGGTAAAATAGCTCTCACCGAAGTCTTATAAAGTCCAATCTTGATAGGGCGTCATCTTATATTCAAGACACATTCTAGTCCGAGGTTCAATCAAGTTAGTCTTCTTGATCCAGGCGAGCTCCAAAGGATCGGTCTCCAAATTTGATTAAGCTCAGAGCTTCAATCGAGAGCAGCTCATCCCGAAAAAAATAATAACTTATATCGATATCTGATCTTGTACATTGGCTGAGCTCCTTTACTCAACCCTCCAACTCTGTCCTAGTAGCGGCAAACCTTGCCAAGACTATATCATGGATTTCGGCCAGACGAACTTGAGCCAGTAAACAAAACTCATCATTTGCTTGATTCCGATCTTCAGTCTGGGATAAGCAACAACCACTTCACAAGTATTGAATCTTAGTACTATCTGATCCCGACTTTAGGCCGACCTTGGATACTGGCTGAATTTCATCAAAATAATTAAAACAGCTTCGTTATAGTCTTAATTGAGGGACCCGTTATTCCTTTCTAACCTTAATTCCTCTAGACCAAAGTATCAGTTTCCATCATCGGTAGACCTTAAAGATGACCAAGCTTCCAAAAGCGGTTGAAACAATTCCACCATGATTCAAATCCAGAATCTGATATATAAACTCACCACTCTCAACCCAAAGGCTAATTTTTAAGCTCAGTCCATTCGATCTTAAGCCCCAATAGCTTAACCTCAGGATAAATAAACTCACCATCAAGCTCGGAAGCATCTAACCTTCCATTCTAAACTCCAGTAAATAATATCTAACCACTAATAAATCGCAACAAACGATAGCTCACTCACCATTTTAAACTCTGAGCGGCTCGAACGACCTACTGACATTCTGTTGTGGCTGTCACCATCAATTTATTATAGGCTTCATCTATAAATATGATCCTCCATATATGTTTCCTTTTTTAAGCACTCTCTCCATTCTCAATCTTCTGAGTACTTCATTTTTGTTGGCTAGAATACTAGCTTAATCATCAGAGGGTCTATGCTAGAGCCATCTTTGGCTAAAACTTTATCTTACAGGTTCTGCTGGCGAGATCCTAATTTTCACCTCTAGCAATCTTTGGCGGCCATCCGTTTTCTGTACCAACAAAAATTATATTAGATTACATCAGAATATAACTACAGTTTGACATGATTCCTTTTATTTTGGTCACTTAGAACTTATGAATAAAGAGGATGATAACTGCTAGAATTGTTTAAATCCCATGTTGATAAAAAAAGACCATGTTTAATCCTGCCCTCACCCAATAATTTGCCAAGCTTCTATCTGTCCTACTTGTTAGAAAGAGAATGAACAGAGGAATGGTACAATAGAAGAACAGCACTAGTGTGATGAGTTATGGCTTTCTACCCATCACCATCCTGGGGCTGTAGTTTTCATAACCTGCCCAACATAGATCATCTCCAAAATAAATTGTGCACAATGTGCTAAATGTAATAAGTAAAGAGCTATGTCTTAGTTGCTGGTAGAAAATCTATATCAGAAAAAAATTGCATAGTGACAAATCATCTCTTTTGTTAAAATTTTGGAGGCTTTATTTGACGTTCATAAATGAATCCCTCTGGTACAGTTACAGCTGGTTTTATGACAGCCATGTCAAGAGTGCAGAAAGATAAGAACAAATTTACATTTTTATTAGATGAAGCATTTAACCTGCCTTATTGTCTGAAAGTATTCTCTTGCATCTTGGTTTCATTTGATTCTGCTGCTTATCATTAGGTTGTTAGTAGTATGTGTTTATCAATATCATACTGCTTAACTGTGGATCTTTTCCACTGGGTGATGTTAAAAACTTGGTATGCGCTTGCTGATTTACTAGTGATTTTAGCTGCATTTTTTAGGGTGATGATTGGAAATTATCTGTGTTTGATGCAAACCATATAGATAAAGTTTGCTTAAGGAATGACAGTAAGATCTGTAATATGTGTTGGAATTTCTTATTTCTTCAAATCTACGAGGGGATTTGGAAAAATTAGTATATGATACATCATCTATTCCTTATTCACTTATATATACTAGTAATATATGTAAATTGAAAATGATTATGCACAAATTCAAATTTTTTTTTTGGGTAAAGACACTAATTTAAATGTTCATATGTCTCATAGGTTTCATCAATAGTTAGTTGTACTAATGCTTCTTCAAATTATTTATACTTTAGGAGATAATTGAGAAAGCCATCAAGTTTGTAATAGCTGCTTGAGTTTGAAAATCACATAAATTTCATGAAAGAGTAAGAAGCTGGTCATCTATTGAATCTGCATATTTGTTAAATACTACTGTTGGACATCTAAGAGAAAAATTGCTTGTTTCTTGCCTGATACTTGTTTTTGGAGCTCATTTTCTTTTCAAAATTTCTAAGCATCTCTCCTTTTTACCACATACTCTTGCTAAGATACAGGATAGAAATATTTTGATTGATAGTGTTATATGTGTGATTTACATTTCTTTAAGCATTTAAATTAAGTAGATCGTTAACTTTATACATGTGGGTTACATCCTCTCTCTTTTCAAATCCCGCGTGCTGTTAAATATGAAGTATGGTGGGGATGTCATGGTCCTATTCAACAGATTTCAGAAACCTATCATATATTGAAGGAATATATCGATAAATTCAGGACCTCTTGGAGAAAGTATCTCAGAACATTGATCTATTTGTGTCCATAAAAATCCCTTTTGGGATACTAGATTTTTTTTTTTTAATACTTAAAACTCTTACGGTACTTTTTTTTAATGTCCAAAATTTCTTATCTTCGATTATCTTTCATACCGATTTATTTTGTTGTTTGAGCATTATCCATTATACAAAGATTGCTATTTTCCTCATCATTTGTTTAAGATGTGATGCTTGTAGCATGCGTCCATTTTCTTATTTTTGGATTATTGGGTCAGCCATGGAAGCTTCTGCTTCTCTTATTTTAATTTGATGCTGCAAGATATTCAAGAGAAACGATGGATATGATTATTTTGTCTTTCTATTATATTTAGTTGCATTTCATGCTTATACAATTTTTATTTAATTCCATGCAAAATAAGTTAATGTCTATGATGGGTAGCAATGAAAATATAGTTGAAGTTTCAAGTGTACTAGGTTATAGTAGTTCTCAACCTGCATAGTCCTCTAATACAGATAGCTCCAAAGCAAGCAAAAAAAAGAATATTGGAGATATAGAATCACTATCCTGAGGTAGAAAACCAAAAAGACAAGGCTAAATGCAAAGAGCTGCAAGTCAAAAAGAAATCTTGATAGAAGGCAGAAACAATTAATAGGTGATATAACATCAAAAGATGGTGTTATATTGAATGAATTGACTCTCTATTCATTTGATCAAGAAAGAAGCCATAAGGATCTTACAGGAATGATAATTCTATAAGAAATGCACTTTACAATAGTTGAACATCCAGCTTTTTGGATGTTTTTTAGAAACCTTAAACCTGAATTTCATATTGTTTCAAAGACAACATTAGCATCTGATTATTTTAAAGCATATGAATGGGAAAAAAGAAGACTAGATGAGTTGTTTAAAGTAAATTATAGAAGAATCATCTTAACATCTAACATGTGGACATAAAATCAGATAGTGGGATACATGTGTCTCACTGTATATTATATCACTAATGATTGAAAACTTAAAAAATATATTATCAACTTTAAGATGGTGACTTTACCACAAACAGGCTTAGTCATTAGTGATTGTATTGCATGTTGTATTTTATCTTGGAATATTAAAAGAAGGTTGGGTTCAATCACCTTGATAATTTGTCAGCAAATACAGTTATGGCCATGAAACTTCAAAGATAATTTAAAAAAGATTTATTTTTGGATGGCAGATTCTTTCATGTGCGTTGATGTGCACATATTCTTAATTTGATTATGAATGATGGATTGAAATTAGTAGAGGATGATATTGATAGGATCCTAAAGGCTGTTAAATTTATAGTCATCTCAAGCAAGATTGGAAATATTTATAAAAATTGTCAAATAATTAAAGATGAATGGTAAAAAAAGGATATACATAGATATATCTACTCATTAGTTTTCTACGTATCTCATGTTAAATGATGCTATACAATTCAAAGATGTATTTATACAACTTAAGGCCGAGGATCCTAATTTTGTAAATGCGCCAACTGAGAAAGATTGGTTTCAACATATTATTATTTACAACTTTTTAAAGGTTTTCTATCATATGACTAAAACTTTTTCACAAACAAAAAATACAACTATAAATTTATATTTCTATAAGATTTGGAGAATATAAAAGCTCTTAATTCAAGAATCTAGGAGTTTAAATGTAGTTGTGATTGTGATGGAATTAAAAAATGCAAGAAAAAAATTGATGAGTGTGGAAAAATTGCTTTCACATTCTTGCCATAGGGGTTGTTCTTGATCCAAGGCATAAGATGAAGCTTATCAAGTATTACTTTTAAAAAATTCATGATAATGATGATCATACTTCAATTGAGATCAATAAGATGTGTGATATTATTCAAAATCTTTAAAATCATTATACAATTTTACATGGCGCATATGGATCTCATGTTTAAGCGGAGGAGATGGTATCTACATCTCAAGGTAGAGAAGATGAAAGTTTTTTTATGTAAGATTATGAAGATTTTATCCAAGAAGAAGTTGCCCAACCATCCAAGTCAGAAGTAGAGATCTATTTAGAAGAGAATATCTTTTATGATATCTAATTTATATATCTACATTAAAATATAACTCGATATTGCTAATAAAATAATTTGCAATATAGTTTATTTTTTAAAATAGGTTCATCCACTAAGGGATCAGAATTTTGACATTCTAGACTATTGGAGAATCAATGAATTAAAATATCCAACATTGTCTACAATGCTTCATGATATATTGGCAATTCCAATGTCACTATTGCATTTGAGTCTACTTTCAGCACTGTCAGAAGAATTTTAGATGATCTTCATAGTAGGCTATCCCCCAATATAGTTGAGACTTTGATATGTAAATAATTCTCATGAATCTATGTAGAAGATTAAAATATAAAAGACATATGCGTACCTATGTTCGTTATTGATTTACCAAGAATGGTAGCAGTAGATGCTCAAACAAACATCACAAACCAGATCCTTCTCTACCAGCTTTCTCTCAATAGGCGGCTATTTGATGGGGCAAGCCAGAGAACTAGTCTCATGATATTTATAAGAAGTGGAGAGGAAATCTGGATATATAAAATAAAATCCTAACAGGCTCATCCATCATGAGCTCATGTCAGGCTAAAGCCTACACTGTGTCGTCCTAACCATACCAACTCAAAATAAGATGCACCTAGTCCAAAACAAAATGATCACAAACAATATTGGGCTCACATTCATGTCTATCAATTCAGATTATATAATCAATCTATTTTTAATAAAATAAATAAAATAATTAATTAATGATAGTCTATAATTAAAAAAATTCTCATATTCTTCCACTTGGACAATATTAATTAAGATTTTAGAATTTTAAAAATATTTTATATTTAAAAATAACTATCGGACTGAATAATAGAAAATATAGTACGTGGCCACGATTTTGAAAAATATATGATCCATAGACAGCACCTCAGAATTGGCTCGGTCTAATAGAATTAATCATGCTGAATCATAGAAGTCATTACATCTTTTATCTGACACAAAATCTATCCATGGTTACAAACATAACTAACACTATCGATATGAGTCTTGGTATGGTAGTGTAATAAAAAAATAGCATCCAAAAGTGATCCAAATATATGCTATTTTTATTGTCAGTCCTTCAAATTTTTTTCAATATGTTTGGATACAAAATAAGCAAGAAAAATTCTAATGATTTTAACAACAAGTTATTCTGCCTCGCATACTCAACATGGTGTCAACGACGAGATAGTACAACATATTTGAGACTCGACACCTGATCCCAGATTTCATATAATAGGTACATAAATAAGAGATATCTCTAAGTGTACTAAAATAAATATATATAAATAAATAAAAAAAATTAAAATAAATATATCATTAATTTATCATACCAATAATATATATCAAAAGTGCATGAGATGTAAAGAGTTCATAACAATAAAGCAACATTAAAACATAAATATAAAGTCACTCCTACTAACTAAATACATCAAAAGAACTCATTATGCCCATAATTTCAATATGTCTTGTAAAGCATATGGGTCTCAAACCTTTAGTCAGGGGATCAGCTAACATTGACTCTATATCTATGTACTCAATAGTTATATTTTCTTTCTTTACAAGATCTCTTATTATCAGGTACTTCAGCTCTAAATATTTAGATGCACTGAAGGATCTATTGTTCTTTGTAAAGAATGCAGTAGCACTATTATCATAATAAATTATCAGTGGTCGAAAGATAATCAACAATCTGAAGTTCTGCAATAAAGTTTCTTAGCCAAACAGCTTGAGTAGCAGCTCCATAATAGGCAATAAACTCAGTTTGCATAGTAGAAGAAACTATCATGGTTTGTTTAACACTCTTTTAAGATATAGCATTTTTAACTAACATAAAAATATATCCTAAGATCGATTTTAAATCGTTAGAGCATCCAGCAAGATCTAAATCAGATTATCCTAATAACTGTAGATCATCAGTTCATCTATATGAAGAAAAAATCCTATTTCTCGGATCAGGTTCGTTTAGATCTGATTGGATCAAGAGGGATATTTTAAAATTTTTTTTCTTAGATCCAAATCAAATCTGAGACTCTTCAGATCTAATTTTATTAATCTGATAAAATTAAATTAAATTAAATTAAATCTAATTTAATCATACCTTTGTTATGGATGATCCTATTATCCTGTGATGATTTCGATGTTTGTCTGAGGTTCTGGATGTAGCCACGCAAGTGCCTGGCCTCTATCGGTATCCACTCGGACAGGATCTAGAGATCTTCTTCTTCTCAATCTATCCTCCAAAAATTAGATCTGGATCTGATCTTGAAGATCTTCAAAATGGCTTTTGAAGATCGGTTGTTGTCTCTTGCATCAATGATGCCTTCTTCCTTTCTTGTCATCTTTCTCTTACTTGGATCGCACCAACTCAAGTCTAAAAACTCTTGGACATGGATAGGAGAGAGAGGACCTGAAGGTGGCAAGGAGAGGAAGGGAGAGAAGCCTTGTGGCATGGGCAAGGGGCAGAAACTCTCTATTCTAGGCGTAGACAGGGTTTATATAGATCCTGCTGCGCCATGCAGTGCCACATCATTTCGATCAATTATAGCTCTTTATGCAATTAGATCTAAATCTGATTGGTAGGATGACATAATCTAATCCAATCAAATTAGAGTCCCTCATAAACCTCTTTAGGTGGTGTCAAGACTGGTCAAACAGGACTCATTGGCACCACCTAATTTGAAACCATGAAGCAACCTAGAGTCCCAACCCATTTCTGATCTAGACAAGCTCCAATCAGACCAAGTAAAGATTCCTAAGTGAGCACAAACATATTTGGCTCAGTCGAGACAAGCTTTAATGATTGTTGAAGAAGAACATTAGGCTTAATCATGTACTAGCATGATTTTCTTGAACCTAATTGAATCTTATTCAAATTAATTAAACTAGGTTAGTTCAATTGATAATATCCAGATCCAAACCCTTATTTATATGATCCAGTTAGGTTTAGTTCTGAATGGTAATGGGATACGTCACGATCTCTATCATCGATATTATCGAAACTTCTTCTGATGGATCAGAACTTTTTTAATTCAAACAACTAGTATGATCGATCATCCAAATCATTCTAATTACTCCCAAAATCCACCAGTGACACCTAGCAGCATATGGTGGCAATCCATCAGAACTAAAAATGAACCTCTTAGTGCAGTTATCTATGTGATTAAGTTCCTCTATCTTGAGCCACGATCGGATTAGGGTTAAGGTGATCTCGTCAAATCCTAATTTCTATCATATGAATTAATCATTCGATTCAAGTCTAATGTGAAAACCCTAATAGAAACTCTTTCTATAATTTCACTCTGCCATGGCCATGGGCTTATGGACTTGATTCTCGTGATCATCATAGGGCTGCTCCTCATCTATCGAGGTAGATAGATCTTCTATCGATGCAATCCAATTTCTACAATGAACATGCTATAGCCAACATACACCTCAGGATTTTGAATGGTTTGGAGATCGAGTTATGGTGTAGTCAAACTATAACACCCTCAAGGTGAACTACCGATGCACCTCAAGTCAAAGAACCAGATACACCACTGTAGCTTCGAGCCAGTCATCGATGAGAAGATAGACTTTCTCATGACTACTCAAGGTGGTCATGCTCAATGCCCTTATTCTCTAACGAGTATCTATACTCTCACTTTGGTATCTCTACACCATAGACTCAAGACTCATCTATCCTAAAGAAGCGATCGTATACCAATCTTTCGGATCAATCACCATCCTTATGATGATCCTACGATCGAGAGCATTTTATGAGTTAATAATGAAAATTCATGTCTTAAATTTTCAACTCTTGAAAAAATGAACCATCATTACCATAAACTCAAGGGATGTATCATAGACACTTTCAAATACACATTATGATAGAAAATAATCTATTTTATTATTTATAATAAAAATTATAATTTTATCCTTAGATGTGTATTACAAGTGACAGCCAATTCTAGCTTCTAAGGCACACATATCTAACAAACTCCCACTTGACCTAAAATCAATTGGCTATAAATCTAAGTCTCGTCTTCTCAAGATGGGTTTTGATCTTCTACTGGTCCAACGGCTTTATGAGTGGGTCTGCTACATTGTATGCAGAGTCGACTCTCTTGATCTCGACATAATCTTTCTCGAGGTAATCGTGGATGAGGTGGTATCACTGCTCGATTTGCTTAGATTTCTAGTGAGATCTCGGCTCCTTAGCAAGGGTTATGGTGCCATTATTATCATAGTAGAGAGGAATGACATCCAATGGCATCACTACGATCTCTGTAGCAAATTTCTTATACCAAAATGACTCCTTCATAGCTTCTGATGCAGTGATGTATTATGCTTCCATGGTGGAATCTGCTATCACTGTTTGCTTGAAACTCTTTCAACTAATAGCACCACTATTACACACAAACAGACTCCCAAATGTCGACTTTCGATCATCTATATCGGACATAAAATTCGAATCGGTATACCCCTAGACTTAGAGTTCTCCATTACCAAAAATCAACAACATATTCTTAGTTCTTCTCAAGTACTTAAGGATACATTTCACAGAAATTCAGTATTCTTCATCTGGATTCGACTAATATCTACTCGTGACAGTCACAGCATGGGCCATATCAGGTCGTGTACATAACATGGCATACATGAGGCTTCCTATTGCTGAAGCATAAGAGATCTTGCTTGTACGTTCAATCTCCTTAGGTGTGTTGGGACACATTTTCTTGAAAAGATAAATGCCATGCCTGAAGGGTACCAATCTCCTCTTGGAGTTTTCTATACTAAACCTCTTTAACACTTCCTCTATGTATATCTTCTGTGAAAGACTTAGCATCCTATTTGGTCTATCTCTATAGACTTTGATTCCTAGAATGAAGGATGCTCTCCTAGATCTTTTATGGAGAATTCTTTAGATAACCATATTTTAACTGTAGTCAACATGAGAATATCATTTTCAATAAGAAGGATATCATCCACGTAGAGTACAAGAAAGATAATAGCGCTTCCATTGATCTTTTTGAAAACACATGATTCCTCCTCATTTTTTATGAAATTAAATAATTTGATCACATCATTAAAATGAGTATTTCAGCTCTGAGATGCTTGCTTAAGTCTATATATGGACCTTTGTAGCTTGCATACTTTATGATCAGCATCAGTGGATGTGAAAACTAGCGACTGTTCCATATAGATATCTTCCTCAATGTATCCATTTAAGAACGTCATTTTCACGTCCATTTATAATATTTTATAATCGAAATAAGCTGCAATAGTAAGTAATGTACGAATGAATTTTAGCATAACTACTGACGAAAAGATATCCTAATAGTCAATGCCTTCACGCTGACTATAATCTTTTACCACTAATCTAGCTTTGAATGTCTCCATATTTTTATCTACACCAATCTTTCTCTTGTAGATCCATTTACACCCAATAGGTACTATACCTTCTGGTAGATCTACCAAGGTCCAGACTTGGTTTGAGTGCATCGAGTCAATTTCTGACTTCATTGCCTCTAACCACTTTTCGAAGTTGATATATGATATCGCCTCATCATAGGTTTTGGGATCATCATGAACCCCATTATCTACGAAAAATATTTTATCTACTTCCTCTGAAATAATATCTAAGTACCTCTCAGGAGGATGAAAAATTCTTTTCAATCTACGAGATGGAGGAGGTAGTGATTGTATTGGCTTAACCTGATTTGGTTCCACGGGATCCTTAGCTCATTGCTCTTGGGAGACTTTCTCCTTTAGCTTGATCTGCTTTCCAATGCCGCTATCTTGAATAAACTATTTTTCAAGAAAAATGGCATGCCGACTCACAATCACATTATGATCTTCTGGAATGTAGAAATAATATCCTAATAATTCTTTAGGATATCCTATAAATCAAGCTCTAAAGGACCTATAGTCTAACTTGTTCGCTTGTTGTCTTTTGACATGAGTCGGACAACCCCAAATTCTAAGATAACTCAAACTTTATTTCTTATCATGTCATATCTCATACGGTGTGGTAGAAATGATTTTAGTGAAAATCCTATTTAGTAAATACATAGCAGTTAACAGACTATGTCTCCAAAAAAAATCAGAAAGATCTGTGAAGCTCATCTGGATCGGACCATATCTATTAGGATCTGATTTTTTCATTCTAAAATCTCATTGAGTTGAGGTATTCCAAGTGGAGTCCATTGAGAGACTATGCCATTTTGCTTGAGATAGTCCAAAAATTTTTGACTAAAGTATTCACCTCCTCGACCTGATCGAAGAACCTTAATGAGTTTTTCAGTTTACTTTTTGACTTTATGTCTGAATTTCTTGAACTTTTTAAAAGCTTCAAACTTGTGTCTCATAAGATACACATACCCATACCAAGATAAATCATTAGTAAAGGTTATGAAGTAATCAAAATTGCCTCTGGCCAACACATATCAGTATGTACTAGGGCAAGTAGATCCATGGCCCTTTTTCCATGTCCTACGAAAGGAAGCTTAGTCATTTTGCCATGAAGATATGATTCATAAATTGGATATGACTCGAAAGTCAACAGACTCAATAGCCCAATTTTTTCTAATTTATTAATCCTATCTTTTGCTATATGATCTAGCCTTAGATGCCATAGATACCTATCGTTTGGATTATCCCTGGATCATTTTACGGCATTCACATTTTGCTCAATATTAAAGACAGATATATCAATATGTAACTGGTAGAAATCATTAATGAGGAAATTACTTGTAATTTTATTTCTTTTATAAAGAATATTATAATGGTCCTTAAGAAAACTAATTACATAGCCTTCTTGTGCTAAACATGAAATAGAAATTAAATTTCTACTTGTTGCAGGCACATAATAACAATCCCTAAGTACTAAATTTAAGCCAGATGATAGTCGAAGAGGGTAGATACCCATGGCCAAAGCAGCAACCCTTGCTCCATTTTCGATGCGTAGGATCATCTCACCATCCCTCAACCTCCTGCTATCCTCAAGACCCTGCATAGAAGTGCGCAAATGAGCACTAGAACTAGAGTCAAGCATCCAACTAGATACAGAAGAAATCATAAGATTAGATTCAATAACGAGCATACCTCCAAAAGGATCTGTCTTCTTCTTATTCTTTAGGGTGGCCAAGTATGTAGGAAAGTTTCACTTTCAGTGGCCATCAATATTACAATGAAAATATTTTTCTTTGTCAGCGGTCTTCTTCTTCTGCTCTACCTTTCTTTTCTTTCCTCCTTCCATCTTTTGCCTTTTCACAGACTTCTTCTTCTTTTTAAAAGATTTTTTCTTGAAAGAAGTCCGTTCCATAGTAAGTACTGAGCCTTTAGAATCTTTCATAGAAAGCTCAGCAGTAACCAGCATATTCATAAATTCGACCAGAGTATTCTGAAGTTTATGCATATGCTATTTTATGATGAACTGCCCATATGCATCAGTCAAGGATTGCAAAATTATATCATTCTATAGATCTGGTCTAACTTTATTTCGAGCTTCTCAAGCATTTTCAAGTTTTTGATCATCATCAGATAATAATCTTGGACTAACTATCCATCACGTATTTTAGTCTTGAACAATTATTTAGTAATCTGATATTTGACTACATGACTCTATTCACCAAACAATTCTTACAGGTGAGCCAACATTTGATGGACAATCTTGATATCTTCATGTTGGTGCTGAAGCTCATCAAACATCAAGCCCAACATGTAGTATCTGATCTTATTATCCTCATCCATCCATTTGTCAGGAGACGCTCTCTATTCAGCGGACGGATGGACTGGTAAGGTGGGGGGATCCTAATCTAATACATGAGTTAACTTTTCAAAACCCAAAATAATTTTGAAGTTTCGAAGCCAATCCTTGTAATTAGGTTTGGTCAGTTTATGGGTGTCTAGAATACGAGCTAGTGGATTGGATGCAGACATTTTTTTTTCTGTAGAGAGTAAAAGTTTCTAGTTAGATTTTATAATTAAGACTTGATCAATTTATTTAAAAAAATTAATTTTTATATAAATTAGCTTCCACTATTTTCTTCGGATCCCTACACTCTCTCTGTAGAGATGTGAAAATTTTCATGATTAATGATTTTTAGTAGGTGGTACAGTCCCACCAACCGACTCATCACCTTATCTAATAGTTATTGGTGATGGGTTAGCCAATGAGTGAACAACTATTGTCTAATGATTCTCTAATCATGATGCACCCTGGCTTGATCTCTAATTCATGAATCTCACCATGCCCAGAATATTGATCCACTCTTTAGTTAGGTCAGATCCACCATTTGCACAGATTGGATTTCTAATTGGATCTCTCATCATATCCAAAATATTGAGCCTAATCCATCCTTCAGCCCAAAGCATCCAATGCCTAATAGACATGATTGCATCTTTTCAATGTAACTAAATCACTATGATCAGTCGAGAATAATCAATCCCGGAAAGAACTCGCATATCTACAATGGTGGAAGACCTTAGACTTAATCTTTTCTTAGGAAGATTTGATTTAAATTTCTTTAAATTTAACTTGACATAGCCATAACCATTATGACTAACCTAGTGGCATGAGTTAGCTCGGATTATTAGCCACCTTAGATCAGGACTGAGCCAATAAATATGGCTAGGTAAGTGAGATCGGTGGAAGGGATATGCCATTAACTCGATAAGAATGCATTCAAGTCAAGTAGCTTCCAATTAAAAATCAGTCAATCGTATCTGCCAAACTTATCTTAGACATCAAATTATTGAGTCAGAACCAATCGGATTAGCCTACAATCCAGACTCTAACCACTAAGCCTAATTAGGTCTTAGCTTGATCGATCACTTATGTGACTCGATCTTGACCCAGACTTAATCTTATTAGGCTGGTCAATTTAAGCACTCTTGATCCCATCTAACTGATTCTTGATTCAGTTTGATCAACCGCTAGACCTAATTGAGCTACCCAAGTTTGAATCCAATTTATGAATATGTTTTAGATCTAAAAATTCTCAATTTTAGATCTAATATATTTCATAATCTTAATTTTTAATTAAGTTTAAGATTCATAAACAAAACATGTAAATAAAATCCTAGAATTTCAGAATCTAGGATTTTGCAGAAAATAAGTTTTTGATTTTCGATTAAGGACGAACGTGCAGCACTCCTACACATCATAAGAACACTCCATCGAATGAAAGAAAATGGTCTTTAAATTTTTCTTTGTTCTTATGATCGGACGGTCAAGAAAAATACCTTAATCAAAAATATGATGAATCTACAAAACTAGTTATCTACATCACATATAAAAATTGATCTAACTTAAAAATATATTTTGCATACATCTCATGTATCATATTATGCATATTTTTAGATCTAAATTATCTCATAAATATCTAAAAATTTAAATTTAAATTTAATCATATCAAACTAAATTTATTCAAGATAACTTTGTAGATCTATTATACAACTAGTCTAAACATGCATCAATCATATCTCGTATGAATAAATTAAATAAATTTATTTTTTATTTTTTAGATCTAATTATAATATTTATAATATTAAAAATAATAAATAAATAGATCTAAAAATTATAATTAATTAAATTAAAATTATGATGATGTTAGACTATATATAGAATAATTCTATTCCTATCTAGTCATGCATCTCATACATCTTAGATTTAAATTATTTAATTTTTATTTTTTTAATTTTATATCTAATCATATCTTATGTGATATCTAAAATCACCTAATTATTATATAAAAATTAAAATAAAATTAGATCTAATAAATTTTTAGAAACATGGCTCTGATACTAGTTGAAGGAAAAATTCTGTTTCTCGGGTCAGGTTCGTTCAGATCTGATTGGATCAAGAGGGATATTTCAAAAAAATTTTCTCTTAGATCTAAATTAGATCTAAGACTCTTCAAATTTAATCTTATTAATCTAATAAAATTAAATTAAATTAAATTAAATCTAATTTAATCATACCTTTATTATAGGTAATCTTATTATCCTGTAATGATCCCGATATTTGTCTGAGGTTCTAGATGTAGCCATGCAAGCGCCTGACCTCTATCGGTATCCACTCAGGCAAAATCTGAAGATCTTCTTCTTCTCAATCTATCCTCTAAAAAATCAGATCTGGATCTGATCTTGAAGGTCTTCAAAATGGCTTTTGAAGATCAGTCGTTGTCTCTTACATCAATGCTACCTTCTTCCTTTCTTGTCGTCTTTCTCTTGCTTGGATCACACCAACTTGAGCCTAAAAACTCTTGGACGTGGATAGGAGAGAGAGGATCTAAAGGTGGCATGGAGAGGGAGGGAGAGAAGCCTTGTAGCATGGGCAAAGAGCAAAAATTCTCTATTCTAAGCACAGACAAGGTTTATATAGACCCTGCTGCGCCATGCAGGACCACATCATCCCGATCAATTACGGCTCTTTATACAATCAGATCTGAATCTAATTGATGGAATAACATCATCTGATCCAATCAGATTAGAGTCCCTCATAAACCTTCTTAAGTGGTGCCAAGATCGATCAAATAGGACTCCTTGGCACCACCTAATTTGAAACCATGAAGCAACCTAAAGTTCCATCTGTACGAGACTCGAGACATGATCCTCATGGGGTGCACACCTCCTTAGGCATGTGCCCCCTCTCTTTCTACTTTTTAGTAGGGGACAAAGCTCCATGTTCTTTCTTATGGGTGCATGACATATGGACAGATGTCTAAGTGTCAAAGGTCAACATTTGACCAAAGTCCAAAGACAAGATTTAGCAAGTGACGAAAAATGGTAGGTGTTGTCTCAAATTTATCTCATAAATTAAGATAATTCTTTTCTAACCTAGACAAGCTTCAGTCAGACTAAGTAAAGGTTCTAGAGTGAGCCCAAATATATTTGGCTCAGTCGAGATAAGTTTTAATGATTGTTGAAGGAGAACATTAGGCTCAATCATGTGCTAGCACGATTTTCTTGAACATAATTGAATCTTATTCAAATCAATTGAACTAAGTTAGTCTAATTGATAATATCTATATCCAAATCCTTGTTTATGTGATCTAGTTAGGTTCAATTTTGAATGATAATGGAATACGTCATGATCTCTATCATTGACATTATCAAAATATCTTTCGATGGATCAGAATTTTTCTGATTCAGACAACTAGTATGATCGATCATCCAAATCATTCTAATTGCTTCCAAAATTCACCAGTAACAGCTAGCAGTATATGGTGGCAATCCATCAAAACTAAAAATGAACCTCTTTGTGTAGTTACCTGTGTGATTAAGTTTCTCTATCTTGAGCCCCGATCGGATTAAGGTTAAGGTGATCTCGTCAAACCCTAATTTCCATCATATGAATCAATCATTCAATTCAAGTCTAATGTGAAAATCTTAATAGAAACTCTTTCTATTATTTCACTCTGCCATGGCCATGGGCTTATAGACTTGATTCTCATGATCATCATAGGACTGCTCCTCATCTACCGAGGTAGATAGATCCTCTATCGATGTAATTCAATTCCTACAATGAATATGCTATAGCCAACATACACCTTAGAATTCCAAATGACTAGGAGACCGAGTTATGGTGTACTCAAACTATAACACCCTCAAGATGAACTACCGATGCACCTCAGATCAAAGAACCAGACACACCACTACAGCTTCGAGCCAGTCATCGACGGGAAGGTAGACTTTCTCATGATTGCTCAAGGTAGTCACGCTCAGTGCCCTCATTCTCTAACGAGTATCTGTACTCTCGCTCTGATGTCTCTACACCATAAACTTAAGACTCATCTATCCTAAAAAAGTGATCATACATCAATCTTTTAGATCAATCACCATCCTCATGATGATCCTACGATCAAGAGCATTTTATGAGTTAATAATGAAAATTCATGTCTTAAATTTTCAACTCTTGAAAATACGAACCATCATTACCATAAACTCAAGGGATGTATCATAGATACTTTCAAATACACATTATGATAGAAAATAATCTATTTTATTATTTATAGTTAAAATTATAATTTTATCCTTAGATGTGTATTACAATTGTCAGTCAATTCTGGCTTCTAAGACATACATATCTAACATTATATACAAGCATATAGTCCTTGATTTTTTGTAAATATCTCATTACTCTTTTCGCTACAATCCGATGTTAAAAATCAGAATTTGATAGATATCTATCAAGAACTCCAACTATGAAGGCAATATCAGATCTGGTGCAAACCTGAGCATATATCAGACTTCCTATAGCACTAGCATAAGAAATATTTTTCATCTGATCTTTCTCAAGCTCATTTTTTGAGCACTGATCTTTACTGAATTTGTCATCTTGAGCAACAAACATATTACATGATTTGCAATTTTATATATTAAATCTTTCATGAACTCTATTAATGTATAGCTTCTATGACAAACCCAACAGATGATGTGATCTATCCCTATAAATTTCAATACCTAGGATAAAAGGTATTTCTCCAAGATCTTTTATATCAAAAGTCTTAGATAATATTTGTTTAGTCTCTTTCAACAAATCATAATCACTACTAGCAAGCAAGATATCATCAATATATAGAAAAAGAAAGATAAACTTGCTTCCACTGGTCTTGAGATTGATGCACTGATCAACCTTATTTTTTTCAAAGCCAAGAGAGGTTATCACCTCATCAAATTTCAAATATCATTGTCTAAATGCTTGTTTCAAGCTATAGATAGATTTTTTTAATCTGTAGACTAAATGTTCTCTTCTACTTTTTTAAAAATCCTCAAGCTATTTCATATATACTTTCTCACTGAGATTACCATTTAGAAAAGTAGTCTTTACGTCCATCTAATGAAGGTCTAAGTCATAATGAGCCACTAAAGACATGATGATTCTGAAGAAATTTTTTATGGCTATTAGAAAGAAGATTTTAATATAATCAATTTTTTCTCTCTGAGTAAATCCTTTAGCTACCAATCTAGCCTTGAAATGCTCAATTTTTTATTTAGAATTCTTTTTAGTCTTAAATATCTACTTACGTTCAATAGATTTGCAATGCTCAATAGGCTTAATAAGCTCTCATACATTATTATTATCCATAGATTATATCTTTTTTTTATAGCATTTATCCATAAATCAGACTGAGGATAAGTCACAGCATCATAATATATCATCAGGTCAACCATATATCCAATATTACAATCACTTTTCCAAGATAGATATAAAAATCATCAAAAATGATAGGCCTCCTCTATCGGGCAGATCTTCTTAATGTCACCTCATCATTAAGTTGAATAGGTTGAGGATTCAAAATAGGAATAGGAGGACTAGGAATCTGAACATCCATTCTTTCAATGAGTATAAAAACTATTTTCATATGATGTAGTCATAGGAATGGATACAGTTTCAATCTGATTATTATCAACATCAATAACTCGAGAAGATTCCATATCAGTTGCATTAAGTTTTAGAAATTTTACAGTCTGTGACTCTATAATTTTGTTACCTCTTTCGGGACTATAGAATCTGTATCCTTTAGCATGTTCTGGATATCCAATGAAATAGCAACGACTGATTCTGAGGTCAGTCTTTTTCTCTATCGGATTATATATTCTCACTTCTACAGGACAATCCCAAAAACCCAAAAATGGTTCAAACTAAATTGTCTACTAGTCCAAATTTCAAAAGGTGTTTTAAATATAGATTTACTAGAAATCTTATTAAGAATATATAAGATAATTTTAATAGCCTCATCCCATAAATATTCTAGCAAATTTGATCTACTCATCATGCTTCTCATCATATCTTTAAGGATGTGATTACGCCTTTCGACCATACCATTCTACTCAAGACTATCAGACATAGTATATTAGGCTACAATCCCACAATCTTGTAAGTATTTGACAAACGAATCCATATGCTATCATGTTACATCATGTTTGTCATAATACTCACCTCCACGATCAGATCTCACAATCTTGATAATCTTTTTTAATTATTTTTTAATTTTTATTTTAAAAATTTTAAATTTTTTAAAAGCATCAAATTTTTTTAATCAAATAAAGATAATCATATCGAAAAAATTATCAATAAATATGATAAAGTATTTATTGTCATAGATTGTAGAGAAATAAGGTCCACTAATATCAGTGTGAATTATCTCTAGAAGGCCTAAACTACGAGTTGCCCTTTTCTTTTTAGTCTTAGTCAATTTATCCTTAATACAATCAATGCAAGTCTCCATATCCCCAAAATCTAAGATAGATGAGATATCATCCTTAATCAGTCTATCAATTCTTTCCTTGATATTGTCCTAAGTGTTTATACCACAACATAGAGGATCTTTCTTTGATTCTAGAATATTTTGTAATCACATTCTCAATATTCAAAGAAGTATATGGATTATCATAAGATAAACATAATTTATATCATCCATCACTCAAAATGCTATAACCAATAATTTAAGAATTAAATATTAAATTAATTTTTTTATCATGAAAATCAAAACCAAAATCAATCTTATCCAAAGAAAAAATAGAAATCAAATTTCTTCTAAAAGAAGGTACATAAAAAGTATTTTCTAAAAAAATTTTAAAATCAGACTCTAAAGATAACTTGACAAGTTCTATGTATTCTACTTTAACTTCAAGATCATTTTCTACTTTCAGCTTAGTCTCTTTCAGGCTTAGTTTTCTTTTATTTATAAATTCTTATAAGAAAATGGCAACATGAGTTATGGCACCACTATCTATCCATCAGGAATCAACAGGGATATTAACTATATTTGACTCATAACAAACAAGAGTTAAGAGCTTACCTTCTTATTTTTGTTTCTTTTCTAACCAAGACTTGAACTTATAGCATTGATTTCTTATGTGGCCTTTCTTTTTACAGTGAAAACATTTGACACCTTTTTCAATAGCAATTTTAGGATTTTCTATAGAATAATTTTGATCAAGATTATTACCATATCCTTTAGTATCCCGAGATTGTTTAGGAGCAGCAGGTTTATTCTTTTTCTTCTTCATAAAACTTTTGCCAGAATAAAATTTTGATTGGAAAGAAAGTGTGAGCTCAGAAGTGGTACTACCAAGTCTTGAAAATATGATAAAATAGGTCATAAAAAGATGGAAGCGAGCTGGAAGAGAAATCAACTCTTCTAGCAAAGTTCAGAAACTGGATCGGCTCATCCTGAGACTGAGTTGGCTAAGTTGAAAACTGGACCAGCTCAATTCAAGATCGGGTCGGTTAGGTCTTAAAAAAAAATTCAGAAAAAAAGTAGTATTTTCGGACTGTTGGCATGGTATACAATTGGATCAGCTCAGTATAGGATTAAGCCGACCTAGTCGTAGGTTAGCCGGCTCAATCTGAAACTGGGCTGACTTAGTTTTCATGGGTTATTATTTTATGTACATGGGTTGTTTGGGTTTGAAAATTTTTTTTATAAGCTTGGGCTTGACCCTTTGTAAAGTATATAAACTGAAAACTGGTCAAGGTTGTAATGAGGCTAAGATATACTTAATAAAAGCTCTTCTCCCCTAGAAATCTCTTCTTCTCTTCTTTTCTTCTTCTTTATTTCTTGAATTATTTGATCATGCTTTCATATTAATCTCTGAGAGGTTCTTTCTTGTTGCTTGGCTAATCACCAACAGCCACATCGATCCATGTGGGAAGAGCCCATATTTTTGATAATTAGTATCAGAGTGATGTTGCATAAAAAGAAGGAAGACACCTAGGATTTACTACATCCAGAATCTGTTGCATCAGATTTTATCCTAAAACTTTTGGTTTGCTTCATGGTTGTCTCTAAATTGAGGTGGAGATTATTTACACGGAGGAACGATGATACAGAAGTTTGGAAAGAGAATCTAGGACTAGTTAGATCTTCTTTGAAGGATAGTTATGCTGGTGTGTGTAATCGTGAAGGATGTTAGGGATCTATTCTTGACTTATTTGAAGTCATGGGATCAAGTGAATTCAAGATGGATTTTAAGAAGTTCGATAGTAAGGAAAACTTTACCCTATGGCAACAAAGAGTAAAGAACTTGTTGGTTTAGTAGAGGATCTACAAGGTCTTGACAAAAGAAAGATCGAAAAAGATCGGTACTGAGGATTGAAAAGAGTTGGAAAAAATTGCTTTTAGCACAATCCGGATGTGCTTGGTCGATCAGATTTTGCTTGAGGTTTGCATAGAAACTATGGTAAAGAGGCTTTGGAAGAGACTGGAGAATACATACATGGGAAAGAACATGATGAATAAGCTATGGTTGAAGAAACAGCTGTATAGTCTGTGGATGTCCGAAGGCGAAGATCTTGTTGCATATATCCAAAGGTTCAATCAGGTGTGCTCTAAGGTGATGAGTTTGGATGTGAAGATTGACGAGGAGGATCGGGCATTGCTACTATTATATTCTCTTCCAGGTTCGTATGATGATCTCATAATAACTTTAGTTTATGGGAAGGAGATCCTAAACTATGAAGAGGTTGTTGGTATACTCAGATCAAATGAGCAAAGAAAAAAGATCTGCAAGGAAGATCCTAAGTCTGAGATCTTGGTTGTGAATGAAAGACAGAAAAGATCAAAGAAGAAGATAAGAAAAAAATCCAAGGGCAGGTCAAAGTCTCACGATCAAAGGAAGATGATATTGAAATGTTATAAATGTCATCAACCTGAACACCTGAGGAGAGATTGTCTCCTTTTGAGATCAAAAAAAAAAAAAGGCCAGCAAGAACGATAATACAGCTTCTATGAGCAGTGAAGAAGACTTGCTAGTTATATTAGATGGATCCATAGAGTGCCATACTATATGGATATCGGATTCAGCATGCTCGCACCACTATACTTCTCATCGAAAGTGGTTTGCTACCTATCAGAAGATCGATGGTGGAAGTGTCAGCCTTGGAGATGATCACCCATGCAAAGTAACTAGAATTAGCTCTATCAAGATGAGGATGTACGATGGGATCATTCATACGTTATCAAATGTCAGACATGTACCGGAGTTGAAAAAAAATTTGATTTCTTTGGGCTACTTGGAGGAGCAGTGTTATGCTTTTAGTAGCCAGACTGAGAGTGGATGTCTAAAACTTTCAAGAAAGCTTTGGTGGTGATGAGAGGTAGAAGACTGAGCAATAATCTTGACGGAATGAAAGGCTCAGTGATAAATGATAGTATAGAGATGCTAGCAATGGCATAGGAGGAGCAGATTTTATATCAGCTGTGGCACTATCGGATGGGTCATATGAGTGATCGTGGGCTCACTGAACTAAGCAAAAGAGGTATGATCCCAGTCCTGAAGAAGGAGAGCATAGATCTTTATGAGCCATGCATCTTTGGCAAACAACATAGGATGAAGTTTGCCAAAAGTACCAAGCACAGTGAGGGAGTGCTAAATTTAGTGCATTCAGATGTGTGGGAATCAACTCCTGTATCAGCTAGAGGTGGGGCAAAATACTTTGTCACTTTCATTAATGATTTCTCAAGAAAGGTATGGGTTTATCTGATCAGAGAAAAATCAGAGGTGTTTGCCCGGTTCAGAGCTTGGAGAGCTGAAGTAAAGAAGAAGTCAGGAAGACAGATGAAGTATCTGAGATCGGACAATGGAGGAAAGTATACTAGCTTGGAGTTCAAGAGGTACTATGAGAAAAATAGCATCAAATACTATTACACGATGAAGATGACTCTCCAGCAAAATGATATCGTGGAGAGAATAAACCAAACATTGACCGAGAAGGCACGGAGTTTGAGGCTGCAAATATCACTCCCAAAATTCTTTTAGGATGATGCTCTAATTTTTTCTTATTTTCTTGTAAACAGGTCCCCTCATCATAAGCTGAATGGAGGCATTTTAGAGGAGATCTAGAGTGAAAAGAAGGTGGAGTTTGGCCATCTGAAAGTCTTCGATTGCATAGCCTATGCACATGTGGAGGCAATTGAGAGAAGCAAATTGGATCCGAAATCTTAAAAGATGACATTCATAGAACATCCACAAGGAGTCAAGAGATACCTACTATGAAGCTCTCAAGCATAGAAGTTAGTGATCAGTAGGAACATTATCTTTGATGAGAAGAGCATCTTGAGGAGGTCTGGGATAGATGGAACTGAAAAAATAAAGATGAACAACGATGGCCAGTCAGAGAATGATGGCATGCAAATTACATCCACTTATAGGAGTATTTCTATTAAGATGGAGCTGGACAGAAAAGTATTATCTTAGATTAAAAATCAGCATGAAGGGTCGGTAGTTCAGACAAATGTACAAGAGCAGCCATAGACATCTGACAGAGATGTGCCAGTAGGAGTGGGTTTACACAAGCTCCAGTGTACTATTAGGAGGCCGATCAGATATGACATTGATGAGGTTATCTCCTATGTACTTATCACTACTAATGGAGATCCAGAAAATTATGCAGAGGCCATAGAGAGTGAGGATCATGATTCATAGATACAGACCATGATGGAGGAGATGGAATCACTTGAGAAGAATCAGACATGGCAGTTGGTGGATCTTCTAGAGGGCGCTCGATCTATTGGCTCAAAATGGATATTCACAAAGAAAAAAGCACCTTTAGAATAAGATAGAGTCAGATTCAAAGCAAGACTGGTAGCAAAGGGATACTCACAAAGGGAAGGGATTGACTACATAGAAATTTTCTCTCCTGTGATGCGTCATACATCTATTCGAGTTTTGTTGTCACTGGTGGCATAGTATAACATGGAATTGGAATAGATGGATGTGAAAACGGCCTTCCTTCATGAGACTTTGGAAGAAAAAATCTACATGAAACAGCCAGATGGTTTCATGGAGATGGGATAGGAAGAAAAGGTGTGTTTACTTAGAAAGTTTTTGTATGGCTTGAAACAATCCCCTTGTCAGTGGTATCGAAGTTTTGATAGCTTTATCTTGAGTCTGATTTTCAGTAGATGTGAACATGATTGTTGTGTCTACGTCAAGGATGTAGATGAGGAGGATGGTCTGTACCTGTTATTATATGTAGATGATATGCTCATAGCCAGTAGAATCATGGATGCTGTAAAAAGATTGAAAAGAGCATTATCATCTGAGTTTGAGATGAAGAATTTGGATTCAACTGAAAAAATTCTTGGAATGAAGATTTGCAGAGATAGGTGCAAAGAAGTGCTCCATTTGTCACAAGAAAAGTATGTCTAGAAGGTTTTGAAGAGGTTTGGGATGAAGAAGGCCAAACCTATGAAGACGCCATTGCCGAGCCATATGTCTCTCTCCAAATTATAGAGCCCCTAGTTAGAAGAAGAAAGAGAGTACATAAAATGAGTTTCTTATGCAAATATTGCAGGCAGTATGATATACACTATGGTGTGCTATAGACCAGATATAGCACATGTAGTGAGCACGATTAGTAGATACATGGCTAACCCTAGGAAGGAATACTGAAAAGTATTGAAATGGATATTTAGATATTTGTATAGAACAAGAGATTATGATTTGGTGCTTGGTGGGCTGTCGAAAAGATTTGGAGAATAATCTGTGAAGATGTGTGAAGGTTTAGGTTCTTTGAAAGGATTTGTTAATGTAAATTATGCTGATGATCTTGATACAAGAAGGTCTACTACTGGATACCTCTTCTACGTATATGGTGGATAGATGTCTTAGAGATCAATCTCTCAGCCAATCACAGCCTTGTCTACCATAGAGATCGAGTACATTGAGATAATGGAGGCTGCAAAGAAAATCCTTTGGCTTAAAAGGCTGATTGATGAGTTGGGGATGGAGCAGAGCAAGATTACACTATTTAGTGATAGTTAGAGTGCTCTGTTGTTGGCACAGAACCTAGTCTATCATGCGCGCACAAAGCATATAAACGTGAGGTACCATAAGATCAAAGAGCTGATGGAGGAAGGTGAAGTGAAATTGATGAAGGTTCATACCAAAAAAAATCAGTCTGATGCATTCACGAAGGTACTCCCCAGAGACAGCTTTCAAAGATGTGGGGCACAGATGGGTCTGTTAAGAAGAGATGAGTTCACAAGGACTTGAAAGCATCAAGATGGAGAATGTGAGCTCAGAAATGGCACTCCTAAGTCTTAAAAATATGATAAGATAGATCATGAAAAGAGGAGAGTGAGCTAGAAAAAAAAATCAGCTCTCCTAGCAAAATTTAGAAACTGGGTTGGCTCATCCTGAGACTGAGCTGGCTAAGTTGGAAACAAGGCCAGCTTAGTCCAGGACTGGGTCGGCTAGGTCTTAGAGAAAAATTCAGATAGAAAGCAGCATCTTTGGACTGTTGGCACAGTACATAACTGGGTCGGCTCGGTCCTCAGTCCAAGACTGGGTCGGCTAGGTCTCAGAGAAAAATTTAGATAGAACATAATATTTTTGGACTGTTGGCACGTACACAACTAGGTCGGCTCAGTCTGGGACTATGCCGATCCAATCGCAGGTTAGCCGATTCAGTCTGAAACTGGGTCGGCTCAGTTTTCGTGGGTTATTATTTTATGTATGTGAGTTATTTGAATTTGGAAAGTTTTTCTATGAGCTTGGACTTGATCTTTTGTAAAGTATATATACTGAAAATAGGTCAAGATTGTAATGAGGCTGAGATATACTTAATAAAAACTCTTTTCTCCTAAAAATCTCTTCTTTTCTTCTTCTCTATTCCTTGAATTATTTGATCATGCTTCTGCATTAATCTCTGAGAGGTTCTTTCTTATTGCTTGGCTAATCACCAGCGGTCACGCCGATCCATGTGGAAAGAGCGCATATTCTCAATAGAAAGAAGGATAATCTCACTCTTTTCTTTCTTTAGTTTCTCTTCCTGAGCAACATATTTAGTAATCAACTCATTAATATTCTAAGTTTTATTTAGAGTATTATAGATAGTTTTGATCTAGGAGAATTTAGCAGGTAAGGAATTCAAAGCATGGGGCACTAGAAAGAAGTCAGACAATTCAATTTTTAGATCCTTAAGTTTGATTTGGAGATGAATCATTTTCAAAATGTATTCCCTAACACCTTCAATATTATCATATCTTATGATCGTCAATTCTTTCATCAGACATCCAAACTCGATATTTTCAGATATAAGATATCTCTATCCTATAGCATCAAATAGTTTTTTAGTACTATTGATCTCTAGTAGATCACTCAGAAGATGCTCAGAAACTGACCTCTTAATAGCAATTAAGCTAAGCCTATTAGATTTTTTTCACTTAGCAAAATAATCTTTCTGTTCTGATATACTCTAGTCATTAGGATCATCAGATTTATTCTCACGCAATGCTAGATCAATATCAGCAATCTCTAGAGCAAATTCAATGTCTTATTTCTATCTTTTATAATTTAATTCAGTCAAGACCTCAACAATGATGTTATTATTGTTAATACCAAATGAAACTATACAAATAAATAATAGAAATGCAAAATATTAGATAATGGGCATTTACAAATAATACAATCATATAATGACATAAACCATAAATAAGAGTCCAAATACTATATCGCATATTCTTCTTTGGTAGGACATACAATATGCATAAGAGCTCTTTACACGAGGCCACAAAAAAAATATCCTAGCATTCAGAATTCTATCCCCTTTGGGCAGACAGACCCCAAAAGTTAGAATACCATCATAACATAATGGTCCACATTATTTCTAGTTAAAACATATAATAACCGCCTTTGGGCAGGTGATTATATGTCACAACTAGAAAATATCCCTCTAATGATGAAAAATTTTATGAACTAATATAAATAAATTATTTTGATGATAATATTTATACTAATTCATAAAATTATCCATACAAAAAATTAAATGCCCAAGATGATCAAGTTCAGCATGAGATACTTAACAACATGCATCCCACTGATCATAACATAATAAAATATTATATTCCATAAGCTGCAGTAATATATTTGTATAGTTTAAAAGATATATTATGCCAAAATAATATCAAATATAAATTTTCTGAAGAGTATTATCATAAATAATTTTTTTAGGAAGCAAACTAAAATTTTAAAGTATTAATATAAAACAATAACCTTCAACAGGGGCTTAATTATAAAACAAAGATTTTATACAATATATTACATTATATGGGCTAAAATGTAATTTTTATTAGACCAAAATTAAATTTTTATAATTATAAGGACTAAACTATAATTTTTCTTTGACTAAAATCAAATTTTTATATCTATAGGGACTAAGCTGCAAAAGGACCATTATAACTTAAAATAGCTAATGGGTTTGGACTTCAGATCGAAACCCAAAATCCAAACCTGAAAACCCGTTAAGGGGTCTTTCCCTGATGATGAGTTCTTCAATTTTTTTTTTTTTTTATTCTTGGGCAGCGGAGAGGAGGGCTCATCGGCACCTCTTCTCTACCTCAAATCCGATTGGGCGGCTGCTGAAGAAGCTCCAACCGACAGACCACCAGCCACCAACAAGGTGCCCGCCGGCATGGAAGGGGAGAAGAAGGGCGCGACGACTTGAGCTATCGCCCCTCACAATCCCTTTTTTTTCTTTATTTGAGCCGATGGTCGGTAGAAGGATGACCGCCATCCTCTCTCCGATCATGCCGGTCGGTTGCCGGCGCCAATTGCCCATGGGAGAAGCCGGCGGCCTCCTCCTTCCCTTATTCTTTTTTTTTTGTTTCTTTGAAAAACCCGAAAAGATGGGACTGGCAGTGGGCGCCACCGCCCATTGGGCCACCACCGTCGGATCCTCTAGATAGGGCCGCCGACTAGATGGCCGCAGTCGGTCGTGCATGGGCGGAGAAGAAGGAGGGCTCGGTGGTGGAAACTGTCGCCCTTCTCACCCTTTTTTTGTTCAAATCCTTGAACTGAGAGGACCTGGGTCGGCTTCTCCGTCGACTGGTCCCTATGTGGCCGCCGGCTCGGTCCCGTTTGATCGCCGCTGGACCTTAATCCGGCTAGAGAGAGGTCTGGTTGGCAAGAAGAAATGGAGAAGGGGAAGGGCACAGGTAGATCTGTGCCTTCTTTTTTAAATTTTTTTTATTGATTCTAATCCTCTACAATTCTAGCTTTGATACCACATGTAAACAATTTTCGTGAATCTATGCAGAAGATTAGAATACAAAAGATAGATGCGTATCTGTATTTGTCATTGATTTACTAAGAACAGTAACAACGAATGCTTAGTCGAACACCGCGAACTAGATCCTTCTCTACCAGCTTTCTCTCAACAGGTGGCTATTCGATGGGACAAGCCAACTCACGATATTTATAGAAAGTAGAGAGAAGACCTAGCCATATAAAATAAAATCCTAATCGGCCCACCCATCATGGACTTATATCGAACTAAAGCCTATATTGTGTCGTCCTAACCACATCAACTCAAAATAAGGTGTGCCTAGCCCAAAACAAAAGGATCACAAACAATATTGGGTTTACATGCACGTCTATCAATCCGGATCACATAATCAATCCATTTTTAATAAAATAAATAAAATAATTAATTAATGATAGTCCATAATTAGAAAAATTCTTACATGATATGTATGCAAGATTGGCTTCTAGATACCTTGCCTCATCTTACGGTTTAATTTTTAAAACATTCATAAACTTTATTATATAAGTGTAGTAAAACTTTCCAGTTTTTAATTTCATAATTTTTTTGTTTGTAGATGGCTCACCTTCTCATCTAAACTACAAGATTGAAGATTAAAAAACTGATATTATTATTGATACTATTGATTAGCTTATATTAGTAACAATCACCTTCAATATTATGTTTGCCCTTAAATATTGTTCGTAATGTAATTAGTTGGTAATGTAATTTTTTGCTTTTTTTCCTTAGAATGTTATTGGAGATGTTATTTGCCTTGCAGTTCTTCTAGAGCCACTAGATTTGTATTGCATTTTGTGATAAATCTTCTATGATTATGTTAGAAGGTAAGGCAACTTGTAATGAATGAATGATAATTTTGGAATTTCATTGAACTTTTGATTGTGGCAAAACTACACAGGAAGCGATGAAGGCCTTCGCTTATTATACCATGGGTAGCTATTTTTGTTGATCCATTATATAATTTTGCTGTACTTGGAATTTCAAATACTTCATTTAAGGAAAAAGGAAGCTGGGTCTTAGCAACTTCATCTAACATGCATCTTAGCATGCACATCCCAACTATATTAAACTAGTTCATTTTCTCTTGATCTACTTTTGCTTGTTTTATAGCCTCAGTGATTAATGACATCAATTTTGTTAACGCACAAACTACAGTCATAGTGGAACAGCAGCCCAATCAAAATGGCAAAAGCTGATGCAACCATTTGAGGAAGCAATGAGGTTGGTGGGTGGAACTTTTTTATCGTAGATATTTTCATGGAGTGTATTAGGTTTAGTCACTTTGATCTAAAATATAAGTGAAGCATGTCATTACATTTGTACTTTGTAATAATGACAATATCTAAGTCAGCTTTCTATTGAATCTAATAATTCTACTAAGTTGTAGGTGCATCCTATGTTAGTCTCAATGCCTGTGACCTATTGCACATTTCTTTTCTTAATGATATTAGTCTATGTTCCACTTTCCAATGGCAATTGTTCAGATTCTTGTTCAGCTTATATGACTCTCTAGATAATTTTCAGCTGTAAATCTTTTAGGTCTATCTTGTTCGTAAGATCAAAGTTCACATGTTCAGGAGAGAAGAGGAAAATAAAATATGATGTTTTGGGTTATATAGAAGGCTAAGAAAGTTGATTCATTTTACATACCCTTGGAGGCCTACCATAGAATTCTTTGACTTTTTCTGATATATGTTTATTAAATTGATGGTATACCATTTGCTAATTCTCCTAGATATAATGTAGTATGAGAAGATAATTTTGTATTTTACTATTGAATTATGGGCAATATAGATGAAACAATAGCATCACTAGCAATCTATATATACCAACATATCAAACATTATCCTAAAAACTACAAGTGTAGCTTCAATACATAATACTTGACCTCGAACCATTAGAGCAAGATAATTTTTCAGAAATTTTAGATAAAAAAATGAGTGATTAAAAGATACAATTACCAACATAATGAACAGTTGCACATAATGAATTTGTGACATCTCTTGTTTATTCCCACCTGTATTATTAATTTAAATGCCCACAACTACCACCCCTAGGTAGCCCTCATGATTGCTCGATATTATATCCTTAAGGTGCTTACTTAGCCATTCCAACCACATGTCATATTTTATAACCATGTTGCCCAAACTTCAAGAAAACTTGTTCATTCCGCTTCAATCCTTTCTATTTATGCCACCATGAGTCAATCACCACTTTCAACTAACCATTGAGTCTCCGGTCATTTTTTGTAGTATACAAGATTCATTGCCCTTGATCCGCAGGTTACTGCCGCAAGGTTTGCATCACGCTTCTTTTTCTTGAAAAAGACAGATCTTAACGAAGCTAGCAATCATCCAATTTAGTAATCCTATGGTACTAATCGGTGAATCATATCTTTCATTCTTAAAATTTTTCTTATACCAAAATTTCAATCTAAGTATCGAGCTAAAATTCTCAAAAAAAAAAAGAAATGATTGAGACTCATGCTGAGCTAAAAAATCACTACCACTATTAAGACAACTCTACGTTGATTCGGATCCAAAGCAAACCCATATTTCATTTATTGGGGTTATACATGAACCTAATTTAATCCGAATGATCAATTGGATCAAGAAATTTAATCATAGATCTGATTCGATCGGATCTAATCTTCTATTTGATGGTGTTTGGATCCAATATTCAGATAGAAATCGGATTGGATTGGAATCATTGATCCAGTCCGATCTAATCCGTTTGCTCTCTAGTGCCTCCAAGAGCCCTCCCAGCCATAGCTCCATACTGGCCCCATCCGTCAAGCTGCCCCCCTCTCCTCGCATGCCGCCTCTAAGTGCCTTTCTAGCCACCTCTCCGCACCGATCGCATCCATCGCACCACCCACTCCTCTCACCCAGTGCCTCCAGGCATTGGCCCGGCCACCTCTTTGCGCCAACCCCATCCAACGTGCCACCCCCTCCCTCTTCTTCACTCGATCGCATCTCCTCGTCTCCACTCCATCCTCTTTCCTCCATTTCAACCAGCAGCATCTACTTTTCATTCTTCAATCTAGCATCCATTTGATTTATTTGGTGAGCCATTTTTTCCTCTTCTCCATTCCATCCCCTCTTCTCCTCTCCTCGACCCATTCCCTCCTCCATTCTAACCAACAGTATCCAATCTCCAGTGCAGCAGTTATTCGATCATCCAATCTCCACTCTGGCAACCATTTGATATATTCAAGGAGCCATTTGATCTCTATTTTTCAGATTTATGCCACATCATCAATATTTGTGTTTCTTTTGATTCTCCTGGTTTGGGATTGTCCTACTTAACATGTATTTGCTATCTTGATCGCTGTTCTCTGCTGTTTCTTTTAGTTCCTATACTTAAGAGAATTTTAGAGGTCATTTCTAGGTGCTCATATTTTGGGATAAATGAATTATTTCTTATGCTTATTACATGGTTATGTGAGAACTTTATCGTAGAATCTCTTTCCCCCAAAGGTTGATTAAAGGTATCAGATTATTGTTTAATGTGTATTTTAGTGAAAGAATCAGAATGAGATCTCCATTAAACTAAAGTAATTCATTTGTTGAAGACTGATGGTTGAAGATTGATGATGTTCATCAAGCTACTTATATTCCTGGGAAGGTTGTAAATAACTTGTAGACTTCAGTATAACTGGACTTGTGCTTGATTGTTCAGATAGAGTTGTAGCAACATTTGCACTGTTTCTTGTCAATTCTCTAGCTTAGATATAGAGTGCGCTACATCAAATATTTTAAAGAAATATAAGATTTTCTATAAGTTAAATCATTGACTTAGTGGTTTAAGCTTACTTATGTTAATAAATTTATATGAACTCTATAGATGTTTGATTTATTTGCTTTAAGCACCATATGGTAAATTCGTATATGATTCAACAAGTGTTACGGAATGGTTATGTAAAATATTTTATTTTATCTATAAATTTTAAGAGATTGCGAACTTGAGGCTAGGGGCATCACAGCCTATGGATATTGTGATGACTTTGTTAGACGGAATACGGCAATAAAGTCGATTGTTATTTTTATTAGATATTATATTTAGATTTTTGAGACTCTTGTAGGTCATATTGCTATCTGATTTTTTTACTTTAAATCATAATTCCATTTAATTTATGATGCGATGCGCAGGATCTCAAGTTTTCAGAACATCGTTGGTTGTAATGTCAAATTCCCGATAAGACTTGATAGTGGATGCATGGTAGTGTACCATGTATGACACACATAATGCATCTTATAAGAGAGTTTTAATTAATTTTCTTGTTGGTGAATTAATTGCTGAAATATTTTCTCAAATGTTTGCTATACATAATTTGTTAATTGAGGAAGATTTTATTATTAAACTTACACAAATATCCATGTTTTGTGTTCTTTTTTTATCATTCAATATAAATGAATTTACAATATCAATTTATAAAAAGCAATTTTGCGATGGAAAGCAAAATGTCCATTGATGAAGTTAACGAAGATGCAACTTATGTAGAGTCCTAATGACCTTTTCATTAGAAGAACAAGATTATCAATTTTCGATGCATACACCAAGTATCAAGGATTTAGCATTAAAAGAGAGAAAATATTACATGATTCAAAATCCAATGCAATAATCCTAAAATATTTTGTTGGCTCAAGAGAAGGGTTACGAGATGAGAAGCGCATAATTAAGTAGAATAGAAAGAAAAAGAAAAGAATGAGCATCGTGATCCTAATATCAAAAAATGATTTGTTCTTGATTTTAATAAAGAACATAACCACCAGCTGGCTGAAATAGATAAAGTTCTATTTCTGAGAAGCACATCATAATAGAGATGATACTAAGAATAATAAAAATTTCTAGCTTAGCAGTTATGAGTACTTATAAAAAAATTTTTGGATTTTAGGGAAATAAGGAGGTGGATATAAGTATTTAGGTTTCACAATAAAGAATTTTTATAATTTTCAATATCAAAATATTAAAAAAAAAATTGAGGGGATGCTAAGGAGACACTAAATTATATAAAGATATGTAGTAAATATGCTCAAGATTTTTTTTATAGTTATGAAATAGATTAAAAATGCCACTTAATCAATTTATTTTTTGTGTAATACTCAATCTCATCTTGATTACAATACATTTGGAGATATACTTATATTTGATAGTACTTATCATACTAGTTAGAAAACATGAATGAATGATGTAAGTATATTTGATTTCTATATATTCTCATCATGATCTAGTACAGTACAATATATGAGAAAGGATACAATAAATCTAGGCTAGAATTATGACTATGTACACCATAGAATACAAATGGAAGGAGATATCAAGAGATATCAAAAATCGACATAATATCGGCATGATCTTCAAAATATAATCAGCATGATTCTTGATATCATAGAATATCTTAATAGATATCCATAATCTCTAGAATATAATCTGCATGATTCTTAATATCATAGATTATCTCTGCATGATTCTTAATATCATAGAATATTTTAACAGATATTCTATATATCATCGCCCTTCAAACTTAAGGTGGCAGTGAAGCAGATAACTTAAGTTTGCTACGTAGATCTCGAAAACATCCTGATGCATGAGATTTGATGAAAATATCAGCAATCTGATTAGTGGAAGAGACTGAATTTAAAGAGATAGTATCCTGTCAAACATATTATCGCATAAAGTGACAATCAATCTCAATATGCTTGGTACATTCATGGAAAATATCATTATATGTGATCTAAATAGCACTACGATTGTCACGAAAGAGAACTGTAGTGTCTTCATAAACAATCCCCATGTCTTGCAATAACCAACGCAACTAGAGAAGTTCCATAGCAGCATCCCCAAAAGCCTAATATTCAAATTCTATACTAGATCTAGTAACCATGCTTTGCTTCTTGCTTCACCAAGAGATGAGAGAATCATCGAGGAAAAGTAGTAACCAATGGTAGAGCATCGATCAGAGGGATCTCCTGATCAGTCTATATTAGAATAACCCATAGAGTTAATAAGGACTCAAAGAAGAAATAAAATCCAAGGAAAAGAGTACCCTTCACATAACAAATGATGCGAGGAACTGTAATATAATGTATTGTGCGGGGTGTGGCCATAAACTGACTAACCAAATGACAAACATATGCTATATCCGAATGAGTAACTATGAAATAGACAAGATTGCCCACTAGTTGTCGATATAATGTAGGATTACTGAGTGGCTGTCCATCAGAGGCTGTGAGTTTCACATCCGGATCAAGAGGAGTCAACTCAATCTTGTCGTCAGTAATTTCAATATTGGAAATAAGATCCGTACGTAGCATACTTGGCCTAAGAAAGATAATATCTAGTATTGGCAAAATTAACCTCCAGGCCTAAGAAGTAGCAAAGCAAACCAAGATCTTTCATCTCAAAATGCTGATAGAGGTCTCTCTTGAGTGAGTCAATACCGCTTAGATCATCACCTATAATAATCATGTCATCTACATAAAGCAGTAGGAGAATACATCCCTGAGGCATTTGCTAAATGAATAAGGCATTGTCATAAAGACTAGAAAAGAATCCAAGTCCTTAAACAGTCGAGCTCAACTTAGCAAACCATACTCGAGGAGCTTGCTTGAGACCATAGAGATCGCGATGAAGTTGACAAAGCTTGTTCAAAGGATGAGAATAACCTAGAGGTGGACTCATGTAGACTTCTTCCTTGAGATCATCAGTGAAAAAAGCAATATTGACATCCATCTGAAAGAGGCTCCAACATTTACTAGCAGCCAGGGCTAAAAGAGCATGCACAGAGATAAGTCATGCAACAGGAGTAAATGTCTCCTCATAATCGATGCCATATTCCAATGTGAATCCCTTGGCTATAGGCTGTTCCTTATAGCGCTCTACAGAACCATCTGATCTGGTCTTATTATCTTAATCTTGTACACCTGTTTGCAACCCACAGTAAACTTTCCAAGTGGTAGGTCAACCAAATCCCAAGTGTAAGTCTTATCGAGTACCGTTAATTCTTCTGCCATAGCTTCTTGCCATAGAGGATCATGTTGTGCTTCTTTGAATGTTTGAGGCTCATGCAAAGTAGCAATAGTAGAATAATAATGAAAATCACGAAGAAGAATAGATGGTTGACTTACCCAAGTGGATCGTCGAATGGAAGAAATGGATGTGGTAGGCTGTGTAGAATCCTTAGAAGAGATAGAAGAACCAGGATCAATCGTAGAAGGAGCATTATCTTCTGTTGCACTGGAAGACAGAGAAGTCTGGGGAGACTCGACAAAGAACTATGCAGAAAAATCTTTTGAAAATAATTCTGCAGAGGGATTAGTAAACAAAGGATTATGTGATGTTGAGATCTCAAATTTTTGGATGTCAGAAAACATCTTGTGTTCCCAAAAGGTGACATGTTGAGATATATGGAGACATTTAGATATGGGATCTCAACATCTATAACCCTTGTGCTCAATTCCATACCCAAGAAAACAATAGAAACGAGCTCTAAGTTCTAACTTTGTTCATTCATAAGGTTGAAGATGAACAAAACAAACACACCCAAAAACCTTAAGGAGGTCATAACTAGTAATAGAACCATACAATTGCTCATATGGGGATAAATTTTCAATTATGGGTGATGGAACTCTGTTAATGGTGTAGACCACTGTGAGAGCAGCCTCATCCCAAAACTGTTTAGGACAAGCTGAAAAAATCAAAAAAGTTCGTACGGTATCAAGGATATGTCTATGTTTTCTTTCAACATATCCATTTTGTTAAGAGGTGCCAGGACAAGAGTGATGAACAATAGTACCATTTTAGGAAAGACAATCAAGAAACTCTTTTTTTTTATATTCCATAGTATTATCTATAAAAAAAAAATTTGATGTTGTAGGAAAATTTTGTTTGAACCATAGAAACAAACTATCGATAAATTTGAACAAGTTCTGAATGATTATGCATGAAATAAAGCCATGTAAAGAGAAAAAAATCATCCACAAAAATCATATTTGGATCTCTCCATAGTTGGTGTAGGTGCGGGTCCCCAAATATTAGAGTGAATCAGGTCAAATGGTGCAGATGAAGTATAGTCATTATTATTGAAGGTCAAAGTATAATGTTTTCCCAATTGACACGATACACCATCAAATTGTTTATTACTAACATAACCTAAAACACCATGAGAAATTAAAAGACGTAATTTAGAAGATGAAACATGACCAAGACGATAATGCCACGTGACAAGAGAAGTGGCGGTAGCACAAGACAACAAAAGATTGGATGGAATCTTGAGAGAAACAACTTCAAAAAGATGACCTACTCTATGGCCTATCCCAAGAGTCTATCCCGTCTTTGGATCCTGCACAATGCAACCATGAGAAGAAAAATATAAATAAGACCAAGCTCACATAATTATCCAACAGAAATAAGATTCAAAGTCAGAATTGGAACTAAGAAGGTCTCTAGTAAAGATAAGTCTGCAGGATAAACAATTTTTATATGACCGACTAACATTTGTGAGTTATCAGCAGTATGAACGATAGGTGCAAGAGAAGGAACTTTTATAGATTACATAACATCTTTATGTGAAGTCATATGATTACAACAACCAAAATCAAAGTACGAGGAATTAGTGATACCTGAAGTGGTAGAAAAAACAGAAGGAGAAGGATGAACTTCCCTCAAGGTTGTTCGAAGATCATCCAAAGAAACAATAATAGAAGAGCTCATAAAAGAAATATCAGTAATAGCAGCAACAGTGGAAGATTCTATAGAAGAATTTATAGCAGAATCTTGTCTAAAAGACTTATCTTGGTATTGACAACCTGATCCTGTAGTTTGCTTATATTATAATTAGCACTCTGTAATGAGATGACTAGGTCTACAGCAATACTTACAATACTTCTTGAAGGAATTTGATGAAGATGAGCTCGCAATAGCCATCACAGATTCTATACAAACACTGGATGGAGTACGTTGTGATTGCATAGTAGCAAGTCGAGTTTTCTCTATGATAAGTTCTAATACAACTATCTCAAGCTTAGGAAAGGAATCCCGATCAAGAAATGAAGCACGTATAGACTCAAAGTCATCATGTAATGCCATTAGAAATTGCATTACCCTTAGATGATCTTGATGGTCAGCAAATTTGAGTGCATCAGCATCATTCAAAAGAAGATTCACACAAGGCCAACTAATCTTAGATTACATGCATTTTGATAAGAAATCATTAATAGATTGACTAACCTCCTATCGCCTGTGGCGAAGAGTGCTAAGCAACTAATACTGATGAGCTAGAGTAGTAATTGGAAAGCAAATCCCATACTTTCTTAACCATTTGATATTGGCCAAACTGGAGCTTCATAGTAGGAACTGAGGTATTCCGAAACCAAGTGAGAATCTGATGATTCTTACTCTCCCAAGTTTCCAGATGTTCTTCAAAATCTTCATCTTCCTCATCATTATTCTTAGTGGGCTTTTTGATAGAACCAGTGATATAGCACCAGAGTTTGTGCCCTTTCAAGAAATTAGATATTTTTTGTGCCCACAAAATGTAGTTTGTTCCATCCAAAATAGTGGTAATAGGCATAGAAATTTTTGATTTATCCATCGGCTTGACAAATACACCTTAGAAAATGATAGATTAATATAGATCAAGTAGAAAACTATAATGAATAGCACCTTTTGAGGCTGAATTAGACCAAATCAATCTCTAAGATAGGATAAAACAGGTTGAAAAACTTAGAAAATCGATCTAAGAACTTCAAGAACCAGTCTGCATGTGGGATTAGGAAATGGCGCAGCGGCGGCGTCAGAGGTTGAACAAATGTGGCAGTCGACAGTGCATGTGACAACGTCATTGAAGCTCTAATACCAAGTTAAAAAACACGAATGAACAATGTAAGTATATTTGATTTTTATATATTGTCATGATGATACAGTAGAGTACAATATATAGAGAAAGGATACAATGAATCTAGAATAGAATTATGACTATGTACACAATACTATACAAAAGAAAAGAGATATCAAAGATCGACATAATATCGGCATGATCTTTGGAATATAATCAGCATGATTCTTGATATCACAAAATATTTTAACAAATATCCATAATCTTCATAATATAATCTGCATGATTTCTAATATCATAGAATATCACTGCATGATTCTTAATATCATACAATATCTTAACAGATATTCTATCAGTAATCATTACTCCATGCCTTTCATTCATTTTATTGGAATAAACTATCATCATAAAGTCATAAATTTTGGATGTGGAGTTGGTTATAATGAGACTATTGAAACTTATAAGTGGTTGTTATTAACATTTTTAAAAGTAATGCATCGAAATCATCAAAAGTCTATCATCATAGATTACGATCATATAATACATAAAGCAACCAAGAACATACTTTCAAACACTAGTCATCGTTTATGTAGTTAGTGTATGTTGAGAAAGTTGCATGATCATATAAAAATTTCATTTTTATCTAATATTAGAAACTAGTGTTAATAGATGCAATCTACATCAATTTGAGAGTAAATGGAATGAACTTGTTATGAAGTATGAGATCAGTGAGGACCATGAAAATATAAAGTCTAACACAAAACCAAAAAAAATTATTAGGCTAAAGCCTATCTTCAAGAAAAAGTTTTTCTTGGATATACAAGTACATAATGAAGTAAGAATCTAAACTCTAGTCTTCACAGATATCTTGATCGATATATATATGTAGAAGACCTCATTGATCATTATGAACTATGTATCAAGGTTGCATTGAAATGAGGCTTATAATGATAGTAGAGCATCACAATCATTTCCTTTTTATTGCACAGAGTTAAAAAAATTAGAGATGGATATTGCATATATATACACCTTTGCTATATTTGAGCCTATGCAAAAATAATTTTTTTTTAAAAAAAATATTACATCATTCTCGATGTTGTAGATTTTCTCCTTGAATGGCCTTCATGGTAGGAGAAAGTGTTAAAATTATAGCTAAGATTAACTGCATGTTTGGTGATGCTATTAAAGTATTATATGTAGTTGCTTGAAATTGTAAATAAAAAACATATCTTGTAGCCATATTGTTGCTATTTTGAATCCATTGTGGCACATAAAAATTCTCTTATATTACATATATGGTCTCATTGGACAAAAAATGTCAAAATAGAAATCCCATCAAACAGGCATATTGAATACACCATGCATCCCAACAATCAATTAGCTATTAATATTTGATAAATATAAGTAATCAACTATTTTATGAACATCTAAGTCTAAAGAGTACTACGATGAGATGTTAACAATAATAGATAATTGATGGAATTATTTAAGTATTCATAATGATTCCAAATTTCTTAGTTTCAATGTTGAAGATCATCTCAATAGAAATCATGTTTCCTATATCGATCCACAAGCAATGAATTGATTTCCACATGGCTTCTGTGTAAAAATAAAACTTACCCTACTATTCTGTAGATCACAAAATATATAGGTAACTTGATCCAATGATAATTAAGATGATTCATTTATAATTTTCCTGTAAGAAATGCATGTAAGAAATGATTCATTTATCCTAAAGTGCAAGCATCTAGAAATGCCCTCTAAGATTTTCCGAAGTACAAAAATAAAATAGAAACAACGTCGAAGAGTAATAAATATAAAAAATATCAGTCAAATAGGATAATCTCAAAATAGTTAAACTGAAAGAAACATCTGCCAAATAGGAAAAAACAAAAACACTAAGGAATGCAAATGTTAAAGATGTGGCACAAATTTGAAAAATAGAGATCAAATGGCTCATCGAATAGATCAAATGGCTGTCGGATTGAAAATTGGATGATCAAATAGCTACCGGAGTAGAGATTGGATGCAGCAGGTTGGAATAAAGGAGAGGGGATGGAGTGGAGCAGAGGAGAAAAATGGCTCATTGAAAAGATCAAATGGCTACTGGAGTTGTAGAGTGCAGATTAGATGCTGCCGATTAGAATTGAGGAGATGGGATGGAGTGGAGGAGAGGGGAAAATGGTTCACTAAATAGATTAGATGGTCATCAAAATGTTTTTTTGGGCATGGGCTGAAAATTTAGATCCCAACTTTAGGTGCCCAAACTTTTGGGCTTAATTTTTAAAAGCCTCCCAAAGAAAATGACTGAATTTTGATTTGCATCTAACTCATTCCAAGTTCGATGGAGGTGAAAATGGCTTAACCATGGTTTGGGTCTAGTTCATTTCAAGTTAAATGAAGGTAAAAATGGCTTATTTAAGATTTCTTTAGTTCATTTCAAATGGGATGGAAGATCATATAACTCAACTAGCTTATAACCCTATCGATTTGATTTTTTTAAAAATATATATTTTATTTTATTAATTTATTATTATATATATTATATATAAAAATAATAATTAAAATAATAAAAAATATATTATGTGTATAGTATAGATTATAAATTATTTTATTTTTTTTCTAAATTTGGGGTTCTCCATAGACCTTTTGCCATTTAGCTTCTTCTAAAACCTTCATCCCCTTCTTATATTAACATTTGTTTTTTTCTATTTTGCTCTTCGCCTTTAGAGCTTGCTCTCTCTTCTCCTTTTCTGTTATCATGGAGAACTTAAGAGACTCTCAGAGAGCTGGGATCTTATCTAGATCAAATGTATAAGATAAAGTGAACAGTATATTATCTGTCGTTGTAATAAAGACCAATGATTTCAAGAAAGAGGTCAATTAAGAGGCATAGCTTATTTATCAGGAGGTTATGTAAAAAAAAATATGATGCAAATTCGATAGATTTAGTTATCTATTCATAGCATGACAATATAAAAGCATCTATTAGTTTTAGTTGTATGATCAAGTAACTAATAGAAAATCATGATAAATGAAAAATAGAATTAATTATCAATTTTTCTACCAAAAAAAATTCGCTCAAGGATAACAATGTGCCTTGTATCAAAAGTATAAATAAATTATATTTAGTATTAAACAAATATAATAGTATATTATAATAGTTTCTCGTGCCAAGAACCAAAATGAATTGTTCCCTTTTCATATGTCATAATACATAATTTGTATTAAAAATTTTGAATTATATAGCAATTAATTTTCTAATTAAGTAATAATTCAAGTTACAAAAGGAAACTGGAAACAAACTTCGGCGTTAGTTTGTAGAAGCTAGAATCTTACTATTAGGGATGATCTTTGTATATACTAAACTAACTACCAAAAAATTCAAAGTAAATATCATGTTGAAATAAAAATTTCAAAAGAATTACTTATAAAAATAAATCTTGCTTAAGAGGAATGCTGTAATAAAAGTAGTTTTTAAAATCATATAATATAGAAGTTTGATAATAACCTACATTTTTAAAGTTTGATAATAACCTACATTTTTATAATGCAGAAAGACCAAAACAGAGACTGTTGGGGATAGAGGGAAGCATGGCCACGAAGGAATTTAAAAAAGAGATACTATACTCTTTATGTTGGGAGGATTGGATGGACGTTCTTGTAGCGCCGGTTGGCTGTGGGCTGTCCGAAAATAGTTCTAAGTATATGGATGAATGTTGAGTTAGGTAGCGGTAACATAACCTGTGCACCTTGAAAAAAATAAAAATAAAATAAGAGGTTGGGAGTTACCTATGGTACCCTTTCTTCTCGTTCCGCTGCGACGGATCTTCCTAGTCCCCATTGACCGTGCATCCCTCTCCCCACGCGGAGACCAAGGGCTTGGAAGGTTTGAAAAAAACAAAAACAAAAAAAAAAAATGGGACGGTGGAGACCGACGGGACGTGGAGGTGAGGAGAGTGGAGAGGATGTGGGTGACGAATGAAAGATGACGGCAGAGACTGGTGGGACGTGGGAGAAGTCGAGGGGGATGGCCATGCCGTGGAGGATGTCGATGGTGCGGACGGAGAGGCAGTGGAGGATGTCGAAGATGATGATGGGGTGTATGCCCATGAAGAGCTGGGAAAAGGAGCGGCAGAGGAGGGAGCCGGCAAGGACAATGATGGTGGTGGTGCCGTCGCCGGCAGTGGCATCCTGGGAGCAGAAGAGATCCACGAGCACATCTTCTTCCTCTCCCGTGCCCTCGCTTACGCCCACCTCCTCCCTGAGCTCGACCACATCCACCATCTGCTTCTCAACCTCCCCTCCACCGTCCCCCGCTGCCTCACCACCCTCTCCCTCACCTCCTCCACGGCTGGCATCCTCGACCGTGCCCTCTCCCATCTTCTACCCCCATCCGATCTTTTCCTCAAAAGTTCCAACTGGGTGGGGAAAAATTAAAAATAAAAAAAATACCACCCTCAAGAGTCCCAGCCGGCTGGGAAAAAAAAAAAAGCGCGGTGGCCAAAGAGAGGAGACCACAGAGACAAAAGAGAGCCACGTGTCAAACGGACGCCTTTATATATATATATATATATATATATATATATATATAGGAGAGCCACGTGTGTGTATATATATATATATATATATATATATATATATATATATATAAGATTTGGTTTGCGTGCACTTTATTTCTAAGAAAATTGGGATGGACGATAATTGGTTCAATCCTTAAATCCATGCTAGGAACTAGATGTCAAGCTTGATGTCGACTCGATCCCATCCCAGCATCATGATACCTATCTACTTGATCAAACCATTAAATTCATGTTAGGAACCTAAGTCAAGCTTGATGTCAATTCGATCTCAACTCTCTACCATAATATCTATATAGTTGATTAAACCATGAAATCCATGATGGGAATCGAACTTAAGTTCGATGTCGGTCCAATCCCAATCTAATACTATGATATCTATCCACTTAATTGAGTTATTAAATCCATACTAGAAATCCGAGTCAAGTTCAGTATTGCCCCCATCCTGACTCAGCACCATGATATCTATCCACTTGATTGGACCGTTCAACCCATACCATGAACCTAAGTCAAGCTTGATATCATCCGGTCCCAACCCAACATCAGAATACTTATCCACTTGATCGGACTGCTAAACTTATATTGTGAACTCAAGTCAAGCTCGATAACACCTCGGCAACCTAGTACCATGATACCTATCCATTTGATCAAACAATTAAACTAGGAACTCAAGCCAAGCTTGATGTCGACCCAATCCTGACCTAGAACCATGATACCTATCAACTTGATCAGACTATTGAACCCATGCTAAAAACTCGAGCCAAGCTCAATTAGCCTGATCTCAACTCGACATCATGATATCTATCCACTTGATCTGATTGTTAAACTCATACTGGGAACCCGAGTCAAGCTCGATATTGGCCTAATTGCAACCTAGCATCATGATATTTATCCATTTGATCAGACTATTAAATTGTAATAACTTAGAAAAAAAAATTTTGACCTCACGTGCAAACTCATACTGGGAACCCGAGTCAAGCTCGATATTGGCCTAATTGCAACCTAGCATCATGATATTTATCCATTTGATCAGACTATTAAATTGTAATAACTTAGAAAAAAAAAATTTGACCTCACGCGCACCGCGTGTGAGGAAGGAGACGGAAGAAGACTCCCAATGGGAGTCTTTCTCATCTCCATTTTCGGTAAGAAGAAGAGATCCTAGGGCAACCAAATCTTAGGAACCATGCACTATAAATCCCCCAACCCTCTTCCTTGATTCATCACCCCAAAATCCCTAGTCAATCGCCGATGAAATCTACCAGATTTTCATGGATTTCTATCGAAGATTTATGAGATCCACCATTGATTTCTCATCGGAAATGAGGTAAGAATTCCTTCTTCTCCTTCTTCCTTTCTTTCCCAATCTCCATGAAGCTCTGGACGGCTGGATTTGATAACCGATCGCTGGATTTTATAGGGAATGGATCTCCTCTATTTTTATCCTTTTTCTTTTCCTACTGCACTAGCTATCATCACCGGATAAATTTGATCGCTAAGGATTCGAGGGCTGTCGAAGATCCATCGACACCAAAGTCTATCATGGCCGGGGGGTGCCAAAAGAGGTGGTCAGCCTCTTAGCTCCCTTGCCCTCCCCTGTTTCAACAAAGAAGAAGAAGAAAGAAGGAAACGGGAAGAAAAAGAAAAGAAGAAAAAGAAAAGGAAAAGAAAAGAAAGAAAAAGAAAAAAAAAGAAAAAGAGAAAAAAAAAGAAAGAAAGATTAGAGAGAGAGTGTGGGTTTAATTTATTTGGGATGATTTGATTGATTTGGACCCAATTTAAGTAGACCTAGGTTAAACATGATCACGTGGATCCAACTTAAGAATCGATCTAGACTGGATTCGAACTAGATTAAAAAAAAAAATTAGTTATTTAATTTTTTAAAATTAAAAATTATTTAATATGCTAGAGCTTTCAATGTCGAAAAAACATCGGATCTAGAAATCGGTTCGAGAGGATCGTGGAATTTTGGATCTGATCAACAAGTAAATTTTTTTTATCTTTGAATTTATTTTTATATATATTTATATATATCTAAAAATTAGATTCTAGTATATAAAATATTTAAAAATTATTAAATTTTAAAATTAGAAATTAATTTGTGAAAAATATTTGAAAAAAATTAGATCAAATATGATGTCGCTATTACATGTTATAATTTTGAAAGAGAAGATTTTCTTAAAAATTACATGATCTTTTCTTAAAATTACATAGTATTTTAAAAAAAAAATTATATTTATCCATTATTGCAAGAAATTTTGAATGAAAATTATTTTTATTATTCTTTTAAAATATATAAAAATTAAATTAATATTGTTATGAAACAAGTCTTTCATGAAAAAATAATTTTTGATAAAAGCATGAGAAAAATTCTCTAGTTAGACTATGATTTAGGTCTAGCCAACAAGACTGATCGTTGGTCATACGTTAGAAACATGTTTCTCTTGGACCTAGTCAATCGAGGCTGATCGCTTGTAGAGTTAGTCCTTATGGGCCTAGCTAGCGGGACTGATCACTAATAGCACGTCGATGATTCAGGTATTCTTCGTTCAGGGCAATCTCTTTGTCTTGTCATCAGATGAATCATAGCCATGTGAACTAGAGCTAGTTTTTCTTATAGACCTAGCTAGTGGGACCGATCACTGGTAGCATGCTGATGATTTGGATATTCTTCATTCTGGGACTAGTCCCTCTCGAACTTGGTCATAAGGCTGATCATGGCCATAGTCAATAAAGATTAAGAGAAGATTTTTTATTTTACTTTTGCGCATGGCATATTTTTAAAAGAAAACTATTTTGATGTATTTTATTGCTTAATTATTATGTTTGAAAAATATTCATGCTTGATCCCTCAGAGATGACTGATAACTTACTGAGCCTGTAAAGCTCACACCCTTTTTTTGTTTTATTTTTTAGATCCACTACGGGGCTGAAAATCGATCAGTGAGGAGGTCTTGCATATTCTTTAGGATTTTATTCTAAGAAGTATGTGGCATCATGTGCTGATCTGAGTGCTGGATTTGGTTCATGATAGAGTGATATCAGAGCTTAGATTATAAGATTACTAGGGACTATAAGTTAATTAAAAAATATTTGAGCATAAGATTATAATCCCTAAGGATCTGACAGAATGATTTCAAACTTAAGATTATGATCAGTAGGGACATGATAGATGTAGTAGATGGATGCAAAATTTTGATTTAAAATTATTGGTGCAGAATCTAGTTGACGTCGGATCGAGCTGGAGTTGGAAAAGATGAGATCACTGCTGGTAACCTACAAAATAAAGTTTCATCCGGAGTCAGTGGTGGTGGCTTCGGTAGGACCCTCCGACGATCAAGTCAGCTCTTCTGACCAACAAAAATGGAGTGCTCGGGTATGAATTCAGTAAAATTTTGGGAAAGGAGTAAAGAGCCTAGAGAAAATATATCTAGAGGATCCTTTTTTATAGACGAAGCTTGTTGTAATCGTCCGATAGTGGGCCACTCTGGGCCACGCAAAATTTATTATGGAGAGAGGTATCGCTTGTAATAGACTGATAATTTGATCGCTGAGGGTCCAAGGGCCATTAGAGATTCACCGACACCAAAGTCCGTCATGGTCGGGGGCTGGGACTGAAGAAGGTGGTCGGCCTCTTAGCTCCCTTGCCCTCCCCTATTTCAACGAAAAAGAAGAAGAAAGAAGGAAATGGGAAGAAAAAAAAAAAAAGAAGAAAAAAGAAAAACAAGAGAGAGTTTGTGGGTTTAATTAATTTGGGGTGATTTGATTGATTTGGACCCAATTCAAGTAGACCTAGGTTAAACCTGATCACCTGGATCCAACTTAAGAATCGATCTAGACTAGGTTTGGGCTAGATTAAAAAATTATTTTAGTTATTTAATTTTTTTAAATTAAAAATTAATCAAAAATTATTTAATATACTAGAGCTTGCAATGCCAGAAGAATATCGGATCTAGAGACTGGTTCGAGAGGATCGTAGAATTTTGGATCTGATCAACTAATAAGGCTTTTTTATATTTGGATTTATTTTTATGTATATTTATATATTTAAAAATTAGATTTTGGTATATAAAATATTTAAAAATATTAATTTTAAAATTAAGAATTAATTTTGTGAAAAGTGTTTAAAAAAAATTGGATCAAGTATGATGTCGCTATTACATGTTATAATTTTGAAAGAGAAGGTTTTCTTAAAGATTGCATGATCTTTTCTTAAAATTGTATGGTATTTGAAAAAAAATATATTTATCCATTGATGCAAGAAATTTTGAATAAAAATTATTTTTATTACTCTTTTAAAATATGTAAAAATTAAATTGATATTGATATGAAGCAAGTCTTTCATGAAAAAATGATTTTGATAAAAGCATGAGAAAAACTCTCTAGTTAGACTATAATTTGGGTCTAGCCAATGGGACTGATCGTTGATCACACGTCAGAAACATGTTTCTCTTGAACCTAGCTGATCGAGACTGATCGCTCACAGAGTTAGTCCTTATGGGCCTAGCCAGTGGAGTTGATCACTGGTAGCACGTTGATGATTTGAATGTTCTTCATTCAGGACTAATCTTTTTGTCTTATTACGGGATGAATCATGGTCGTTTGAACTTAAGCTAATTTTTCTTGTGGGCCTAGCCAGTGGGGCTGATCATTGGTAGCATGTTAATGATTCGGATATTCTTCATTCAGGAACTAGTCTCTCTCGGGCCTTGTCATGGGGCTGATCGTGGACATAGTCAATAAAGACCGAGAGAGAATTTTTGATTTTACTATTGTGCATGGCATGTTTTTAAAAGAAAACTACCTTGATGTATTTTATTGCTTAATTGTTATGTTTGAAAAATATTCATGCTTGATCCCTCAGAGATGACTGGTAATTTACTGAGTCCGTAAAACTCATACCCTTTTTCTATTTTATTTTTTAGATTCACTATGGGGCTGAGAATCGATCAGTGAGGAGGCATTGCATATTCTTTAGGATTTTACCGTAAGAAGTATGTGGCATCACATACCGATCTAAGTGCTAGATTTGGTGCATGACATAAATCCATACTGAGAATCCGAGTCAAGCTTAATATCGCCCAATCATAATCCAGCACCATGAAATCTATTCACTTGATCGGACCATTAAACCCATACTATGAACCCGAGTCAAACCAAATGACATAAATAGAGTTTTTAGGGGAAACGCTAGCTAGCTAGGATGATGATTCACCATCATCCTTACATTATTGAATAATAGGATTCTCATGCCTCGTGTCATACCCCTCTGCTCAGCTTACATAGACATCATTGATATAGGCCGTAAGGACTTAGACATCATTGATCTAGGCTGCAAGGACTCAATGAATGAGAGCTAATGAGTCCAGCCATTCAAGTAGCCCCACTGAAAATTTTTACTACCAGATCATGTCTGCAGAATATAGCTTTGAAAAAAACAGATTTTAGTGGTACGTGAGTATCACTTATTCCAGATATATGGAGGATGGCCATTGAAGAACAAAAACAGACCGGTTACAAGGATACAACACAAGCACACATATTAGACCACATTAACAAGATAGTAACATATCATCACTACTGAATTTAAGGTAGTGCAACAAAAGGATAAATTAAGCCATATCTCTCCTTTATAATTCAACCTTATTATATAATGTAAATCCCATATTTCATCTAAACCCATAGATCCTGTTGGGGATAAATCCCGCTCCTGCCGAAGCCTGACCCGACGCTCGGCCCAATGTACCCAGTAGCCGCTGAAGAGCTTCAGCGCCGGGCGCCAGGCCGAGCCCCTACCACGGCCGAACTACCTAGCTGCCGAACTCCCCAGCGCAGGCTCCGGGCCGAACTCCCACCGCCAGCCGAACTTCCCCTTCGGCCGAACTCCTTCGGACTCCCCACGGCCGAACTCCTTCGAACCGACCCTCCAGCCAGTCGAGCTCCTCCCGGATCTCCCCTTCGGCCGAACTCCTTCGGACTCCCTAGCGGACGAACTCCTTCGGACCGACTCCATGCGGCCGAACTCCTTCGAACTTCCCACGGCCGAACTCCTTCGGACCGACTCCAAGCGGCCGAGCTTCAGTGAAGTCCTCTCAGCGGCCGAACTCCTCAGCGGACGGGCTTTAGTAGAATCCCCAAGCGGTCGTCACTCAGGAGCCCGAACTCCTCAGCAATCGTCACTCAGGAGCCCGAACTCCTCAGCAGTCGTCACCCGAACTCCTCAGCAGTCGTCACTGGGCCGAACTCCTCAGCGGTCGCCCTCATCAAACTTCGGCCGACCGAGCTCCTACCGAACTCTCAAGTGTCCAAGCCTCAGCCCAAGTCCAACAGGCCGGCCGAACCCCAGACGGCCGAGGCCGCGGCTTCTCAGCAGCCGAACTCTTCTGCGGACGGGTCCTTAGCTGCATACCTCTCGCCAGACGCCTATGGGAGCCGAACTCCCTCCTATCTTCCTCTTCAGGAGCCCGAACTCCTCCGAAATGGGCACACGACGAAGGCCTTCATCCCTTCATTCGGCAAGCTCTGCAACCATCACCATCAGTCAGTCCGCCGCACCATCAGTCAGTCCGCCGCACCATCAGTCAGTCCGCCGCGGGCGATAGCGACCCACTGTCAGGCGGCGATGGCTGTCACCCTCCATCCGCCGTATGCGGCGCCAGTGAGACTGACTCCACCGAACCTCGAGCGGCCCGCCAGCACGCGGCTGCAGTTGTCACCATCAAGCTCCACTATATAAAGGACCCTCCCGACACGCTAAGGCTAAGCTCTCTGAACTCTCGACTCTCTAAGCTCTCCTCCACATCTCTAAGCTCCGGAACTCATTCCGAGCACTCCATTACTGTTGGTCGGAAACTAACTTGACCGTCGGAGGGTCCTGCCGGAGCCACCACCCCACCGGTTCCGGACGGGACTTCGTTTTGCAGGTCCCCGGCGGCGCCCAGCGGCCTCGATTGCGGCGACCTCCGGCGGCGACGGATTTCTGCACCAACAGATTGGCGCCGTCTGTGGGAACAAGGGCCTGAACCTTCGAGGTTCCCTTGTTCTTAAAGGAGTGCTCGGCGACGATTTCCCTCCCCTGCTCCGGATCTCTCTCCTCCCTCTTCAGTATTCCTTTTCTGAAAAGAAAAATGCCTCCCAGAAGAACCTCGACCCGGAGGTCGGCAGCCTCCGCGGCCCGATCCCGTTCGGGTCCGTCCGCTCCCACTCCGGCCCCGGCGACGCGGGCCCGCTCCGTACTCGCGGTAGATGCGGAGCGGTTCGACCTGCTTGCCCAGCAGGTCCGCGATCTTACGGAGGCGGTGCAGGCAGTGCAAGCCACGCATTCGCGAGGTCCAGCGCCCACTCGACCGGCGCGGGGTTCCCCGGAGCCCGGGAATCCAGTCCAGGAGCGACCGATGTGGGCTACCCGAACCTCCGGCCCTCGGGAGAGAAGGGGCAGCCGGCAAAGAGCCCCTGCTCGGACCGCGGCTCAACCCAGGGAGAAGCTTCGCACCCCTTCCGCGAGAAGACCTTGGGGATTAAGGATCGCGAAGATTTCCTGGATCCAAAGGCTCATGGAGATGGGACGGCGCATAGAAGAACTTCGTCATACTCCTTCCTCCCGCGGTAACGATATTTGCACTGATCCTCCCTTCTCACAGAAAATTATGCAGGAACAGGTACCACCGAACTTCAAGCTCCCGCATTTTGAAAGCTACGATGGGACCACTGACCCGGTCGACCATTTGGAGGCCTTCAGGACGACGATGTTACTCCATGGCGCGCCTGATGCCATTTTGTGTCGGGCTTTCCCTTCTACCCTCAAGGGAGCGGCTAGGAATTGGTACTCGGCGCTTAAGCCGGGCACCATCCTGTCGTTTGACCAAATGAGTCAACAATTCGCGGCCCACTTCGTCAGCAGCAAACGGCCGCGCAGAGGCTCGGATTCCTTGTTGGCCATCAGGCAAAAAGAGGGGGAACCCATCCGGGCTTACGTCACCCGGTTCAACGCTGCCGCGCTGGAAGTCCGGAACCTGGACCAATCAGTTGCTATGGCCGCCCTCAAGGGCGGCCTTCAGAAGAACGACCTGCTGTTTTCCCTGGAGAAGAAATATCCCAGGGACTTCGCTGACATGCTAGCTCGGGCCGAAAGCTATGCCCGGGCAGAAGAGGCTTTCGAGGCCAAGGATGGTGAAGCTCGCGACAAGCGACGAGTAGGCAGAGCGGGAAGGCCTGCCGAGGAAAGAAAGCGCACCGAAGCCTGGCCGCGTTCCCGAACTCCCCCTGGTCGCGGGCGTGCCCGGACTCCACCTCAGGCTCGGGGGCGGGAAGCCACCGACGGAAGGGCGCGCCGAAGTTCTCCTCGGCACCGAAGTCCCACCCGACGCCGAAGTTCCCCCCGGCGCCGAGGTTCTCCCTCGCGACGAGGTCCCTCCCCGCGCCAAGGTTCTCCCCTCCGACGGCGTTTTCACAGCTACGCCCCCCTCAACGCCCCGAAGGCTCAAGTGCTGCTGGAGATCAAGGGACGACTTCCGGAGCCGGAGAGGATGCGTTCCCATCCCAGAAAACGCAACCCCAACAAGTTCTGCCTTTACCACCGTGACCACGGTCACGATACCGAGGAGTGCATCCAGCTCCAGGACGAAATCGAGGAGCTGGTCCGGCGGGGCAGGCTTGGCCGATTCCTGCGAAGACGATCCTAAAGAGCAGGGAAGATCGGCCGAGAATGTTGCCGCCGAATGGGGAGGATGGGGAAGATCGGCAGGAGGACCGGCCGTCTCTTGGCGTCATTAACACCATCTCGGGAGGACCGCAGCAGGGAAAGACCGACGAATCCGAGGGATCGGCAAAGAGGCAGAGGACCTCGGAGCCCGTGACCTTCACCGAGGCAGACGCCCAGGGGATCCGATTTCCGCATAACGACGCGGTTGTAATCTCTTTAAACGTCGCTGATTATGATGTACGCCGCGTTTTGGTGGATAATGGAAGTTCGGCGGACATATTGTTTTACGATGCCTTCTTAAAAATGTCCCTACCTGACACCCGCTTAGGACCTGTAAATTCCCCCCTGGTGGGATTTGCCGGACACGCCGTTCCGGTCGAAGGCATGGTGACTTTGGCGGTGACGGCGGGCCAATCCCCAAAATTGGCCAAGGCGCGGATCGACTTTTTGGTCGTGAGGACCCCGTCCGCCTATAATGCAATCCTTGGGCGACCAGGCCTTAAACGCGCTACGGGCGGTAGTGTCAACCTACTACTTAAAGATGAAATTCCCGACGAGCCATGGAGTCGGCGAGGTCAGAGGAGACCAAGCCCTGGCAAAGTACTGCTACTCAATCGCCCTGCGCGAGGGGAGACCGGCCCGACCCTTGCCTTGTTGATGGACTGGACGTCCGCGACGACCTCACTGAAGAACGGGGCGAACCTGCGGAAGACCTCGTCCCTGTGTCCTTACGCGATGGAGACCCGGGGCATGAGGTGCGGATCGGCTCCAACTTAGCGGCCGAGGTCAAGGGACAGCTCGTCGCTTTCCTCAGAAGGAATGCAGGACGTCTTCGCCTGGGCCCCAGCGGATGTACCAGGGATCGACGCCGATGTCATAGAACATCGGCTGGCCATCGACCCAAGGCACCGACCCGTCAGAGAAAAATTACGCCGCCAAGCCCCAGAAAGACAGAAGGCGGTAGCCGAAGAAGTGGATAAGCTCCTTGAAGCTGGACTCATCCGGGAGGTCAACTATCCGACCTGGGTCTCGAACGTGGTCCTCGTCAAAAAAGCAAACAACAAATGGAGGATGTGCGTCGACTTCAAGAAGCTGAACAAAGCCTGCCCAAAGGACAGCTACCCCCTGCCGAGGATCGATCAGCTGGTGGACGCAACCTCGGGCCACGAGCTCCTCACTTTTATGGACGCATTTTCTGGTTATAACCAGATACGCATGGCGCCCGAGGATGAAGAAAAGACCACCTTTATTACTGACCGAGGTCTCTATTGTTACAGGGTCATGCCTTTCGGACTCAAGAATGCAGGAGCCACCTACCAGCGCTTGGTCAACAAGGTCTTCAAGGGGCAGATCGGCCGCAACATGGAGGTGTACGTGGACGACATGCTGGTCAAAAGCCGAGCCTCGACAGACCACCTCGCCGACCTTGAAGAAACTTTCGGTGCGCTTAGGAGGCACAAGATGAAGTTGAACCCGACCAAATGCGCCTTCGGCGTGACCTCCGGAAAATTTTTAGGATTCATGGTGTCGAGACGCGGAATCGAGGCAAATCCCGAGAAAATCCGAGCCATCCAGGAGATGACTGCCCCGAAAACAATTAAGGAAGTTCAGCGCCTGGCTGGGAAGGTGGCGTCCCTTGAACCGCTTTGTCTCGAAGGTCGGCCGAGCGGTGCCTGCCTTTCTTCCAGGTCCTCAGGCGACCGAAAGATTTTTGCTGGACAGCGGAGTGCAAACAGGCATTCGAAGAGCTTAAAAACTACCTCGGCGCGCCTCCATTGCTGGCAAAGCCCGAACCTGGAGAAGGGCTGCTCCTATACCTAGCTGTCTCTCCAATGGCCCTGGCGGCTGTCCTGGTCAGGGAAGATGCGAAGGCGCAACAACCAGTCTACTACGTGAGCCGAGCCTTGAGGGACGCGGAGAACCAGGTACTCCAAGTTAGAAAAACTAATTTACTGTCTTCTGATCGCAGCCAGGAAGGCTCCGACCTTACTTTCAGGAGCATACCATCAACGGTCCTCACGGACCAACCAATTAAGAGCCGTCCTCCACCGCGCAGACGCTTCAGGAAGAATCGCCAAATGGGCGATCGAGCTCACGGAGTTCGACATCAATTACCGGCCCAGGCCATCGATCAAGGCTCAGATACTGGCGGACTTCGTGCTGGAATGCACCGCACCAGTTGAAGCCGAGCTTGAATCAAGCGAGACTTATCATCAGCGGGAGACCAGGCCCCTCAACGAAGCCGAGCTGTGGCGGTCGAGCTTCCCTGAAGAAAGGGCCGACCTTCTTGAAGGCGCCTGGGTTCTGCATGTGGATGGCTCATCCAACTCTAGCGGGGCCGGCGCAGGGCTGGTCCTGGTTAGCCCCGAGGGGATCGTCACCGAGTACGCATTGCGCTTCGAGTTTCCCACAACCAACAATGGGGCCGAGTATGAAGCGCTGATAGCCGGGCTGCAGATAGCCAGGGAATTGAAGGTGGGTCGGCTTCAAGTCTATAGCGACTTCCCAGTTGGTGGTCGGTCAGGTCGGCGGCAGCTACGAGGCGCGGGAGGAAAGCATGGTGATGTACCTCGGGAAGGTGAAGAACTTAATACCAGCCTTCGACAGCTTCGACATTCGGCACATCCCAAGGACCGGGAATACAAGGGCCGACCTTCTCTCTCCAAGTTGGCCACCTTCTGCCCCGGCCGAACTACCAAAAGAAGGTGTTTCTGGAAACTCTGAAGTGCCCGACCACCGAGGAACCTCAGGCCGTCCTGCGGACGGACTTCGAGCCCAGCTGGATCGATCCGCTGATCGCCTACCTCGAAGAAGGGGTCCTCCCTCACGACCGGAGAGAAGCTCGGAAGCTCAGGAGTCAAGCCTCCCGCTACGTCTTGTACGAGGGCAGGTTATATAAGAAGGTCGTACTCCCTCCCGTTGCTGAGGTGCCTCCGACCCTCTGAGGCCTACATCGCGCTACAGGATGTCCACGAAGGACTCTGCGGGAAGTCACGCAGGGAGCCAGATCCCTATCGCAAAGACTACTTCGGCAAGGGTACTACTGGCCAACCCTACTTTCGTGATTCCACGGAATACGTGAAGAGGTGTGACCGCTGCCAGAAGAACGCCAGCGTGCAAAGGCAGCCGGCGTCCGAACTCACTCCGCTCACTGCACCCTGGCCCTTCGCGCAGTGGGGGATGGACATCCTCGGCCCCTTCCCAACAGGCGTCCGGACAACGGAAGTTCCTCCTGGTCGCGATCGACTACTTTACCAAGTGGGTCGAGGCGGAACCACTAGCGAAGATCACCGAGGCCAAGGTGCAGGACTTCGTCTGGAAGACGCTGATCTGCCGGTTCGGTCTGCCCCGAGCCCTCATAACCGATAATGGGCGACAGTTCGCTGGAGCCCGGTTTGCCGAGTTCTGCGAAGGACTAAACGTCTCCCACCACTTCACATCGGTGGCTCATCCGCAAGCCAATGGGGAAGCCGAAGTGACCAATCGGACCCTGCTGCAAGGCCTCAAGACGAGGCTCGACAGGGCAAAAGGGGCCTGGGTAGACGAACTCTACCACGTCCTCTGGGCATACCGAACAACGCAGAGGGTACCGACCGGCGAGACACCCTTCGCCTTGGCCTTCGGCACCGAGGCAGTCATCCCGATCGAGCTCAAACTCCCGTCTGCTCGAATCGTGGGCTTCAACGAGCAACTCAACTCCCAGGACCTCAGAACCAACCTCGACCTTCTGGAAGAAAAGAGGGAGGCAGCCCGCATCCGAATGGCCGCCTACCAACGGAAGGTGGCTCGGTATTACAATTCCAGAGTCAAAAGCAAGGCATTCAGAGTTGGGGACTTAGTGCTCCGACGAGCAGCCGTCTCTCAGCCCCAGAGTCAAGGGAAGCTCGTCCCAAATTGGGAAGGTCCGTACGAAGTGGTAGAGGTCATCCGACCTGGTACCTATCGCCTAAAGGAGCTCGGAGGACTAGCGCTTCTCCGACCTTGGAACTCAGAAAACCTGAGAATGTACTACCAGTAGTTTCCCTCAATAAAACCTTGTTGCTCGACACTATCGTTTCAGGGTCACTGGGAAAAAAGCGAGCGAAAATGTCCCCACAGCCGGCTAGGAACAGGAGGAGAACCTCGTCCTAGCGTGAGCAAAGTCGAAGGCCCCGTCCACAAAGGACGGGATGGGGGGAGAAGCGAGGACGACGGTCCTCATGTGCCCCCACAGCCGGCTAGGAACAGGAGGAGAACCTCGTCCTAGCGTGAGCAAAGTCGAAGGCCCCATCCACAAAGGACGGGATGGGGGGAGAGGCGAGGACGACGGTCCTCATGTGCCCCCACAGCCGGCTAGGAACAGGAGGAGAACCTCGTCCTAGCGTGAGCAAAGTCGAAGGCCCCGTCCACAAAGGACGGGATGGGGGGAGACGCGAGGACGACGGTCCTCATGTGCCCCCACAGCCGGCTAGGAACAGGAGGAGAACCTCGTCCTAGCGTGAGCAAAGTCGAAGGCCCCGTCCACAAAGGACGGGATGGGGGGAGAGGCAGGACGACGGTCCCCATGTGCCCCCATAGCCCATTGGGAACAGGAGGAGAACCTCGTCCTAACGAGAGCAAAGTCGAAGGCCCCGTCCATCAAGGACGAGATGGGGGGAGAGGCGAGGACGACGGTCCCCATGTGCCCCCATAGCCCATTGGAAACAGGAGGAGAACCTCGTCCTAACGAGAGCAAAGTCGAAGACCCCGTCCACCAAGGACGGGATGGGGGAGAAGCTCGGACGATGGTCCGGATGTGCCCCACAGCCCGCTAGAAACAAGAGGAGAACCTCGTCCTAACGTGAGCAAGGTCCGAGGCCGAGCCCCAGAGTCCACGGCAAGCTTCACTGCAGAAGACGAGGTCTCCTTCGGACCTCAGCCTCAACTTCAGCGTCAATATTGGCTGGAGATGAGACCTCCCCCGAGCTTCAGCTGCGACAAATGCGGAGCCCGGAAGAAGACTTCGGCAGTCGCCTGTTTTGGTACTCCCTCCCTTCAATCTTTGAACTCGGGAGTGGGGGGGCTACTGTTGGGGATAAATCCCGCTCCTGCCGAAGCCTGGCCCGACGCTCGGCCCAATGTACCCAGTAGCCGCTGAAGAGCTTCAGCGCCGGGCGCCAGGCCGAGCCCCTACCACGGCCGAACTGCCTAGAGGCCGAACTCCCCTTCGCCAAGGTCCGGGCCGAACTACCTAGCTGCCGAACTCCCCAGCGCAGGCTCCGGGCCGAACTCCCACCGCCAGCCGAACTTCCCCTTCGGCCGAACTCCTTCGGACTCCCCACGGCCGAACTCCTTCGAACCGACCCTCCAGCCAGCCGAGCTCCTCCCGGATCTTCCCCTTCGGCCGAACTCCTTCGGACTCCCCAGCGGCCGAACTCCTTCGGACCGACTCCATGCGGCCGAACTCCTTCGGACTTCCCACGGCCGAACTCCTTCGGACCGACTCCAAGCGGCCGAGCTTCAATGAAGTCCTCTCAGCGGCCGAACTCCTCAGCGGACGGGCTTTAGTAGAATCCCCAAGCGGTCGTCACTCAGGAGCCCGAACTCCTCAGCAATCGTCACTCAGGAGCCCGAACTCCTCAGCAGTCGTCACTTACGAGCCCGAACTCCTCAGCAGTCGTCACTGGGCCGAACTCCTCAGCGGTCGCCCTCATCAAACTTCGGCCGACCGAGCTCCTACCGAACTCTCAAGTGTCCAAGCCTCAGCCCAAGTCCAACAGCCGGCCGAACCCCAGACGGCCGAGCCGCGGCTTCTCAGCAGCCGAACTCTTCTGCGGACGAGCCTTAGCTGCATACCTCTCGCCAGACGCCTATGGGAGCCGAACTCCCTCCTATCTTCCTCTTCAGGAGCCCGAACTCCTCCGAAATGGGCACACGACGAAGGCCTTCATCCCTTCATTCGGCAAGCTCTGCAACCATCACCATCAGTCAGTCCGCCGCACCATCAGTCAGTCCACCGCGGGCGATAGCGACCCACTGTCAGGCGGCGATGGCTGTCACCCTCCATCCGCCGCACGCGGCATCAGTGAGACTGACTCCACCGAACCTCGAGCGGCCCGCCAGCACGCGGCTGCAGTTGTCACCATCAAGCTCCGCTATATCAAGGACCCTCCCGACACACTAAGGGGAGGCTCTCTGGACTCTTGACTCTCTAAGCTCTCCTCCACATCACTAAGCTCCGGAACTCATTCCGGGCACTCCATTACTGTTGGTCAGAAACTAACTTGACCGTCGGAGGGTCCTGCCGGAGCCACCACCCCACCGGTTCCGGACGGGACTTCGTTTTGCAGGTCCCCGGCGGCGCCCAGCGGCCTCGATTGCGGCGACCTCCGGCGGCGACGGATTTCAGCACCAACAGATCCCATATTTCATCTAAACACATAGAAGCAATAGGATATATAGAAGTAGTAGGACAATGTGTATATAGAAGTAGTAGGGTAGTATCTTCCAAGAAACAATTCCATGCAACCAACACCTTTGCATACTCCATTCTTGAAGAATGATATCTCATCGTCTGCGTATATACATATAACAATGAGACAACAATCAAATATGGTGGCATCGCATTACAAAGAACCAGCCGACTTCCAACTGCTTGAATTCATGTTTATGACACTAATATATTCACCATAATTAGAATATTTTGTAATCCAGAAAATATACATGTCAAAAATTTTTTCACTTTTGCTAAAGAGCAAGGCAAGATTTTGATATTGACAACTACATGTGAAATATATAGCTATAAAACTAAGCTTAGTGAAAGGCTTTTTGAAGAAATATGCATATCATTTAAAACTTGATTGAATATTTTTTGGCTACTATTTATATTCCAAAGTTTAGCTATCATTATTGTTGACCAATAGAAGAATATCATTTATGACCTCATCTTATTTGTTGAACAATGATAAAATCAGCTAATTGATCGATCATGAGTGATCAAAAATAAAATCTAACTCACTACTGTATAGCGAAATTATATTCTTAAGAATCGTATTAATTACATTTAAATAATTTAAATTTAAAATAAAAGTAGAATAAATATTGATTAAAAGACTATTTAAATTAATTAAGAAAGTAAGTAAATAGTAAATTAATTAAAAGTTAGGTTGCAAGTATGGAGATGGATTCTTAGGATTTCAACTACTTTCTTGTTAGATAGCTGGTATTCTTTTTAATATGTCTTTGATTTATATCTAATCAATAAAGATATAATCTTTCTTAGAGAGCACGACCTGTATCCTTGGATTACAGCCCATCTCTTAAAGTTATAAACTAATTTAAATTAAATTAGATATAATAAAAAAATTAATCTAAAAATAATCTATTTCAAAAGTACGAACCGTACCGTAGATCATGACGCATTTCAAGAATCATAAACTATTCTAGATTAATTATAAGAAAATAAAGATATAAAAATATAATAAAAAAAGCAGTCTTTATTACATATTAAAAAAATATATAAAAAATTAAAAAAATAAAAATACCATCAAAATAGGATTACAGTGATCTCCTGAGAATGAGATGATCTAGTCAGCCATCGGGATGCTTTGTACTGAAATCTTCATCTTGGAGCTTGAGATCTTTCTTCCAACAACTTAGACTAGGGATCAAGAGCAGGATGGAAAGATTTTGTGAAGAAAAGAGTTAAGATTTTTTGGTTATGAGAGAAGAAATAAAAGAAGAAGAAGAAGAAAGCTTGGGCGGCTTGTGAGAAGAAAGAAAGAAAGGCTATGACTTGTTGTTTGGAGAAGAGGGGGGAAAGAGAGAGAGAAGAGGAGAGGCCTGGGAGGCTGCTTCTCTTCACTGTGGCATGAGAAGAAGGAATTATATAGAGGAATGGGTGAGAGAGTTTGAGAGAAATGTGATTAGGATTTATGAACACTTCCTACTCGCGATCGAATTATCGCTTGTGCTTGAACCTGCTATAGCATCTGTCCATGAAGACCCGACCACGAACTCGAAACACCGCATGCAGCATCCACTATCAGCAGCCTCACGAACCCGCTATCAGCCTCATGGATGCTTTAGGAACCTGTGCACCTGCCATATGCTCGCCTGATGCCGTGTGAAATTGTCAGACCGCACCCAATGAACGCCCACCTCACACGCAGTGTGTAAAACAAAGGAACCAACGCTTTTGTTTTAACAAATTTACAAAAAAAAAAAATTATTCCGTTATAACGATATATATATATATATATATATATATATATATCCCATAAGGATTCCTAGTATTATAATACCATATACATTCTTCTTTTATTTTAAATCCATTTTGAGTTCAATTTGCTCCTAATTTAAATCTTTTGATCTACAAATCAAGTTCTTTATATCGACGATCATCTTTCCTATAAAACATAAGAAGAAGCATTAAATTCTTAATAAATAAATTAAATTAAATATAATTTTATGCTTTTAGATGGCTCAAATTAAATATTTATCACACCTTCCAACTTGAACTTTGCTCATCCTCAAGTAAAATAGATAAAATAGCAATATATATATATATATACACACACACATACTGACTTAGTCATAAATTAAAAGTCAGATTAGACATTCTTAAACATAGCTGATTCTTGGCTAAACCATTGAAGAGTTATATTATTGGATTACTAATTCGATCCAATTAGTGATTAAATATTAGCCATTAAAATTTTTAAAGATCTTTTTTTCACCAACTCTCCACTTTACTCTCTAAATTCTTTAACTTTATGTGAGAGGGGTTTATTATTTTCTTACAATTTAGTCTCCTTATTATTCTATTTTTTAATCAATTTTTTTGCATCTTCATCTTTTGACGTGAACCACAATGCTTACTTAGGCGAAGGAGTATAATTACTTAGTGAGATAATGCTAAATCCTCTTTTTTTATATTGCCTATTTTTTTACATGAACCACAATGCTTACTTAGGTGAAGAAATTCAGTTACTCGATGAAAAATCAATATTTTTTTAGCAAATTTTAAGCAAAATTTTTGCATATTTTGATATTTCTATCCAACTCTCATTAAATAGATTCTTTATTGAGATCAGTAAGAAGAGGATTCTAGAATCACTCTTAAAATTTGGTCTGATCTAAATCCTATTATTTATTAAATTTTTTTAATAATTTGCTCCTCAGTATTTCTAAAGTTATCTAAATTATTAATCACTTATTGATTAGGATGCCTAATTAACTTTAATCAAAATAAAGTTTGGATACATAAAGCTAATTATTTCAAATCATACTTGAGGACTCATAAATTTTAAAGTTAGTTATTCTCTCTCTCCCAACTTAATTTCTATCAACCTCAATGGAAGAAAAAAAGCAAAAATATTTATCAAGAAGGGATATCACCTAGTTTGTTGTTCGTAGGTCCTTCATTATACTTCATCAGGTTCGTACAGAATGTTATTGATGTGCTCCCCCAACTTGGACTAATCATCTTTATTAGTTTCCTACAAAAATAAAAACTAGAAATTTGAAAGAAAAATTGATGGATTGCCTCCCAACAAGCACTAAGTTTAAGGTATTCTACTAGACCAAGCGATTCTACCTATCCTATATCAAAAATTGGATTGACAAATTCTAATAGCTTTGGATTGACCAAGCGATTTTGCCTATCCCATTATTTATAAATTTTAGTATTTTGTCGTCAATCTCCAAAAAGTAATTCATGATCCCATTCTTAGTCAATTTTATCTTTTTAATTTTAAGAAGAGAATTGACAAACTCATTTATAGACCCTTGTTTATTGGGAATTTTTTCTATTTGTTCTTCTAATATACTCATAAATTGAATTTTTGGATTAAGGATACAGTCTGATATAATAGGTATCGGAAGGATGTCACTTAATTCTAAACATGCGTACTTAGGTGTGACCAAGGACGAATTCAATTCTAGAGGAGGTGGTGCTTCTAGAGCAAAAGCTATTAGAGCCAATATTGATTCATATTTCTCAATTCATGAAAAAGTTGTGCTAAAATTAGATGATTTTAATAATATATTTATATTTTCAGCATATCCATCTTTATTAAAATCGTCCATCCTGAAAGGATCCCAACGTTTATGCATTAGATCCTGAGAAATAATTCTAAAAATAGCTTCATTTATTACTTCTTTAGGTGCATCTACCTTAAAATAATTTTTGTTTGTACATTAGGCTGTTCTATAAGGATTTCATAAACATAGGAGCTCTCAACCATATATTGCTTCCTTAGGTTACTTATGGACTGACTAGATAATTTTTCCTCCTCTTAACTATTAAATGCAATAGTTAGCTATCTAACTTGGATTTTTAGCTTGACTATTAATTGAGTGTGAGAGTGGAGGATTTGGATGATTTTTTTCTCAAAGATAGTGTTTGAAGAAGGATGTGAATTTTATGCAATTTGTGGATATGGAGCTGGTTTATAGACTCCCTCAGTATAATTAGGTCTAGATACTGGTAACCTAGCATCAGGTTATTGGGCTCAAAAAAAAAATTAAGATGGTTTCTCCAACTGGGATTGTAAGTGTTGGAGTAAGAATTATAATAAGTAGTCGGGGTTTGGGTTTGGTAACTTTGCTCACGTTCAAACTTCTAAGATCGATATGTGGCTGGATATTCAGTAACCAGGTGGGTGAGACTTGAACATATATCACATACATGCAAAGATGAGGTAGGAGAGTGTCTCATATTCAATAGATGATCAAGTTTCTAGGATAACTCATCTATCTTATTATAGATATTTATGGAGTTTCCAACCTCATAAATTTCACCACTACTAGGTTCATACATGGGTGTATAGGGATCATAGGTATAAAAATAAGGGATAAAGTATCCCCTTAATAGGCGAAAGGGTGCAGTCATAATTCTAGATTTGTCAGCTCTAAGGGTTTGTTCAATTTTAGGATCTAGAAGTTGAATTTTGAGTCATGATGAATAATGCTTAAGTAAATATCCTACAATTATACCTTAGAGCAATCATAGATTTAAGTTTTTATAAAAAAAATTTTAAAAATTTTTTTAAAAAAAAAAAGATGAAAGAAATTCTAAAAATGAGAACCTAGAGAGTCTTAAATCTAAGAAATAGATGAGAAAATTTTTATTTAGTTAATATTTATGGGTTAGCAATCAAGTTAGGTAATTAATTCTAACTAAGAATTATCCTAAGTCTAGATAGCTCTAAACTACCAAGGTCATCTTCAAGCCCTCTAAGTAGAAAATCAGCCATTCAATCAGTGGAAGTCCTTCCGTTGCTTTCTTTAGACATCAATTATCTTGGCCAACTAAGCTAACGAAACTAATTAAGTAACCATCTTTTTTTGGGATGCAGTTCCATCTTTTTTCGAGATATAGTTCCTAAACTACTTGCCTTAGACACTAGTCAAACTGACTAATCCTAACTTGCTCCAACTTTTAGAATTTCTTATCCTAATGAGCTCAATTATCCTAGGATCAATGTCTAATTTTAGATTAAGATCTAGGTTATGGAGATGCAAGAAGTGATTTATGGACTAAAAAATGATGATTAAATCTTCATCTTATCTTAATTAATTGAGTTTAGTGTCCTTAAAGTATCTTATGGATATGCAATACAAACAAAACAAGATATCCAATTAAAAATAAAAAATTTTTACTTATTATGTTTTGTGATTCGGTCTCTAATCTCCTAAACAACTTATATGATGTTAGTATAATTTATTATTATTATTTTAATTTTTTAAATTTTTATTTTCTAAATTATTTTTTATTATTTTTTATTTTTTTATTTTTAACTAATTTTTAATTATTTTTTATTTATTTTTATTATTTTTATTTTTATTATTAGAATTTTTATTTTTAATTTTTTTTATTTTTTTATTTATTAAAAAATTATTAATTAATTTTTTTAAAGCAACTAAATCATGATCTCAAGCAATGGTACCAAAATTTGATCACTATTATGGACAGTCAAAAATAAAACATAACTTACTATTGTATAGATAGGGTGAGTCGGAATCGTATCCTTAGAGATCATGTTAATTATGTTTAAATAATTTAAATTTAAATTAAAAATAGAATAAAGATTATTTAAAAAACTACTTGAATTAATTAAGAAGCAAGTAAATAGCAAATTAATTAAAAGTTAAGTTGCAAGTATGGAGATGGATTCTCAATATTTTAATTGCTCTCTCTTATTAGACAGTTGGTATCATTTTTAATATATCTTTGATTTATATCTAATCAATAAAGATATAATCTATCTTATAAAGCACGATCTATATCCTTGGATCATAGCTCATCCCTTAAAATTATAGGTTAGTCTAAATTAAATTAAATATAATAAAAAAATAATCTAAAAATAATCTATTCCAAGAGTACAAATCATACTCATATATCATGACTCATTTCAAGAGTCATAAACTATTTTAGATTAATTACAAGAAAATAAAGATACGAAAATATAATAAAGAAAAGCAGTCTTTATTGCATATTAAAAAAATAAAAATAAAAAATAAAAAATAAAAAATACCATCAAAACAAGATCATAGTAATCTCTTAAGAACGGGATGATCTAGCCAGCCATCGAGATGCTTTGCGCTAATATTCTTGAACCTGGGGTCTTCAACAGGGACCAAGAGCAGGATGGAAAGATTTTGTGGAGAAGAGAGTTAAGATTTTTTGGTTGTGAAAGAAGAAAGAAAAGAAGAAGAAAGAAAAGAAGAAGAAAGCTTGGGCAGCTTGTGAGAAGAAAAAAAGAAAGGTTGCAGCTTGCTGTTTGGAGAAGAGAGGGAGAGAGAGAGAGAGAGCCGAGGAGAGACCTGGGAGCCCACTTCTCTTCACTGTAGCATGAGGAGAAGGAATTATATGGAGGAGTAGGTGAGAGAGTTTGAGAGAAAGTGTGATTAGGATTTGTGAACACTTCTTGCTCGTGTTCGAATTATCGCACTTGCTTGGATTGCATCATCGCCTATGCCTGAACCCGCTATAGCATCTATCCGCAAAGATCCGACCACAAACCTGCAACACCGCATGCAGCGCCTGCTATCAGCAGCCTCATGGACCCGGTATCAACCTCATAGACCCGTTAGGAACCTGTGCACCCTTCACGCGCTCGCCTGCTGCCACATGAAATCATTAAACCACACCCAGCGAATGCTCACCTCACACGCAGTGTGTAAAACAAAGGAACCAATACTTTTATTTTAACCAATTTAGAAGAAGAAACTTTTGTTTCGTTATAATAATGCATATATCCCATAAGTGTTCCTAACATAGTATTTTTATTTTTTTATAATATTATATATATCTTTCTTTTATTTTAAATTCATTTTGAGCCCAATTTGCTTCTAATTTGAATCTTTTTTATCTGCAAATCAAGCTCTTTGTATCGATGATCATCTTTCTTGTAAAATATAAGAAGTATCAAATTCTTAATACATAAAATAAATTAAATATAATTTTATGCTTTCAGATGGCTCAAATTAAGTGTTTATCACTAGCATATAGGTTCGAAGATGTTATCTTATTATCAATAGTACCAGCACATGTTATACAAGGTACCGGCACATGTTAGTCAAAGTTTTAGCAAATGTTAAACAGGATATTAGCACATCTTATTCAAAATATCAGCATATATTAGACAAAGTATTGGCCCATGTTATTCAAAGTATTAATACTTGTGAGAATGAATGCCTCAAACTTGTGCCATTCCAATAAGCCATGTACATCAAGGTAGATACACTACATGCAGACCTACACCAACCGAGAAAACTACGAATTAGAAGTTTATGCATATACATAAGACATTTAGTGTGGACCTATTCATCATACTGCTTCAAGATATAATCGATCAAATCAAGATGCCATGATGTAGCATTCAAATCAACCCCATCTACCACCAAATCAAATGAATATTTAACTATGATATTGATATAATATTATATGCCTAGCCACTGCATTGATACTATGATAATCTTAATCAAGACTATCAAATTCATGAATTATAACCATCCTTGTATACATTGTGTTTCAACAAGTAATAAAACTTATCCAGTTATGAAGCATATGTGGATACTTGATCGAGGCCCAATCTAAAGAGTTCAAAATTTGAAATAACTTGTTGCGTATATTCATCATAACTAGCTACCAATGGTCACTATGGTCAAGGAGAATACGACCAACAAACATAAAAATATGTTCATTCTTCGAAAGTATGTAGAATTTCAAACATATGGAAAAAACTTTACCATGTCCAAACTTATCCATCTTGTTCCTGTTCATGCAAATATTTGAAGTCTATGATTAGAAAAATTGACAATGTCCTCTCCACTTTTAGTCACTTTGGATAGCACTCGAAACATATGCATACTTTTTGTCCAAATTCTTTGATTGTCAAATCTCAAGGAATGTTGCCATTAGAGCCCTAACATTCTTGTGTATACGTCCATGACCTGAATTATATGACATTGATAATAATAGCATAAATTATAGGTAGAGAGTACAAATATAATAATAATAATAATAATAATAATAATAATAATAATAATAATAATAATAATAACAACATACATTGTCATTCAACCATGCAATATTGGTTAGATAGGATATTTGCTCTCCATTAACTTCAACATCAATTATGGATACTATTACCTTTTCAACAAATGATGAATAGAATTTCATATACTTAGGAGATGCCCTCTCAAGCGATGTAAGTTTTACTATATAGACGGATATATTAGAATCTCAAAGCTTAAACCAACTTGCACGTTGTCAAGTATCCTAACGGGATTGCTAGATATTTCTTTATTAACTATTGCTATTTTTAAGTGCTTCCTAATGGTAAAACTTTACCATTGGCACAATATAATTGATTTTTCTTTACACTACTACAAAAAGGTCTATGATAGTATTTACTATTGCAGCCATTTGAAAATCACTATCATAGAATCTGCGATAGTAGGTATTTATAACCACTATTATAGATTTAGGCTATAGCAGCGGTTATTGATAACCACTACCATAGGTGACATATATCGATAGTTATAAATAACTGCTGCCATAGTTTTGATCCATTGTAGTGGTTATATATAACCCCTATCATAGATTTGACCTATAGTAGCGGTTGGTTAGCCGCTTTCATAGGCTTGATAAATGGCAATGGTTATGTATAATCACTGCAATAGGTTTGATCTATGGTAGCAATTATTTAACCATAGCCATAGGTTCAATCTATTGCTATGATTATTTGTAACCCCTACTATATACATATAAATTTTTTTATTTTTTTTTAAATATGATATAATTTTAAAATTTAAAATCCATCTTCATTATTCATTATTTAAATAATTATCATTAGAATATCATCGCAAAAGATCTTCTCGATCCGATAGCTCTAACTATGTCGATCAATAAAATTCAATTTCGATAGCCACGAATGATTGCATAGTGATCTAATAGATAAAAACCATCGATGAGTTTGAAAACTTACAACGATGATCTCGATGATGTTTATAGCATCCGATCAAAATTTTACTTCAATCAAATATCATTATTATGATCAATTTAGCATAAGATAATTTTGACCGTTAAATAAAAAATAAGTGATCAAAAGGCTAAATGGTGTCCAATTATAAGATATTTTTTAGATAAATAATTTTTATTACTACTTTAATTATTTGTGCAGTGGTGATCATAAAGTTCGAACAATTTCTGTATAAATCATCTATGTTAAATAGATCTTACGAAAGCACAAGCATGATTACTTTAGGATTTTAAGAATAAGTATTAAGAGACATATAATTTTAGATTGTTCATATATGTACAGTTTGAATCATATAATCACCACCGTACAAATGATTAAAGTAATAGCAAAGATCATTTATCTAAAAATTTATCTTATAATTGAACGTTGTTTAATCTTTTGATCACTCATTTTTTATTTAATGACCAAAATCATCTCGTGCTACATTAACCATGATAATGATATTCGATTGAAGTAAAATTTTGATAGTATCCTACAAATATTATTGAAATAATCACTGTAAGTTTTCAGATCTATCGATAGTCATTATCTATAAGATCATTATGTGTTATTTATAGCCATTGATATCAAATTTTATTGATCAATATAGCTAGGGCTATCGAATTGAGGCGATCTTTTGTCACGATACTCTAATGATAATTATTTAGATAATGAATAGTGAAGATGAATTTTAAATTTTAAAATTATACCATATTTAGAGAAAAATATGAAAAAATTATATTTAGGCTCTATAGCAATGGTTGGGAAGTAACCGCTGCTATATGTCTATTACAGCGATTTCTTAAACTATTGCTATAGGTTTATAGCAACGGTTCAAAATCATTGCTTTAGGGCTATGGCAGCAGTTTCGAAAACTATTGCCATAGATTTAAAATTTTTTTTGATTGCACCCTCTCTTCTTCATTTTGCATGCCCGATTTCATTTCCTCTCTCTTTATCTCCTCTTTACTATCGAGCCCTACCCACCCCACCACCGCCCCTCCCTCTAGCACCGCCGCCAACTCTGACCCACTCGACCCCACTTTCCTTGGCCGCCCCCTCCCTGTAGCATCGCCACCGGCCCGCCCCGCCGCTACCTCCAACCCCCTTAGCCCTACCTCCCTTGACCCTGACCCCCTTTGGCCATCGCCCTCCCTTTAGTACTGCCCTCCATCATTGCTCCCTTCTCTAGCACCGTCGCCAACGACCTCATAGCTCTATGCAACCCCCCTCCCCATAGTCACAAGTATGATTTTATTTTATTTTATAATAATATTTATAATTATTTATAATAATATTTATAATATTTTAAATATTATTATAAATATTATTATAATATTTATAATAATTTTATAATAATATTTAAAAAAACTTTTATTAATGGGTTCTAGATCATGTTGGTGGCTGTGGACCATGCCGGTGGATTCTAAATTATGCCCATGAGTTTTGGATTGTGCTGGCAGATTTTGGGCCATACTGATGGCTATCGGTCATGCCGTCGGATTTTAGACCATCGAATTCTAGATCATGCTGGTGGATTTTGTGCTGTCAATTTTTGGATTATGCCCATGAGTTTTGGATCATCTCGATAGGTTTGGGTCATGCCCATGAGTTTTGAGTGGTGTCGGATGGTTCTGGACCATGCCGTTGGATTCTAAGCTATAGAATTAATGTAATTCTTCTTACAAAATTTATTGCATAAATTTTTTTGGATTATTGTTTAGTTTATGTTGCTTTTATTTGTTGTATTGCATAACGATAGACTCATTAATTGATTAGTGTATATAAAATATGGCATTCATATATTTATATATTTTTGTATGGATGAAAAAATTATGTATAATGATCAATTGATTATCCAATTTGAATAGTTTAAGAATTACAAATTATTTTATAGATAATTATAGTAATCAAATGTTATGCTGAGGGTTCAAAAAAATTTTCTACTAGAGAGAACTAAAAAAAATTACTGCCAAAATTTTTTGATCTCTATTGCATGTTGTTTGATTACTATAATGAACCTATAGAATTAATACAATTTTTGAATGGGATAGAACCTATCTTTATCTATTAGTTGGTGATAGATTGTATTTATTGCATATCTAAAAATAATATTTAATATTTTTATTTCTTCAAATATTTATTTATAATGCATTGGTATAAATGTTAGTATTTATTTATTGATGCTCTACTAATATTATTGTTCAACATGTTATATTTGTTAATGTTCATTAACGTTGCAGGTTACGATGGCACTGAAATACCATCTAACTTTCATCCCATCCCTCAGCGAACTATGCGGAGCTCTGCATCTGAGCCATGCCGATGCATATTCCATCTACCTCTACATTAGCTTCAGCTTTGATACTCCTCCTACTGGCATATCTGAGCCTCCACCAATAGCCATGTTGCCATTCTATGCATCTCCGGCACATATTCCACCCATCGATATAGCTCCACAAGCATCCACATCGTACAATCCTAGTAAAAGTAGCACTACTATAGAACAAGACTATGGTAGCAGTTGGTAAATGCTGCCATAGCTTAAAAAATTACTGTCAGAGGCTATGGCAATGGTTAGCTAACTGCTACCACTGCGACTATCGTCATAGGTCTATGGTAGCAATTATTGTAGCGGTTATATGAACTGCTACCATAGATAGCTTGTGGCAGTGATTTTCAAACTGCTCCAATAGACTGATCTATAGTAGTGGTTTTATAACCGCTGCTATAATTTGACCTATGGCAGCAATTTTTTAACCACTGCCATAACTCTCTATGGTAGCAGTTATAAAACCACTACAATAGATCTATGGCAACGATTTCGTAGCCACTGTAATAGGTTAAATTATTGTAGCGATTACAAAATCACTACCATAGATCTCATGCAGCGGTTGACACGAAGTCTATAAACCGCTATTGTAGCTTTTGAATAATAAAAAAATATAAATTTTTTAATTATTATATTTTTTACCTATTAAATGCAGTTCAATAATATAAAAAAATATTATAAATATAAGAATATTTATGAAATACTCAAATTTTATTATTGAATAAAATTTATTATAATATTTTTTAAAAAAATTCATCAAAAATTTTCTAAATCTACATCATCATCATCATCGGAAGATGGAGCATGAGCTGGAGAAGCTAAAGCTGGAGCCGAAGCTGGAGGGGCTCGAGCTGTAGAAGCTGAAGCTAGAATGCCAGCCAACATATCCTTAAGGCCCACAAAGTTAGCTCCAAAATGCATGCTGAGCCTTGTCATTATGGCACTTAGGATGCCCTCCAGATGAGATGTGCACTCCTCAGCATGAGTAGTCCGCACCATAGCCTAATTTATCTGCATCGTAGCCTGAGCTGCCTGCGCCAATGCCTTCTCAAGCTGCTCCTGACTGTCGCTATCGAAAGTATGTGAAGAGATACTCAATCCAGATCAATAGCTCATCGACGTATGTCCGGACCTGCATCGGATTCTCTTACAGTGCTCAGACCCCAAGACCTAAGATAGATGATTATGGAGGCCAGAGGTGTCAGGGCCCTCGCTCGCGAGCGCATCTAACCACTCTTATAATTATAAATTTAAATAAAATTTTATAAAAAATGCTATAATACTAATCATACTAATATATTTATTACTTACAAAAATTCTCTCGATCGTGATGTTCATCGGCATGACCTTCTTATCCGTACGGCTAGATAGAAAGATCTCACTATAGCTAGGTATCACCCCATCTCTCATCAGCTATAACAATAGATCAATTTATTAGAAACATAAGAAAAAATATCAATTTAATTTATTTAGTAAGATTCAGAATTCATTACCTCTTTATGTACACGACTGGCCATAGACTCACAATCGAGAGTGTGCATATACTCCTAGGCTATCTAGTTCTGACTGAAGGTAGCCTAACAAATATTCAATTAAATAATAAATATTTAAAAATATTTAAATATAATTTTAAATATATTAAAAAATTTAGAAGTTAGAAATTAAATCTCAAACTCTTGGCTCCTTTAATGTCTAACCATCCCCTCCCATTAAATCGAGGGATAATCCTAAATCCAAGAAACAAGCTCCTCCGAAGTGTTCTGTTAGTACTCGAGCCATCCTCTATGGAGCTTGATCTTATAGTTCTGGTACAACTTTCTAATCTTCTTTAGTCAAATATCTTGAGCCCTCTTGTGATCTGAAAAGTCGTACCTCCTCTGTACAAAATTAGCAAAAGTCAGTTACAAAATTATATGAATAAAACATAGTATAAAAGTATCAAATGCATAAATATAACTAAGATATACTTATCCATATCTCCTTCCATATTCAGTCCCTGACACTAGCGTCCATCAATCATCAGTCTATAGGCAGCATCGGAATGATGTCAAACCATCTCATAAACACTACAAAAAAGAAATGCATCTCTTATGCAATCTCTCCTACTAGACTTCCCTCCACGTCGTAGTCCACCATCACCTGATGCTGGTGATTCCATACATACGGTATGCGTGTGGGATCATGAAATATCCTACTGAATGATGCACTTATAATAAAAATATATTATACAAATATATAAGAGTAACAATAATTATATAAATAAATAAATAAATAATATAATAAAAATATACACTCACTGACTATGGAATCATGCAACATGGATGTTAGTGAAGACTCATCGATGGGTGGAGCATGTGTCTGAGATGTGGCTGATGGTGGAGGCTTAGATGCCGAAGGAGTAGATGTCAGTAGAGAAATAGATGCCGATGGTTTCTGCGTAGCTAATGCAGATATGGATGGAGTATGCTCCACTTGCGACTCAAATACGGAGCTTTGCATAACCCGTCGAGAGGTGGAGGTGAAAGCTAGATGGCATTTCAGTGCCATTATGACCTACTATGTTAATGAACATTAATCAATATAACATGTTGAACAATAATATTAGTAGAGCATCAATAAATAGATTCTAATATTTATATCAGAATGTTGAAGTCATCGCCTAGTGGCATCTATAATATGGACATCACCATTGCTCCTGATAAATGTATCTAGAATCTCGATAGTACGAGATAAGTTTTATCCTAGAGGAGCATTTTGCATGCATGGTCCAATATTGTCATCAACCTCGGTATCATCAAAGATATGCCTAGGTACCATCCTCACAATAACACTCCATTAAGGCTCCAAGAGATCACTAACGTAGAAGACTTGACTAGCTTGAGAGGCAAGTATATACAGTTCTTTAGTGCGGAGATGGTATTATATATTAATGAGAGTAAAATTGTACTCATTGGTCTTCATCTCTGACTATGACAAGGTGTCAAACCAATCGCACTTCATCAATATAATTCTTTCTTTAGAATAATAGTCCAAGATGACTATCTTCTCCACCATCCCATAATAGTTCAAATCCAGCGTATAAGGCTATGAATCTCTCAAGCTAGCATAACATTCAGTGGTGGTGCTCAACATCATGCCACTATTTTTTATTATCATATTTATAGACCTGCTATGAATATTAAATCTATAGCCATTAATGACAAGCTATTTATACTCACACATGATACGATTAGGGCGAATTAAAAAAGCACGTATTTCAAGACTTACATCATCGAGCGATAATCTCCATACCTAATTAAGAAGATGATACCTAATTAGTAAACATATTCAAATAAGTTGCACAAGACAAGAATATATAATCGCTTACATGATCTTTGAAATATTTAAAAAATTCTTTGTTGTGCATTTTCTCTTTCTCCGGCATACTTAGAGCATCGTATTTTACTTTTATGACCTTCTTGTGTTTGTTGCATGCACAAAGAATAAATTTAGATATAATTAAATATTTTTTAATTATTATAAAATAAATAAGATTGAGTGACTCATCTTATGTATGGCTCAATGATATCACAGTTGAAGAGTACATAGCGGTGCGCCTTATCCTTTTCCTCAATGCTCAAATTAGTGAGGCAGTATGAAGTGGAAAGTCCATCTAACTATAGAATGGACTCAAATGCAGGCTCAATTGGCTCATACTATCATCCCGATTTCTCATTGGCTGGTTACTATGTATCTTGAGCTTGTTTAAGTATACGGTACAAAAATCCATATACTCTTGATCCAAATAACCTTCTGCTATAGATTCCTCTGGATGATTCATATTTCTTACATAAGATTTTAGAGTTTGAATATTTCTCTTAGTAGGATACATCCATCGGCAGAATATTGAACCTCCAAGAGCAACTTCTCCCATAAGGTGTATGGTAAGATGCATCATAACTATGAAAAATAATGGTGAAAGTATCTTCTCCATATCACATAATATAGTCACCGTCTTTACCTTCATTTTCTTTCACATCTTTCTTAAGCAATCTTTTCACACAAATATTTCTATAAAAATTGCAAAGATGAATAACAGTCATTCTAATATTTTTTGGCAACATACGGTGAATAGCTATTAGAATCAATTCCTGCATCAACACATAATAATCATGAGTCTTCAATCCTCCAAGTTTGACATCCTTACTATTCACACATTTTAATATGTTGCTTAAGTATCCATCTATTATCTTTATGTTTTTCAATACACGAAGAAATGTGGATCATTCGAAGGTATTTATAATATAGCATGCATGAGGAAGCCTCCACTGTTCTCTCCCTACCGACTTCGGATGGAGTGATCTCCTAATATCCCATTCTTTGAAGTCAAATCAAAAATTCAAGTCATCCTTGATCTTATCCTTGATATTCAAGATTATTATCAATAGGAACTCGCACACGTTTTTTTCAATATGCATTACATCTAAGCAATGGCGCAAGTTTGTCTCCTAACATGGCAAGTCAAAGAAGATGCTCTCTTTTTTCTTTAATTAAAGTGTGTCATATTCCTTTGATCGATACTTTATCTTTTTACCATCAATCAGATTACCTTTTCTCAATTTAACACTGAGACCATCCAACTCTCTTAACACCTCACTCCCAGACATCCAACTAGGCACCTCATCTTCTTTAATAGTGCCATCGAAGGAGCATGCATCTCTTCTATATGGATGGTTTTGACGGAAGAAACGTCGATGCCCCATATAGATAAAGCTCCTCGATGTGTCAATCTTCTAAACCCGATAACTTTTTACAAATCGAGCATGCTAGCTCACCTTTCATGCTTCAACTTGATATTAAGACATAGGCTAGAAAGTCATTTATTATTCATAAAAGCACTGCGCACATGGAGAATGACTCATCCAACAAAGCATCAAAAGTTGGAACATCTTGAATGCTCCACAACTATTTTAGCTTGGTAATAGGAAGCTGCAAATAGACATCAATATTATTACCTACCACCATCTTTTCAGGAATGAGCGCTATCATGAAAGTAAATGATTTTTTCATACACATCCATGGTGGGAGGTTATAAACATGAATAAATACTGGCGATATATTATGGGTGATATTCATATGCTTGAATGGGTTAAAACCATCGCATGACAAGCCCAATCTCATATTATGTATCTCTTGTACGAAATCAGAATGTATTTTATTAAACTTCTGCCATGCCTCTCCATCGGCTAGATGTCTTAATGCATCATCTTTTGTTTGATTCTCTTCATGCCATCTCATGTCCTTTGATATCCTTATCGACATAAATAACTTTTGTAGTCTCAAAATCAAAAAAAAGTATCATATCAACTTTTGAGGTACACGAGTCGATGTGCCATCTTTATTCTATTTCTATCTTGATATACCGCACCTGATGCACTCGTTCTAGTTGGCATCCCCCTCCTAGTAAAGTATGCAATCATTAGGACATGTATGTATCTAGGTGTAAGTAAAGCCCAACTGTTCAATAATCTTTGATGCCTCATAATTATTCTTTGAAATTTATGCATTGTCCAGAAGAATATCCCCCAAAAGCTTTATTATGCAATTCGTTCCATTATTACCAAATCCATTGGAGTATTTCGCATGGTACAACCAGATTAAGAACTCGAGCTCTTCACCATCTTTCACATCCGAGATACAACGAAACATTAGCATCCTCCATCAACTTGCGAATCTTCTCCATATTCTCATTGTTTGTCATTCCACCAACCATAGGATCAGACATAAACATAGATACACCATCATTATGGTTAATAAATAAAAAAATATCATAAATCATTAGTTCCACTCTTCCATCATGTTGATCGCCTTCTTGTAGTTTATCCTCACTATATTGATTCCAACAAATTTCATAATCAGGTTTAAAGTCATAAATGGTGAGGTGATTATTTACATCTTGATGAGGTAGCCATAGCCCATCCATACATTTTTTATAAGGATATTGGATAAGACCATGATCCCCAAATTTTTCTATAGCAAAATCAAAAAAATTTTGAAGTCCAGCCTTATATTCTGACAAAAGCCTACTAAACTTCATCCATCCCTTATCCATTATAAAAATTGATGATACTACAATTAAATCATATATGGAACTTACATTATATATTAATGCATTATAAACAAAAAAATGCATATTAAACAGGGATTAAAATAAATATCATATATGGAACTTACATTAAATATCAATTTTAGATATGCAATAAATATATCCCATCACCAACTAACATGTAAAGATAGGTCCTATCCTCTTCAGGAATTGCATTAATTCTATGATTCATTATAGTAATCAAATGATATACAACTAGGATCGAAAGAAATTTTGACAGTATTTTTTCTTAGTTTTTTCATGTAGAAAGAACAAAAAAAAATGCTGTCCAAAATTTTATTCGAAACTCTTAGCATACCATTTGATTATTATAATTACCTATAGAATTATTTATAATTTTTAAACTATCCAAATTGAATAATCAATTGATTATTGTATATAATTCTTCCATCTGTATAAAAATATATAAATGTATGAATGCCGAAGATTATGCACACTAATCAATTGATAGATTTATCATTATACAATGCAATAAACAAAAGCAACAAGATATAAATTCTATAATATAAATTATATTCATAAATAATTAAAGATGAGTAATAAATAATTTTACTTTCTATTAGCAACTGGTAGGAGTGAAGATTTTCTTAGCAGTCGGCACAGCTTACGACCATCGACATGGTCCAAAACCCACCAGCAAAAATTTCATTATTGACCGGCATGCCCAAAGGACTGTCCATGGCTGTCGACATGGCACAGTCCAAGGCTACCAGCACGGTCTAGGACCGTCCACGACTGCCGACATGGCATGGCCCAATCCAGAATGCACCAACATGGTCTAGAATCAATCGATAAGAGTTCTCTTATCCACCGACATAGATCCACGCCAGTGGATAATTATAATATTTATAATAAAAATTATAAATATTATAAATAATTAATAAATAATACTATAAAAATTTTAAAAAAATGATACCTATGGCTATGGAAAGGGGGTTACATAGAGAGCTCCGAGGGTCACCAACGGTGATGCTATAGGAAGACGACGGTGCTAGAGATAGCCGATAAAATGAAAGAGATACAAGATAGTGAGATAGAAAGAGAGAAGAGAGAGAAAGGAAAAGAGAAAGAGAGTAGGAAGGGGATGGGTCGGGCTGAGAAAAAAAAGGAGAGAGAGAGAGCAGGAAGGGGTCGAGGCTAGTAACTGGGCCGACCAGGGAAGAGAGGAGAGAGAGAGCAGGAGGGGTGGATTAGGCCGAGGAAAGAGAAGAGAGAAAAAGAGAGAGAGCAGGGATGTGTCAGGGGCGGTGGTTGGGCCAGCTAGGAAAGAGAGGAGAGAGAGGAGGGGGTGGATCAGGCCAAGGGAAGAGAGGAGAGAAAGAAAGAGAGAGCAGGAAGGGGTTGGAGCCGGTGGCCGGGCCAGCTGGGGAAAAGAGTAGAGAGAGAAGGGAGGGGGAGGTGGCAAAGCCGGTGGCTGGATCGAGGGAAGAGAGGAGGAGGGGGAGGTGGTGGAGCCGACGGTGGAGAGGACGGGGAAGGAGGTGGAGCCAGCAGTCGAGCCAGCAGCTGTGGAGCTAATAGGAGGCGGGGGAGGAGGTAGCATCGATAAAAAAAAATGGAGGGGGTGAAGCCTCACCGACAGTAGAGAGGAGGAAGAGAGAGAGAGCGATCGATGGAGGAAAAACTAATTTGGAGGCGGGCTGGACAAAAATAATCTAACCTATGGCAACGGTTCTCGAACCACTGCCATAACTCTATGATAGTGATTTTCGAACTACTGCTATAGATCTACAGTAGCGGTTATTGAGAACTATTGCCATAGGTCTATGGCAACAGTTATGAAATTATTGCAATAGATCTATGACAGTGGTTCTCATTAACCACTGCCATAGATTGAAAATAATTTTTTTTTATTTTTATTTTAAATATTATATAATTTTAAAATTTAATATTCATCTTCATCATTCATTATCTAAATAATTATCATTAGAGTATCGTTACAAAAGATCACCTCAATCTGATGGCCCTAGCTTCATCGATTAGAAAAATTTAATTTCGATGACTATGAACGACGATGCGATGATCTAATAGATGGAGACCTCCGATGGATCCAAAAATCTGCAACAATAATCTTAGTGATATTCGTAGCATACTATCAAAGTTTTACTTCAATTGAATATCATTATCATAGTCAATTTAGTATAAGATAATTTCTACTGTTAAATAATAAATGAGTGATCAAAGGATCAGACGGCGTCTGATTATGAGATAACTTTTTTCATAAATGATCTTGGCTACTATTTTAATCATTTTTACGATGGTGATCGTAAAATTCAACTCGTGAATCTAAGAATGATCCAAAACTATACGTAAGCAAAATCCATTCTTAAATTCCATTGGTAATTATACTTATACTTTGCAAGATCTGCTTAATATGAATAGTTCATACAAAAATAATTTAAATTTTATAATCATTACCATATAAAATGATTAAAATTATGGCAAAGATCATTTAACTAAAAAATTATCTTGTAATCGAATGCTATTTGGTCCTTTGATTGCTTGTTTCTCATTTAACGATCGAAATTATTTCGTACTAAATTGATCATGATAACGATATTCGATTGAAGTAAAATTTTGATAGTATGCTACAAACGTCATCAAGATTATCGTTGCAGATTTTTGGATCCATCGATGATCTTCATCTATCAGATCATCGCATTGTCGTTCGTATCATCGAAATCAAATTTTTTTGATCGATGAAGCTAAGGCCATCGGATTGAGATGGTCTTTTATGATAATATTCTAATGATAATTATTTAGATAATGAACAGTGAAGATGAACGTTAAATTTTAAAATTATATAATATTTAGAATAAAAATATAAAAAAAGATATGGTAGTGGTTATGCCCAACCGCTATAATATATTGAGCCTACGGTAGCGGTTACATGGAACCACTGCTATAGGTCGCATCTATTACAGCGGTTATGTTAAACCGCTATTATAGATTTGACTAATGATAGTGATTGCATGTAACAGCTGCCATAGATTAATCTATGATAATGGTTAGATAAATTGCTATCATAGGTCGATCTATGGCAGCGATTCTTTGTAACCACTATCATAGGATCTATTGCAATAATTTCAAAAACTACTGTCATAGTATGCACTATCGTAGTCCTTTTTTGTAGTAGCATAGATTTTTATTGTATTGATTATTTATTTATTTATTTTTGATATAACTATTACATACTCTTATATATTCATAATATATTTTCATTATAGATACATCATCCAGTAGGATATTTCATGGTCCTATACGCGTATCATATGTATAGAACTACTAGCATCAGATCATGATTGAGTACGATCAAGAGGGGAGGCCAATAGGAGAGACCGCATGGAAGATTCATTTTTTATAAAGAGTGCTTGTGAGGTGGTCTGATATCATTTTCATACTGCCCGTAGACTGGGGATTGATGGATGCTGGTGTCAAGGACCGAATGTGGGAGAAAATTTAGATAAGTATATATTAATTAAATATATGCATGTGATACGTTTAAACTATATTTAATTAGAATAATTTCATAACTGACTTATGACAACTTTATGTAAATGAGGTAAGACTTATCAGATTATGAGAGAGCTTGAGATGCCTGACTACAAAAGATTGGAGAGTTGTACTAGAACTACAAGATCAAGTTTCACAAAGGATGGCTAAAGCACCATAGGGACATTAAGGAGGAGCTTGTTCCTTGGATCTAGAACTATCTTCCAAGTCAGTGGAAGGGGATGGTTAAGCATTGGAGAAGCCAGGAGTTTCAAATTTAATTTATAACTTATAAATTTTTCATTATACTGATAATCATATTTGATTTTAACTTATGTGATTATAATACTTTCTAGACTGCATCTCGTCAGCACCGAAAGAACCGGGCTACTCAAGAGTACATGCATACTCTTGACCATGAGTCTATGGCTAGTGTGTGCATAGAGAGGTAATGAATTCTAATCTTTTAGTTTACAAGTTATTGAATTATTATTTTTTTACATGTTTCTAAGAAGCTGATTGATTATTATAGTTGATAAAAGATGGGATGATGCCCAGTCATAGCATCATCTTCTGATCAAGTCGTATGGATAAGAAGGGCATGCCAATGAATGCCATGATCAAAAGAATTTTTTTAAGTAATAATTGGAGTATAATTAGTATAACTAGTATTATAGCATTTCTTATAAAATTTTATTTGAATTTGTAATTACAGGAGCAGTTAAATATGCTTGCAAGCAAGAGCACAGACACCTCTAGCCCCCATGATCATCTACCTCGAGTCTTAAGACCTGAGCACTCTGAGAGGATTTATTGCAGGTTCGGACATAGATAAATGAGCTATGGTCTAAGGCAAGCATCTCCTCATGTGCTTTCAGGGTTATTAGCTGGGAGCAGCTTGACGAGACTTTGGCGTAGGCAATCAGGCTCAAGAGCACATATCTCAGGCTAAGGAGCACACTTCTCAAGCTTAGAAGCATGCAGACCAACTATAGAGTATCATATCCACTATGGTGACATGGCTCTCTGCTCATCTTGGAGTTGATTTTTTGAGTATATAGAACATGTTGATTGGTATTTCAACTCCAGCTCCTGCTCTAGCCCCTCCAGCTCCTGCTACAACCTCTCTCGATCCTACTTCATCCCCTTCCGATGTTGACGAGATGCTTGAAGAGGAGAATTTTGATATAGTAGATTTTTGATATATTTTATTTTTTATTTAAAAAATATTATAATATAATTTGAATATTTGAAATATATTTCTATATTATTATTGAGTTTTATGTGCTCTTTTTGATTCTTTCAAGTTTTAATTAGAGTAACTATATATTAAACTACGTTTATCAGATAAAAAAAGATAAAAAATAATAAATTTATGATATTTTTTGCTGTTCAATAGTCTATGGCAGTAGTTGCACAACCGCTATCATAGATCTATGCCAATCGCTGCCATAATTTATAGCAATGATTGGAGAACTGCTGCTACAAATGATATAGAAGTGGTTACACAACCGCTACTATATAATCTATACCAGTGGTTAGATAATCACTACCATAGATAGATATAGCAGTGATCCTCAAACTATTGCTATACAATCTATAATAGGGATTGGGTAACCGCTGCTATATCCTGTCTATAATAGCGATTGCGAAACCATTGCTATAGATAAGATTATAGTAGCAGTTTAATAATCGCTGCTATATATAGCAACGGTTAGGATAACTGCTACGATAATCGCTGTCGTAAATCTACGATGATGGTGATAGTGGCAGCGGTTGCGAAATCGCTGTCATAGGCTATGGCAGCGATTTTTTTTTCTATAGTAGTATTAATACTTTTGTCAACTTTTTCCTTCTACCATTCAAATTTAACCATCCATGGTGATCTTATGTATAAACTATAAGCTTTCTCTGATACTTTGTCTTTACTCATTAAGCAATAATAGATAACTAAGTTGTAGGAGTTATGTGAGAGGATATTTTTCTCTCTCTTTCTCTTGGATGAAATTGGCATCATTATCAGCACGAAAGTAGTCTTATAACACGTTAGAGAAATATCATGCTGTAATTCTGAATCTTCCTACACAATTGCTACAAAATTCATGGGTCGAATTTGCTCCTTGTCATCTAGCCTCCTTAATATCTCCTATGAAGAAATAAGTTGAATCCATATAGATCTTAATTATTCATAGTACAAAAACTTTTCACTACATATATTTAATAATTAAGATATTAAACATCCTATAGTATCTTAAATATCTCTTGTAGTATTGACATGTCTTAATCAAATTTGCTCTATAAGCGATGTTGTTGTTGTTCCATGGACAACAAATATCATGAAAAGAGGAGAATCATTTCCTATTGGCATGACAACTATAATTACTTCCCATCCCACCTATTAATGAAGATCACCATGAGAAATAAATTCAATTGTATAAGTATCTTTGAAAGCTGACAGTTCCCTGCACTTTAAGTTTATCTCTACCCTCATAAGTTTCAGAAGGACCCTTCTTAATGGCAATTCTTGACTTAAAATTATGCGGTGACTCATTTAATCCAAACATAACATGCTTCTTCTACTATATAGAATCTTATTTGCTTGACATACATAATAAGTCTACAAATCCTTAAAAGTTTCTTTTGATATTTCTCAGGGATCCATAATATTCATCATTATATTTTTTAATCTTTTCCTCACCCATAGAGGCTCTTCTCTCTCGGAGAGCCTCAACTACACGATCATCTTGCTATTATTCATCTATGCTCCATTTCATACCCTTTCCTTTGTCTATAATGCTCCTCTATCTAGTAAGCCATGAGAGGATATACATAAGAAACCATTGTAGATCCAAGGAGAGAAACCCAAATATGCTCATAATACCATAACTGAATATAGAACATTCCAAGCCAAAAAATTAAGTAAAATAAATTCAAAATAATAATAAAATTATTTGAATATCATATAAAAGTTTAAATCTAAAATAAATGCAAAGCACTCTCGTAGATGTTTTGCCTACCCAAACTGCACCTTTATAATATTTGAATTGAGAAAATCTAAGATGAATTTTGCCTAATTATATGTAGGAAAATGGTTGACATCTTCAACTATATTTAAGCAGGAAATGAAAATATCAACCCTTGTGTTTAGGGGAAGAAAAACTCCTATTAGCAAAAATAGGAATCTTTTGTTAAAATATTCATCTCCATCATTGCTATTTTTAATACATGAAACCAAGTAGTTTATAGTGATCTGCTTTGCTAATTAGGTTTGTATTTTTGGCTTAATATCTCCTCTCCTTTATCATTCAACCCTACTGCCAATGAAATCCCATTTTATAACAGAGATATAATACTGGGATCACATCTTTTCAACAACTAAGCTAAAAATACTCGATGAAGATTGATCTCTAGAATATATAATATACCATCAAATTCCATCTCTTTCACCACATCCTTTTGTGCACTATTCAAATTATCATTTACACTGGCTAAATGTCTGAGAGAGCACCTTATATCTATTACTATATTAATATTTTGCATCAAACTTATATCTTTTATGGAACTCATCTCCTACATAGTTTGTAAACAAAGATTAAGGAATTTTATACTGATAGGAATTTGAACCTTCAAACACCGAATTTGATGAAGATAATTAAAAATGTGTTATTTGATATACATAATATCTGTATAGTGATGTCATTTGATAAATCTACTGAGACTAATTCATCTTATTATCAAAATTAGAGGGTTAAAATGAACACTTCCCCCACCCTCACCTCCTACAACAAACTAATAGATGTTCCCATCAAGTATGAGTCCAATAATGCGGTCTAGAAATCCAATAGTAAGAAAGACTTGAAATCTAGTGTATGGCCAGCGATACAAAGTTTTCTTGTTCATACGGAATTAAAAAATTGCAAACTCAATCAACATGCATTAAGTTTACTACATAGTGTTGGATATTGAAGTTATATCATGGTAGCTAACAATATAGTAAAGAACTGTCAAATACAAAAAAAATGTTTCAGCAAAACAATATTTTAGGCTCAGATTAACCATACAACATCTATATTTTACCAAAAAGAAAATATGTACTTATAAAATATTATATATTTGATATCTTCTATATCATAATTATGTATTTCTGATGCTAAATAAGTGGTATGATTTCTATTTTATAGAATAACACTAATCTAAAAAGGAGCACCTTTCTCTTTGATCCACCCAATTTTAATGTTTTTATACATGTGTTTACCTATCTATCTATTAACATTGAAATAATGAAAATTATTTACTATTTTTTTTTTAGCTTTATGATATTGACAGATCAATTGCTGATTTGATTATGTACATAACATGTTGGTTGTTATTCTAAGCTACTGCTTTTACATCTTTCAATCCCTTTTTGTATTTCAGATATTATCATGATTTACCTTTTTAATTGCTTTGCATTATCACCCGTGTGGCTGAATTTGGTATATTTTTTCTTACAGTTCCGGATGTATAAAATTATTAACAGAAGATATGTACGACTCATCTTTTCAGTGTATGTTGTCACTGACAATGAGTTAGCACACTTGGAGTGTGTCTATTTATTTGTGGAGAGACCAGATTATGGCACTAAAGAATAAAAGAATATTTAAATGAATAACTCACGCATCTCATATAGAGACCAAACCGTCATGGCACCAGAGAATAATTTAAAAAAAGAAAAAGAAAAAAAGATCATCCATCTCCCTAGAGATAGGATTAAGCATGCAAAGGAAAAATAATATTCAACAATTAGTTGTACCGAGGACTTTATTTTGACTATACCAAGGTGAATGAAATCGGTGGGAATGATGCATACGTGAATAAAATCCAGGATGCAGGTAGAAACATAATATTTCTCTTATCATTTGAACTAGATTTGGAGAAAAAAGTAGCTGGGAAGTGGCTCAGGATTTTATCGAATAGATGGTCAGCGAAAAATAGTAGAAGGTACCCCTTCGTCAGTTAATCGAAATAATGCTTGAGTGAAAGGTAAGATGTACTTCGGTGGGGAAGAATAATCCATTCGAGAAGATTAATCTCATAAATCCGGAACACCGTTGCTTCTACCACACGCCACTAATGAATACCAATGCTCTGCAGTCTGCCTTGGTAGGTAAGTTTTTAGGTAAGAGGTTTCTTTTGGAATTTATTGAAAAAGAGATGCGTATGAGATGGAACGTTCAAGGTGAGTTCCATGTTTCTACTTTGTCCCAAGGATTACTGCTTTTCCGGTGTCCTTCGGAGGAGATTGGGGAGCACATCCTTGAAAGGGGACCATGGCAAAAAAAGATATTTAAAGTTGCATCATTTGCTGGTAAGCTGTTGTTTTTAGATGAATGGACATTAAAATCTTCATGCATGGGGTTTTGCTTATGTTTGTGTCTTGCTGAATTTGAATAGGTTCATGATGAGATTTTATGGCAGTAATTTATATACGAGGAATTACTTGATATCTGTTATACTTGTGGCCGAATTATGATTTCTTTTGACATCTGGCATCTGTGACTGCTCGACCAAGGGTGGCAAAAAAAAATATTATCTTTGAGCCTTTGATCAAAGCGTCATGGGTGCCAGTCAACCCATTGACCAAGCCACAAGTACAGACTAAATCCGTATCCCTTGCTACTGCTGGTGGATGGTCTACAGATGAATGGCTACAACCAAAGAAGCCAGTCAAGCAAACATCGATCATTGGTCAAAGTAAAGCGACAAAATTATTTCAATCTACCTCTAAATTTGGTCCCCTAGATAACGTAAGTTATGAAGGTTTTCCTGAGCATCAGGATATGGAAATAACACAACCACTGGTATTTACTGCAACTTCTGATGATATTGCAGAATAGAAAGGTAAGCGTAAACACCCTCTTTCAAATCGGCAAATTCGCTCCAACTCATCTTCCCCACCACAAGCTAAGATGTTGTTGCATATCCCTGGCGAGGAGTCATCACAAGTGCAGGGATCTGCTAATAATGGAACCGGAGATAAACCCAAGGTATCGGTGCTTAAAGTTTGGAAGCCAGTTAATGCTCTAACACTTGAGCCTTCAAATGACCAAGGCGTTTCTCAAGTAACTTTGCAAAACCTTCAGCAGTCGCCTCAACTTCCTCCTCCATCCTTAGGAATTGCAGTCTTCTAAACCTCATGAAGAAGGGTGTATGTACATTCAGAATGTGCTGAAAGGTAATCTTCTGCCGACTTCTTTGATTAATGTGCCTATTATGCAGGGGGAAGTGACGACCCCTAAGGATAAAGTTGGGGATGAGGTGTCTCTGAGCAATCAACAATTGGATTCCCCAAAATGAAGATGCTTGTTTGGAATTATCGGGGTGCTGCTAAATTTTCTTTTGCCAATTATATTAAAATTATGCTTCGGCAGTATAATATGGATATTATGTGTTTTTTAGAAACTTGTTTGGGTAAGAATGCTTCTACCCATGTTTGCAGGTTTTTTGGCCCAACATGGGATTTTTACATGATCCCTATGGTTGGATTATCTGGAGGTATTATTATTGTATGGAAAAAAAGGTTTGGGTTCTATTAACTTTTATCACATTAGTAGACAAATTGCTTTTGGGATGCTTACTTTAAATAATACTACTTCTTGGATCTTAGGTGTATGCTAGTACTTTTGCTGTTCAACGTCAATTTTTATGGTCTCAGATTCAAGATGTTTTAGCTCTTCAACTTCCACTTTTAGTTATCGAAGATTTTAATTGTATTTTGAATGTGGTAGACAAAAGAGGGGCTACACCTTTTACTGTTGATCATGATGTTAGGAAATTTCGTGCTTTTCTTCGAGCTACTGGTCTTATTGACCTTAGTTTTTTTTGGATCCTCTTACACTTGGTGTAATAATCGTGGTGGTGCTGCACGAGTCTGAGAGAGACTTGATCAAGGGTTTGCTACTAATACATGGTTAAATCTATATCTTAAATCCTTTATAACTCATCTTCGGATCATTGCCCCCTAATTGTGTCTATTTCGGATAACATTCCTATGGGCCCTAAGATGTTTTGTTTTGAAAAATTTTGGCTTACCTATCCAAAAGTGTTTGAATTAGTGCACAATTCTTGGGTTGGTTTTTCAACTAACAATCCTGTTGACAGGGTCTTATTACTTATTAAAAAGATCTGTAGGGCTCTTAATTCTTGAAAATATACCTTAGGGAATTTGAATACTCTTGCTCAGGAGTTATATGATCAAATTTTTGACCTGCAGAATAGGGAATCTCAAGCTGGGAGTTTGTCTTCCCCTAATCATTTATTGCTACTTTGTCTTCTAAGAGATTTTAACCAAATATTGCATCATATTGAATTAATGTGACAGCAAAAATCTCGCATTCAATGGCTAAAAGAAGGTGATGCTAATACTATATTTTTCCACTATTCTACTATTCTTCGAAGACCGTTTAACCAAATTAATACCCTTTTCCTTCCGCATGGTAGAACCACAAATGATATTAATGTTATCCAAGAAATGTTGATTGCTCATTCAGGATAGAAGGAAGATGGATATGGAAATTCCAGAGCCTAATTATCCTATTATGAATTCTGTTTTAACTCCTACTCAATGTCTTTCCCTGATTCAACCAATTATGGATATGGAGATTGAAATTGTTGTGATGTCCATATATTCTGATAAGGCTCTAGGACCTAATGGATTTCCAGATTTCTTCTTTCATAAATTTTGGAACATTATTAAATTAGAAATCTTATCTACGATACTTTCTTTCTTTCAAATTGTGCACCTTCCGGACTCTTGGACCAAAACGAATATTACCTTGATTCCTATGAAAGATAATCCTCAGTACCCTAATGATTTTTGTCTTATTAGTTTGTGTAATACCTTGTATAAAATTATTGCTAAAATTTTGGTTTCTAGACTTAAAAGTTTGTTGCCTATTCTTGTCTCAAAGGAGCAAGGGGCTTTTATAGCTGATTGTAATATCACTGAAAATCTTTTGCTTGCACAGGATTAAATTATGCGCTCTCTTCATAATGCTCCTTTTTCTAGGGCCCTTATGCTTCTGAAGTTGGACTACGAAAAGGCCTATGATAAGGTCCATTGGCCTTTCCTATTTTTTGTTCTTTGCTAGATGGGTCAACCTGACCTTTTTATATCTTGGATTCAAGGCTGCATTACTCATCCTCATTTTGTTTTGTTGGTGAATGGTATCCCCCCCCACCCCCCCTTCTGTTGTCGCTAGAGGTCTAAGGAAGGGGTGTCCCCTTTCTCCATATCTTTTTATTTTATATTCTGAAGCCTTCTCAAAATTTCTTCATGCAGTTGCTCAGTCGAATCTCCTTAAGGGTTATAAAATTCCTGGGGGCTCAGAAATCACACATGTTTTTTATGCTGATGATTGTTTACTTGTTGTTTGAGCTACATTATGGAATGTTATATGCCTTATATGCTATTCTCAATGCTTATTGTGTATATTTTGGGTAAGCTATTAACTATGAAAAATCTCATATTCTCTTTTCCTCATGTATTAAACGTACTATCAAGTAGAATATTTTACAAGTATTCCACATTTTGGAAAAATGGGTGGGATGGTTTTATCTTGGAGCCCCTTTATCAGGCACATCTCTTCGACCATCAGACTTTCAATTTCTATTCAACAAAATTTTAAACAAAGTTATGGTTTGGAAATGATGAACTTTATCTCTTGCCGGTCGTATGACTTTACTCCAATCGGTGCTTTATGCTACCCCACTTTATATTTTTTCTTTCATGCATGTTCTTATTGAATGAACCAGATCTAGGATTTTAGAGCTAGATCTTGAAAATTTTTCAAGATCAGATAGCGAAAAATAAAAATTAATCAAAATTAATTTTAAATATCAAAAAATATCATAGATCTAGGATCTATTACATGATCATGGCATGTTATTAAATAAAAAATTAAAATATAAAAAAAATTAAAATATGTTGATCACATCAACATGTATATATATTACATCTAATGCAGGTATGAAAATAATGGATCGGATCTATTACCTATGCAAGTTAGAGGTTCTAACTTGCCGATCCGGGGTTGAGGATGAAGTTGCGAGCCGTACATACATGCGACATCTAGGAGTCGTCCACATGAGCCCACAATCACGATCAAAAATCTTGATGCAGAAAATCAGTATAGTATACTAGTACTATGCTGATCCTTCTTTGATGGTTGATCAAATGCTTTCTTTTTCTAGATTTGGACTTTTTCAAAGAGAAAGAAAAGAGGTAAACACAGCAATCCTAGAAGAAGACTCTCTTCCTTTTCTCTTTGCTCTCACCTAGACACCTGGTTTGGTATCTATGAAACCCCAATGCCCAAGGACTCTCTCTTCCTAATTTTCACACACCCCAAAGTTCTCTCAATGGTCTGTAACATATCATAAAATTGACTCAAAATTCATCCAAAATATATAGGAGAAGAGTCCTTGTCTAAGTCAAAAACTAGATAAGAAAAGACCAAAAAGAGCAAGTAGGGCGCCCTCTCCAGAATTTTTTGGCATGGACCCATATGGAAATGTTGCCCAAAACCTTCTCTTCTTTGCCAAGAATATTAGAGAAAAAATAGGGAGGAGGGCGACACTAAAGGGAGGAAGAGTTTTGGTTTTTCAAAATACTATCTTATAGGATTTGAAACCAAAACCAATTCCTACTTTGACTTGGTCCACTATCTAACTTCCATATGAGAAAAAGAGGAGAGAAGGGCGTGTATGAGAAGGCCTTGGAGAAAGATATTTGTCACATAAAATAAGAGAGAAAGAGGACATTAGGCATGAGGGGCTAAGGTGGTGCAAAGTAGAATCCTAGACTTACTAGGATTCCATCTATGGCTTGATCAAAGTGGTTTCTCAAATAAAATTAAATTAAAATCAAGTCAATCAAATTAAATTAGATTCTAACATTCAATTAAAAATTTAATTAAATTAGATTAAATTAGATTTAATTTTAATTTAATTTTTTAATTAAATTAAAAAATTAGATTGACCCAAGTCCTAGTTGAATTAGGACTAGTTCTTTCTTGCACGTAGCTTATCTAATAAGCTAATTGAACTTGATCCAATCAAATTCAAACTAAATTTAATTAAATTATATTTAATTAGACTTAATCTCAATACTCTGATTTAATCAAATTAAGTCAATTAGCAATCTAATTGCTAATCGATCCTCCTACAACACTTGCATGAGGTTAAACATCAATTATATTGATTGTTTAATCTTAGAACGATTCTTAATCATTGATCAACCATCCGATCAGATCATGAGTTCTAATGTATGTGATTTTATAGATTCGAACCTAAGCTAGTAGCATAAAAATAGATTTTTGCACCAATCGAAATAACCATTTAGTAATGGAATCCGATGCTAGATAGGTCGAATGTGTAGAATAACATTCTTAGAACCCATGTGGATATAATTTTCATATAATTCATCTCCTTAACAAAAATACTTGTAGGACACCTTAGAGTTCAACTATCAACTCTAATCAGATTATCCATATTGTATTTTAAAATATCAAATATATCTTATGGATTATCCTGACGAAGATTTTACTATATTGAAATACAGTGATACATTCTTCTCCAACTTTTGAAGTGGTCAATTCCATCTTGATCATATTTTAATTTTGTAAGTACTTGACTATGCCTAAAAGCCTTTCGTTACTGAATTAAAAATTAATTAGTTTAATACCAATGCAGTGAGTTGCTTGCAAGTCACTAAGACGATCTCAGGTCTAAGAAACACTTATATCTATATCCCATCAGAGATATTTTCGATAGTAGAATACTCTGAAGTTGATCACATTTAATGATGATGTATCCATACATCTTATCTATATGCCATACCAGTATCTCCATACTTCTTAGTTAAGAGGACAACCAACCTATATGGCATACAACGATCTATACTTGATAAACGCTATTATCCTAATTAATAGCCTATCATTTGGTCATGAATAAATTTAAAGATTAATTGATAAATCCTCTCTTTATCAAAACTAAATAGTTCTAAAGACTTCATCACAATAATGAAGTTCGTCAGAAGATAAATACTTTATGATAAAAAATATTAAAAATATATTTTATTTATTAATGAATCAATTATAAATATAATATAGTACAACCGTCAATAAGCTGATAATTAATTTTGGGATATATTTTTCAATAACTTTCACTTATTCTAAAGTCACTCAGCATAGTATCTAATACCCATCTTTAACTTATGGATGTCAAACTCCTTTATCGTCAGGACTTTAGTGAAAGAGTCGGCCAGATTTTTCTTTCCATTGATCTTCTGAAGATCGACTTCATCTCGATCCATGATCTTTCAGACCAAGTGGAAGCGACGTAGAATGTGTTTTATCTACTGGTGTACTTTTGATTTCTTCGCTTGAGCTATTGTACCAGTGCTATCGTAGTAGAGCAGGATCGGACCATCTAGAAAGGGTGCTACTCCAAGTTTGATGATAAACTTACTCAGCCACACAGCTTTCTTCATGGTATCTGATGCTACGATGTACTCTACTTCACAAATAGAGTCTGCCATAGTATACTGCTTGAAACTCTTTCAACGGATAGCTTCACCATTTAGAGTAAAGATATATTTTAATACGCTTATGTTGTCATTATTGTTAGATTGAAAATTAGAGTCTGTAAATTCTACAAGTTTCAGATCTGACTCGTCATAAACTAACCATTGATCCTTAGCATTTCTCAAATACTTAAGAATGATTTTAACCACTTTTCAGTGATTTTCTTCAGGATCAGACCGATATCTACTCACTACTCCTAGTGAGTATATCACATCTGATCTCGCATATATCATGGTGTACATGATAGATCCTACTGTTGAAGCTATTGAAGTATATGGAACTCTACTCATATACTCTCTCTCTCTTCAGGAGTTGTTGGACAATTCTTCTTAGAGAGAAATTTCATGGCCTATCGGAAGATAGCTTTTTTTGAAATTCTTCATGTTGAACCTCTTTAGCACAGTATCTATGTACGTGGACTGGGATAATCCAAGCATCTTTTTAGATCTATCCCTATAGATCTTCATCCCTAAGATATAGGATGCTTCATCCAAATCCTTCATGGAGAACTATGATGACAACCAGACTTTTATTTTCTACAGTGCGAGGATATCATTTTCGATTAAGAGAATGTCATCCACGTTCAAGATAAGAAATACTACTGCTGGACTATTTGCCCATTTGTAAATGCAGGATTCTTTTCCATTCTTAACAAAGCCATACGTTTTGTGAATGATGTAGTGCAGAATTTGTAATGCAACTTTCAAAAAAAAATTTCAAAAATAGCAAAGATACAGTAGAAGAAGTAATTAATCTGATTAATTACCTATAAATCATATCAGAATATTAAACTCTATACTAAGGATCTAAACATAATATGCATGCATTCTTATAGATCTGAAAATAAAACTATGCAGCAAACTATTTACTGCATCTATGTGTTCAGAATACAATACTTTTTTTTTAGGTAGCTGATCACCGCAATCTAAATCCATCGAATAATGCTCTATTATCACACCATAGCCACACATATGTCCGACCTCTAGATTAGTCCACACGGAGCTCCTAGTCCTGATCAGCCCCACTGGAGTGCTAGCTCTTCGACAGGACCTTCAATGGCTGATCATAATTAATCCAATCGATCATCCACTTTTTGATTTTATGAATGCTCTAAAAAATTAAAACTCATTCTTTGGAGGATGATAAGATGATGTATAAAGTTTGGTGGCAATCTGATGTTCATAGCACTCGATCTCTCCATCCGAACCCAGATTCTTAAATCTTGGATTTCACTCAGTCCAAAAACCCTGATGCACTCAAAACCCTCTCACACCCGCTCTGTGTGGAGTTTTTCCATCAAACAAGTTTTCATGCAAAGATAACTTTTAAATTCATAAATCTTGTTTAGATCATATCTAAAAATTAAGTATTCTTAGAGATAAAAATCAAAAGAAAATAGAAGCATGAAGGAAAAATAAAGTGCTATAGAACGCTGCTCACCTTTACTCCAAGATTTTTTTTCACCCCAAACCAATGCCCAATCATATTGAAATTTTTACCATGGAATTAAAACTACTCTAACTTCATGCACAAAAATCCTCATAATTTATTGTATGATAAATAAGTAGAAATGCCATGTAGAGTGGATAGGTTAAGATTGGTTGAACTAGTTTCAATCAACTTCTAGTATTTGAATTCAAATGCAGGCCTATCCAATTCCAATGCCCATACCACCTATTTCACACATAGAAGGACTTTCCTTCTATGTGCATGCCCATTTTTTAGAAAAAATTGATGACCAAAAAAGAGAGAAGGGCATGGAGATAAGGATAAGAGAGAGAGAGAGAGGTTTCAACCAAACCAACCTCTATGAATTCAAAATTCAAAAAAAAAATTGAACTGGTCCAACACTTAACTAGATCAAAGAGAGAAAGAAAAGAGGAGCAAATTCCTTCTCTTCATGAAAGAAACTTATATAAAAAAATAAAGGTGGGCGTGGGCATGGTAGAAAAGTCAAACATGAGATGGCGCATAAGGAGGTTTGAATTCAAACAGGGTTTGAATTAGTCTAGGTTGGTTTCAACCAATCCAAATTAATTCAAAACCAACTAGATTAGATTAAATCCAACCAAATTAGACTTAATCTAATTTATTTAATTTTTAATTAAATTAAAAATTAATTTGATCCAACTTCTGATTAAATCAGAATCAAATCTTCCACAATAATTAGGTCAACTCATGACCTAATCGGATCAAACCCAATCGAATCCAATTTGATCAAACTTGATCAAATCTTCATCGCTCAATCAAACTAAACTAATCAATAATCAAATTGTTAATTAATTCTCTAATAAATACAGAGTTCCAATTGGATGGGAGTCTGGGCAACAGAGTTCCATCATTATGAAACTCTCGAAGAGTCCTAATCTAGTGAGACTCTTGAACCCAGTGTCCTAAACAAATGAAACTCATGATCATAGAGTTCTAGACCAGTGAGACTCTTAATCAAAGAGTCTCAGATGAGTAAGACTCAGAGTCTCAGTCCATCAAAACTCTAGATTAGACATCAGATCAGATCAGGTAGTAACTCCTATTGTGTATGACCCCATAGATTTGAATCCTAAGCCGGTAGCATAGAAACTGATTTTCTATATCAATTAATGTGACCATCTAGCAATGATACCCAATATTTGGATAAATCAAATTTATCACAATGCAACATCAATAAACCTATGGAATATGGTTACCGTATAATTCATCCCTATGATCTCTGTTAGATATATGTGCCCTAGAAGCCAGAATTGGCTGACACTTGTAATACACTTCTAGGGGCAAAATTATAATTTTGACTATAATTAATAAAATGGGTTATTTTCTATCACACTTGTATATTTAGTGTCTGTGATACATCCTTTGAGTTAATGGTAATGATAATTCATATTTTCAAGAGTTGAAAATTTAAGACATGAATAATCATTATTAACTCATAAACAGCTTCCGACCATAGGATCATCACGAGGATGGTGATTGATCCGGAAGGTTGGTGTACGATCGCTTCTCTTTAGTAGATGAGTCTTGAGTCTACGGTGTGGAGACACCGGAGCGAGAGTACAGGTACTCGTTAGAGAACGAGGGCACTGAGCGTGACCACCTCGAGTAGTCATTAGGAAGTCTACCTTCTCGTCAATGACTGACTCGATGCTGCAGTAGTGTGTCTGGTTCTTTGACCTGAGATGCATCGGCAGTTCACCTTGAGGGTGTTATAGTTTGACTACACCATTACTCGGTCTCCTAGCCATATGGAACCCTGAGGTGTATGTTGGCTATAGCATGTTCATTGTAGGAACTGGATTGCATCAAGATGGGATCTATCTACCTCGGTGGTAGAGGAGCAGCCCTATGATGAATCATGAGAATCAAGTCCTGAAGCCCATGGCCATGGCAGAGTGAAATAATAGAAAGAGTTTCTATTTAGATTTTCACATTGGACTCGAATCGAATGATTACATCATATGACAGAGACTAGGGTTTGACGAGTTTACCTTAACCCTAATCTGATCGGGGCTCAAGATAGAAGAACTTAATCACACAGGTAGCTGCACCAAGAGGTTCGCATTCAGCTCTGATGGGTTGCCACCATATACTGCTAGGTGTCACTGGTGGATTTTGGGAGCAATTAGAATGATTTAGATGATCGATCATTCTAGCTGTTCGAATCAGAAGAGTTCTGATCCATCGAAAGGAGTTTCGATGATGTCTATGATAGAGATCATGACATATCCCATTACCATACAGAACTGAACCTAACTGGGTCACACAAACAAGGGTTTGAATCTGGTGATCATCAATTGAACTGATCTAGTTCAATTGATCTGAATGAGATTCAATTAGGTTCAAGGAAATCGTGCTAGCACTCGATTGAACCTAACGTTCTTCTTTTACTATCATAAATAAGTTGTCCTGACTGAGCCAAAGGAGTTTGTGCTCAATCAGAGGCCTTCATATGGTCTGACTGGAGGTTGTCCAAGTCAGAAAAGGTTGTCTTATTTGTAAGACATTACCTGCCATTTTTGGTCACCTGCCATTTCTTGTTCTTTGACTTTGGTCAAAAGTCTACCTTTGACTGGTCAAATGTTGACCATTGATACTTTGACTTTTGACCACATGTCATGCACCTATTGGAGAGCTGGTGGGGGCCTGTCCCCCTGCCAGAACCTGGCAAGGAGGAAGGGCGCACGCCAAGGGTGGCGTGAGCCCAAGTAGGAGGCGCCTAGGAGTCCTTGTTGGACAAGGACTCCACCTCCCTTTTGGATTCCAATCAGAGTTCTACTAAGAATCCAGTTTGACTGGTCTTAGGCGCCCTCTAAGGAGGAATCCAGGGGTCTCTATTCCCAACCAATCAGATTTAGATCTGATTTCACAAAGGGTTGTGATTGGTTGGGAGGAAGAGGAGTTGGATCACAAGCTTAGTCTATAAATAAGACCCTGCGCCCAACTCAGATTCTAATGCAATTAGATTGAGAGATTTCCCACGCCCCAAGGCTGCCTCTCCCCTCCTTCCTCCATGCCTAAACTTCTTCTCCTTCTTGCTCTCCACGTCCAAAAGAGTTTTTGGACTTTAGGTTGGTGCGATTCCAGATCAAAAGAAAGGCGATCAAAAGCAAGAAGGCTGCGCTGCTGCAAAAGGACGACTGCAGATCTTCAAAAGAGTTTTGAAGATCCTCCAGATCAGATCCAGATCTGATTTTTGGAGGTGTGATAGAGAAGAAGAGGATCTCCAGATCCAACCCGAGTGGATACCGGTAGAGGCCAGGCGCTTGCGTGGCTAGATCCAGAACCTTCCGCTGCAATCAGGATCATCTACAGGGTAATAGGATTACCCAAATCAGGTAAATTAAATTTGATTTAATTTATCTTATTTTATTTTATTTATTAAAATAATAAGAATCAGATCTGAAACATATCAAGATCTGATTGAGATCAAGAGAAAATTTTTTGAAATATATCTCTTGATCTGATCAGATCTGGAACGAACCTGGACCGGGAAATCAGGATTTCCCTTCAACTGGTATCAGAGCCATGGTTCTAAATTGTTTAGATCTGATTTTAATTTTATTTTAATTAGAAAATAAAGTGATTTCAGATGTCACATGAGATGTGATCAGATCTGAAATCAGAAAAATTAAAATTAAATGATTTGGATCTAAGAACATGAAGATATGCATGACTAGTTCTAGAATAGAATAGTTCTATAGAATAGTTTTGCATGTCTTTGATTTAATCTGATTAAATCATATTTTAGATCTTCTTATTTACTATTTTCTGATATTATAAGTGTTATAATAACATCTGATAAACAGCAAATAAAAATTATTTAATTTTAAATATCATATGAGATATGATTGATGCATGTCTAGACTAGTTGTAGAATAGTTCTACATAATTGTCTAGATTAGAATTTATTTTGATTAGATCAATTTAAATCTAATTTTTTAGATTATTATGTGATAATTTAGATCTGAAAACATGCATGATTATGATACATGAGATGTATGCAAAATATGCCATGATTAGATCTACTTTGTATATGAGATATATGATATAGATCTGATAACTGTTTTGTAGTATTGACATGTTCCTGATTAAGGCGTTCCTCTTGGCCGTCCGGTCATAAGAACGAAGAAGGGTTTAAAGGCCCTCTCTTCCCATTCGATGGGGTGTTCTTATGACGTGTAGGGGTGCTGCGTGTTCGTCCTTAATCAGAAACCCAAAACTTACTTTCTGCAAAACCCTAGATCCTGAAACCCTAGGATTTATTGTGCATATTTTGTTTATGAACCCTAACTTAATTAAGAATTAAGTTTATGGAATATTAATTAGGTCTAAAATTGAGAATTTCAGATCTAAGACATATTCATAATACTGGGTTCGGGCTTGGGTAGCTCAATTAGGTCTAAGCGGTTGATCAAACCGAATCAAGAGTTGGTTAGATGGGATCAACAATGCTTAAATTGACCAGCCTAATAGGATTAAGTCTGGGTCAAGATCGAGTCACGATCAAGCAAGACCTAATTAGGCTCAGAGGTTAGAGTCTGGATTGTAGGCTAACCCAATTGGTTCTGACTCAACAATTTGGTGTCTAAGGTAAGTTTGGCACAAACGACCGACTGGTTTTTAATTGGAAGCTACTCGACCTGAATGCGTTCTTGTACGAGTTAATGGCATATTCCTTCCACCGGTCTCACTTACCTGGCCATATCTGTTGACACAGTTCTGATCTGAGGTGGTCAATAATCCGAGCTGAACCCATGCCACTAGGTTAGTCATAATTGTTATGACTAAGCCAAGTCTAGTTTAATGAGACCTGAATCAATTCTTCCCTAAGAAAAGATTAAGTCTGAGGTCTTCCACCATTGTAGATGTGCGGGCCCTTCCCGGGGTTGATTGTTCTCGGCTGGATACAGTGGCTCAGTTGCACCGGGAAGATGCAACCATGTCTATTAGGCATTGGATGCTATGGGCTGGAGGATGAGTTGGGCTCAATATTCCGGATACGGTGAGAGACTCCAATTAGGAACCCAGTCTATGCAAATGGTGGGTCTGACTTAACTAAGGAGTGGATCAATATTTCCGGATACGGTGAGATTCATGAATTAGAGACCAAGTTTGGGTGCACCATGATTAGAGAATCATTGAACAAGAGTTGTTCACTCATTGGCTAACCCATCACCAATAACTGTTAGGTGAGGTGATGAGTCAGTTGGTGAGACCGCACCACCCACTAGAAATCATCAATCGCGGAGATTTTTGCATCTCTACAGAGGGAGTGTAGGGATCCGAGAAAATAGTGGGAGCTAATTTGTTTAAAAATAAAATCCCTAAATAAATTGGTCAAGTCAAAATTACAGTATCTAACTAGAATCTTTGACTCTCTACAGAAAAATGTCTGCGTCCAACCCACTGGCACGTATCCTAGACACACATAGACTGACTGGACCCAATTATAAAGATTGGCTCAGGAACTACAAAATTATTTTGGGTTCAGAGAAGTTAACACATGTTTTGGACCAGGACCCTCCCACCTTACCAGCTCGTCCATCTGTTGAACAGAGAGCATCTCTGAAAAAATGGATTGACGAAGACAATAAGGCCAGATACTACATGTTGGGCTCGATGTCTGATGAGCTCCAGCGCCAACATGAAGATATCGGGACTGCTCGCCAAATGTTGGCTCACCTACAGGAGATGTTTGGTGAACAGAGTCGCGCAGCCAAATATCAAGTCACAAAATGACTTTTTAAGGCTAAGATGCGTGATGGGCAGTCAGTCCAAGATCACTGTCTGACAATGATCAAGGACATGGAAGAGCTTGAGAAGCTCGGTGTGAAGTTGGACTTGGATCTGCAGAACGATATTATTCTGCAATCCTTGACTGATGCATATGGGCAATTCATCATGAATTACCACATGCATAAACTTCAAAATTCCTTGGCCGAGTTGATGAATATGCTGGTTACCGCTGAGCTTTCTATGAAAGGTTCTAAAGGCTCAGTTCTTGCTATGGAACGGACTTCTTCCAAAAGAAAGTCTTATGGAAAGAAAAAGAAGTCTGTGAAAAAGCAAAAGGTGGAAGGATCAAAGAAGAAGAAGGCAGAACCGAAGAAAAAGGCCGATGGCAAAGGAAAGTGTTTCCATTGCAACAGCGACGGCCATTGGAAGCGGAACTGCCCTACTTACCTGGCCACCCTGAAGAACAAGAAGGAAGGTCCTTCTGGAGGTATGCTCGTTATTGAGTCTAACCTTACGGTTTCTTCTGCATCCAGTTGGGTGCTTGACTCTGGTTCTAGTGCTCATCTGTGCACTTCTATGCAGGGTCTTGAGGATAGCAGGAGGCTGAGGGATGGAGACATGATCCTACGCATCGGTAATGGAGCAAGAGTTGCTGCAGTAGCCGTGGGAACATACCCTCTTCGATTACCATCTGGTTTAGACTTAGTTTTAAAAGACTGTTATTATGTGCCTGCAGCTAGCAGGAATTTGATTTCTGTTTCATGCTTAGCACAAGAAGGTTATGTGATCACCTTCTTTAAGGACCATTGTAACATTCTTTATGAAAGAAATAAAATTGCAAAATGATTTCCTTGTTAATGGTCTTTATCAGTTGCATATTGATGTACCTATTTTAACTATCGAGCAAAACGTGAATGCCAAACGACCTAGGGATAGTCCAAACGATAGATATCTATGGCACCTGAGATTAGGTCATATAGCAGAAGATAGGATTAACAAATTGGAGAAAAATGGGCTATTGAGTCCATTGACTTTTGAGTCATATCCAACTTGTGAATCTTGTCTTCAAGGCAAAATGACTAAACTCCCTTTTGTTGGACATGGGGAGAGGGCCACAGATCTCCTTGCCCTAGTACATACTGATGTGTGCGGCCCATTTGATGTGCCGGCTAGAGGCAATTTTGTCTACTTCATTACCTTTACCGATGATCTGTCTAGGTATGGGTATGTGTATCTTATGAGACACAAGTCTGAAGCTTTTGAAAAGTTCAAAGAATTCAGACATGAAGTAGAAAAACAAACTGAAAAAAACCCATTAAGGTTCTTCGATCAGATCGAGGAGGTGAATACCTTAGCCGGGAATTCCTAGACTATCTTAAGGAAAATGGCATAGTCTCTCAATGGACTCCACCAGGAACACCTCAACTCAACGGGGTTTCAGAACGGAGAAATCGGACTCTATTGGATATGGTTCGATCCATGATGAGCTTCACAGACCTCCCTGATTTTCTTTGGGGACATTCATTATTAACTTCAATTATCTTACTGAATAGGGT
>QRFJ01000291.1:844271-916852 GCA_006176705.1 Cocos nucifera
GTTCCTCTTGGCCGTCCGGTCATAAGAACGAAGAAGGGTTTAAAGGCCCTCTCTTCCCATTCGATGGGGTGTTCTTATGACGTGTAGGGGTGCTGCGTGTTCGTCCTTAATCAGAAACCCAAAACTTACTTTCTGCAAAACCCTAGATCCTGAAACCCTAGGATTTATTGTGCATATTTTGTTTATGAACCCAACTTAATTAAGAATTAAGTTTATGGAATATTAATTAGGTCTAAAATTGAGAATTTCAGATCTAAGACATATTCATAATACTGGGTTCGGGCTTGGGTAGCTCAATTAGGTCTAAGCGGTTGATCAAACCGAATCAAGAGTTGGTTAGATGGGATCAACAATGCTTAAATTGACCAGCCTAATAGGATTAAGTCTGGGTCAAGATCGAGTCACGATCAAGCAAGACCTAATTAGGCTCAGAGGTTAGAGTCTGGATTGTAGGCTAACCCAATTGGTTCTGACTCAACAATTTGGTGTCTAAGGTAAGTTTGGCACAGACGACCGACTGGTTTTTAATTGGAAGCTACTCGACCTGAATGCGTTCTTGTGCGAGTTAACGGCATATTCCTTCCACCGGTCTCACTTACCTGGCCATATCTGTTGACACAGTTCTGATCTGAGGTGGTCAATAATCCGAGCTGACCCATGCCACTAGGTTAGTCATAATTGTTATGACTAAGCCAAGTCTAGTTTAATGAGACCTGAATCAATTCTCCCTAAGAAAAGATTAAGTCTGAGGTCTTCCACCATTGTAGATGTGCGGGCCCTTCCCGGGGTTGATTGTTCTCGGCTGGATACAGTGGCTCAGTTGCACCGGGAAGACGCAACCATGTCTATTAGGCATTGGATGCTATGGGCTGGAGGATGAGTTGGGCTCAATATTTCGGATACGGTGAGAGACCCAATTAGGAACCCAGTCTATGCAAATGGTGGGTCTGACTTAACTAAGGAGTGGATCAATATTCCGGATACGGTGAGATTCATGAATTAGAGACCAAGTTTGGGTGCACCATGATTAGAGAATCATTGAACAAGAGTTGTTCACTCATTGGCTAACCCATCACCAATAACTGTTAGGTGAGGTGATGAGTCAGTTGGTGAGACCGCACCACCCACTAGAAATCATCAATCGCGGAGATTTTCGCATCTCTACAGAGGGAGTGTAGGGATCCGAGAAAATAGTGGGAGCTAATTTGTTTAAAAATAAAATCCCTAAACAAATTGGTCAAGTCAAAATTACAGTATCTAACTAGAATCTTTGACTCTCTACAGGAAAATGTCTGCGTCCAACCCACTGGCACGTATCCTAGACACACATAGACTGACTGGACCCAATTATAAAGATTGGCTCAGGAACTACAAAATTATTTTGGGTTCAGAGAAGTTAACACATGTTTTGGACCAGGACCCTCCCACCTTACCAGCTCGTCCATCCACTGAACAGAGAGCGTCTCTGGAAAAATGGATTGACGAAGACAATAAGGCCAGATACTACATGTTGGGCTCGATGTCTGATGAGCTCCAGCGCCAACATGAAGATATCGGGACTGCTCGCCAAATGTTGGCTCACCTACAGGAGATGTTTGGTGAACAGAGTCGCGCAGCCAAATATCAAGTCACAAAATGACTTTTTAAGGCTAAGATGCGTGATGGGCAGTCAGTCCAAGATCACTGTCTGACAATGATCAAGGACATGGAAGAGCTTGAGAAGCTCGGTGTGAAGTTGGACTTGGATCTGCAGAACGATATTATTCTGCAATCCTTGACTGATGCATATGGGCAATTCATCATGAATTACCACATGCATAAACTTCAAAATTCCTTGGCCGAGTTGATGAATATGCTGGTTACCGCTGAGCTTTCTATGAAAGGTTCTAAAGGCTCAGTTCTTGCTATGGAACGGACTTCTTCCAAAAGAAAGTCTTATGGAAAGAAAAAGAAGTCTGTGAAAAAGCAAAAGGTGGAAGGATCAAAGAAGAAGAAGGCAGAATCCGAAGAAAAAGGCCGATGGCAAAGGAAAGTGTTTCCATTGCAACAGCGACGGCCATTGGAAGCGGAACTGCCCTACTTACCTGGCCACCCTGAAAGAACAAGAAGGAAGGTCCTTCTGGAGGTATGCTCGTTATTGAGTCTAACCTTACGGTTTCTTCTGCATCCAGTTGGGTGCTTGACTCTGGTTCTAGTGCTCATCTGTGCACTTCTATGCAGGGTCTTGAGGATAGCAGGAGGCTGAGGGATGGAGACATGATCCTACGCGTCGGTAATGGAGCAAGAGTTGCTGCAGTAGCCGTGGGAACATACCCTCTTCGATTACCATCTGGTTTAGACTTAGTTTTAAAAGACTGTTATTATGTGCCTGCAGCTAGCAGGAATTTGATTTCTGTTTCATGCTTAGCACAAGAAGGTTATGTGATCACCTTCTTTAAGGACCATTGTAACATTCTTTATGAAAGAAATAAAATTGCAAATGATTTCCTTGTTAATGGTCTTTATCAGTTGCATATTGATGTACCTATTTTAACTATCGAGCAAAACGTGAATGCCAAACGACCTAGGGATAGTCCAAACGACAGATATCTATGGCACCTGAGATTAGGTCATATAGCAGAAGATAGGATTAACAAATTGGAGAAAAATGGGCTATTGAGTCCATTGACTTTTGAGTCATATCCAACTTGTGAATCTTGTCTTCAAGGCAAAATGACTAAACTCCCTTTTGTTGGACATGGGGAGAGGGCCACAGATCTCCTTGCCCTAGTACATACTGATGTGTGCGGCCCATTCGATGTGCCGGCTAGAGGCAATTTTGTCTACTTCATTACCTTTACCGATGATCTGTCTAGGTATGGGTATGTGTATCTTATGAGACATAAGTCTGAAGCTTTTGAAAAGTTCAAAGAATTCAGACATGAAGTAGAAAAACAAACTGGAAAACCCATTAAGGTTCTTCGATCAGATCGAGGAGGTGAATACCTTAGCCGGGAATTCCTAGACTATCTTAAGGAAAATGGCATAGTCTCTCAATGGACTCCACCAGGAACACCTCAACTCAACGGGGTTTCAGAACGGAGAAATCGGACTCTATTGGATATGGTTCGATCCATGATGAGCTTCACAGACCTCCCTGATTTTCTTTGGGGACATTCATTATTAACTTCAATCTATCTACTGAATAGGGTTCCCTCTAAAACCGTTCCTACCACACCGTATGAGATATGGCACGGTAAGAAACCAAGTCTGAGTCATCTCAGAATTTGGGGTTGTCCGGCTTATGTCAAAAGACAACAAGCGGACAAGTTAGAGTTTAGGTCCTTTAGAGCTCGATTCATAGGATATCCTAAAGAGTCATTAGGATACTATTTCTACATTCCAGAAGACCACAATGTGATTGTGAGTCGACATGCCATCTTTCTTGAAAAATAGTTTATTCAAGATAGTGGCATTGGAAAGCAGATTAAGCTTGATGAGAAAGTCTCACAAGCAGAACGAGCTAAGGACCAAGTGGAACCAAATCAGGTTGAGCCAATAAGAACACTACCTCCTCCACCTCGTAGATCGGAAAGAGTTTCCCGTCCCCCTGAAAGATACTTAGGTATTATTTCAGAGGACGTAGAGGAAATGTTCCTCATAGGTAATGGTGCTCATGGTGATGATCCCAAAACCTACAACGAGGCGATATCAGATATCGACTCCGAGAAATGGCTTGAGGCAATGAAGTCAGAGATCGACTCGATGCACTCAAACCAAGTCTGGACCTTGGTAGATCCACCAGAAGGTATAGTACCTATTGGGTGTAAATGGATCTTCAAGAGAAAGATTGGTGCAGATGGGAATGTGGAGACATTCAAGGCTAGACTGGTGGCAAAAGGTTATAGTCAACGTGAAGGCATTGACTATCAGGATACCTTTTCCCCGGTAGCTATGCTAAAATCCATCCGCACATTGCTTGCTGTTGCAGCCTATTTCGATTATGAAATATGGCAAATGGACGTGAAAACGGCATTCCTAAATGGATATCTTGAGGAAGATATCTATATGGAACAGCCGCTAGGTTTCACATCCAGTGATACTGATCACAAGGTTTGCAAGCTGCAAAGGTCCATATATGGACTTAAGCAAGCATCTCGGAGCTGGAACACTCGTTTCAATGATGTGATCAAAAAGTTTGGTTTCATCAAAAATGAAGAGGAACCATGTGTTTTCAAAAGGGTCAGTGGGAGCGCTGTTGTCTTCCTCGTATTGTACGTGGATGACATCCTCCTTATTGGGAATGATATTCCCATGTTGACATCAGTCAAGATGTGGTTGTCCAAGGAATTCTCCATGAAAGACCTAGGTGAAGCATCCTTTATTCTAGGAATTAAGGTCTATAGGGATAGACCGAATAGGATGCTAGGACTTTCACAGAAGATGTACATAGAGGAAGTACTAAAGAGGTTTAGTATGGAAAACTCTAAGAGGGGATTAATACCCTTCAGACATGGTATTCATCTTTCCAAGAAGATGTGCCCCAGCACACCTGAGGAAATAGAACGCATGAGCAAGATCCCTTATGCTTCTGCAATAGGGAGCCTCATGTATGCCATGCTATGTACACGACCTGATATAGCCCATGCTGTGAGTGTCACAAGCAGATATCAGTCAAATCCAGGTGAAGAACACTGGACTTCTGTGAAATGTATCCTTAAGTACTTGAGAAGAACTAAGGATATGATGTTGGTCTTTGGTAATGGAGAACTCCAAGTTCAAGGGATACACAGACTCGGACTTCATGTCTGATATAGATGATCGAAAGTCGACATCTGGCAGACTGTTTGTGCTGGAAGAGTTCCTAGCAAACGGTGATACCATCTCATCCGCGATTACCTTGAGAAAGGTTACGTTGAGGTCAAGAGAGTCAACTCCGCAGATAATGTGGCAGACCCACTTACAAAGCCGTTGGGCCAGCAGAAGATCGAAGCCCACCTTGAGAAGATGGGACTTAGACTTGTAGCCAATTGGCTTTAGGACAAGTGGGAGATTGTTAGATATATGTGCCCTAGAAGCCAGAATTGGCTGACACTTGTAATACACTTCTAGGGGCAAAATTATAATTTTGACTATAATTAATAAAATGGGTTATTTTCTATCACACTTGTGTATTTAGTGTCTGTGATACATCCTTTGAGTTAATGGTAATGATAATTCATATTTTCAAGAGTTGAAAATTTAAGACATGAATAATCATTATTAACTCATAAACAGCTCCCGACCATAGGATCATCACGAGGATGGTGATTGATCCGGAAGGTTGGTGTACGATCGCTTCTCTTTAGTAGATGAGTCTTGAGTCTACGGTGTGGAGACACCGGAGCGAGAGTACAGGTACTCGTTAGAGAACGAGGGCACTGAGCGTGACCACCTCGAGTAGTCATTAGGAAGTCTACCTTCTCGTCAATGACTGACTCGATGCTGCAGTAGTGTGTCTGGTTCTTTGACCTGAGATGCATCGGCAGTTCACCTTGAGGGTGTTATAGTTTGACTACACCATTACTCGGTCTCCTAGCCATATGGAACCCTGAGGTGTATGTTGGCTATAGCATGTTCATTGTAGGAACTGGATTGCATCAAGATGGGAATCTATCTACCTCGGTGGTAGAGGAGCAGCCCTATGATAATCATGAGAATCAAGTCCTGAAGCCCATGGCCATGGCAGAGTGAAATAATAGAAAGAGTTTCTATTTAGATTTTCACATTGGACTCGAATCGAATGATTACATCATATGACAGAGACTAGGGTTTGACGAGTTTACCTTAACCCTAATCTGATCGGGGCTCAAGATAGAAGAACTTAATCACACAGGTAGCTGCACCAAGAGGTTCGCATTCAGCTCTGATGGGTTGCCACCATATACTGCTAGGTGTCACTGGTGGATTTTGGGAGCAATTAGAATGATTTAGATGATCGATCATTCTAGCTGTTCGAATCAGAAGAGTTCTGATCCATCGAAAGGAGTTTCGATGATGTCGATGATAGAGATCATGACATATCCCATTACCATACAGAACTGAACCTAACTGGGTCACACAAACAAGGGTTTGAATCTGGTGATCATCAATTGAACTGATCTAGTTCAATTGATCTGAATGAGATTCAATTAGGTTCAAGGAAATCGTGCTAGCACTCGATTGAACCTAACGTTCTTCTTTTACTATCACAAATAAGTTGTCCTGACTGAGCCAAAGGAGTTTGTGCTCAATCAGAGGCCTTCATATGGTCTAACTGGAGGTTGTCCAAGTTAGAGAAGGTTGTCTTATTTTATAAGACATGACCTGCCATTTTTGGTCACCTGCCATTTTTGGTCCTTTGACTTTGGTCAAAAGTTGACCTTTGACTGGTCAAATGTTGACCATAGACACTTTGACTTTTGTCCACGTGTCACGCACCTATTGGAGAACTGGTGGGGGCCTGTCCCCCTGCCAGAACCTGGCAAGGAGGAGGGCGCACGCCACCCTAGGCGTGCGCCCAAGTTGGAGGCGCCTTGGAGTCCTTGTTGGACAAGGACTCCACCTCCCTTTTGGATTCCAATCAGAGTTCTACTAAGAATCCAGTTTGACTGGTCTTAGGCGCCCTCTAAGGAGGAATCCAGGGGTCTCTATTCCCAACCAATCAGATTTAGATCTGATTTCACAAAGGGTTGTGATTGGTTGGGAGGAAGAGGAGTTGGATCACGCTTAGTCTATAAATAAGACCCTGCGCCCAACTCAGATTCTAATGCAATTAGAGAGAGATTTCCCACGCCCCAAGGCTGCCTCTCCCCTCTTCCTCCATGCCTAAACTTCTCCTCCTTCTCCTCTCCACGTCCAAAAGAGTTTTGGACTTAGGTTGGTGCGTTCCAGATCAAAAGAAAGGCGATCAAAAGAAGAAGGCTGCACTGCTGCAAAGGACGACTGCTGATCTTCAAAAGGAGTTTTGAAGATCCTCCAGATCAGATCCAGATCTGATTTTTGGAGGCATGATAGAGAAGAAGAGGATCTCCAGATCCAACCCGAGTGGATACCGGTAGAGGCCAGGCGCTTGCGTGGCTAGATCCAGAACCTTCCGCTGCAATCAGGATCATCTACAGGGTAATAGGATTACCCAAATCAGGTAAATTAAATTTGATTTAATTTATCTTATTTTATTTTATTTATTAAAATAATAAGAATCAGATCTGAAACATATCAAGATCTGATTGGGATCAAGAGAAAATTTTTTGAAATATATCTCTTGATCTGATCAGATCTGGACGAATCCGGACCGAAAAATCAGGATTTTCCTTCAACCTCTTTATAATAGATAACTCAGGGTTAGACTGTCAGCCCTAGTAAATACATCAATATCATATCTCAAAGTAATTAGTCCCATGACTCCTCACTAAGACCACCCTGACTAAGACTTTGCTAAATTGAAACATAATTGAACATAGCTCCTAAAATCAGGAGTGGTCAATCCCATCTTGCTACATGCATCGACTCTTTAAGTACTTGACTGCGTCCAAAAACCTTCTGTTACTGAATTAAAAATTCAGGTAGTCCGGTACTAAAGCACAGTGAGTTGCTTGGAGTCATCATGGTGATTTCAAGTTAGAGAGATACTTATACCCATACTCCATCGAAGCTAATCTTAATAAAAGAAAAGCTCCGGAGTTGGTCATGTTCAATGTAAATGTATCCATACATCTTACTTGCATGCCATACCAGTGTCTCAACACTCCTTAGTTATGAGGACAACCAACCTATATGGCATACAATGATCTATACTCGATAAATGTTATCGTCCTTAGTAACAACGTTTCAGTTGATCGTGAATAATTTAAGGACTAAACGATAAATCCTTCCTTATCGAATCTAGATAGTCCTAAGGATTTCATCACAACACATGAGTTCATTAGAAGATAACAAAATTTATAATGAAAAATGCTAAAATAACTTTTATTAATTTATAATTGATATATAATTACAAATGTATAGTTCAACCATCAACAGACTGATGATTAGTTTTGGGATATATTTTCAACAATCTTCTACTTGGACTAAAGCTAATCGGTACAGTACCTAATATCTATCTTCGACTTAAAGTCATTGAACTCCTTCACCACAATAGATTTAGTGAATGGATTGGCTAGATTTTTCTTTTCATCAATCTTCTGAAGGTCGATGTCATCTCAATCCATAATTTTTTGGATAAGATGGTAGCAGCGCAGAATATGCTTCATCCACTAGTGTGCCTTTGGTTCCTTCGTCTGAGCAATGACTCCAGAGCTGTCGCAATATAGCAGAATTAAACCATCAAGGGAGGATGCTACTCCAAGTTCGGTGATGAATTTTCTTAGCCACGTCTCTTTGGCAGCATCTGATGTAGCAACATACTCCGCCTCGCAAACTGAATCGACCATAGTGTGCTGCTTGGAACTCTTCAAGTAAATAGCCCCACTATTAAGGACAAATATATATCCCGACATACTCTTGCTATCATCATGATCAGACTGAAAATTGGAGTCTATGAACCCCACAAGTTTCAAGTCTGATTTATCATATACAAGCCACTGATCTTTAGTATTTCTTACATACTTCAAGATGGTTTTAACAATCTTCCAATGGTTCTCTCATGAATCAGATTGGTATCTACTCACTACCCCTAATGAGATGTGACATCTGATCGCGTACATGTTATGACGTACATTATAGAACCTACTATCGAAGCATATGGTATTCTACTCATACGCTCTCTTTTTAGAGGTGTTGTCGGATAATCCCTCTTTGAAAAAAAAATTCTATAACCTATCGGTAGATAGCCTTTCTTGAAATTCTCCATATTGAACCATTTCAGCATAGTATCAATATACATAGATTGGGATAATCCAAGCAACCTTTTAGATCTATCTCTATAGATCTTTATCCCTAGAATGTAGGAAGCTTCTTCCAAATCTTTCATGGAGAATTGTGATGATAGTCAGAACTTTATTCCTTATAATGCAAGGACATCATTTTCAATTAAGAGAATGTCATCCACATACAATACTAGAAATACTATTGCTGGACCATTAGCCCACTTGTATATACAGGGCTCCTCTTCATTCTTAACGAAGCCATACATTTTGATTGTTCTATCAAATCGTATGTTCTAGCTCCGAGATACCTGCTTCAGTCCATAAATAGATCTCTGTAGCTTACACATCTTAGACTCATCTATGGATGTGAATCCTTCAGGCTATATCATATATACCTCTTCATCAAGCTTTTCATTTAAAAAAGTTATTTTCACATCCATCTGCCAGATTTCATAGTCTAGATGGGCAGCGATAGCAAGTATAATCTGAATAGATTTGAGCATTACCATAGAAGAGAATGTCTCATCATAGTCAATACCATAATATTGACGATATCCTTTGGCAACCAGATAGACTTTATAGGTCTCCATCTTTTCGTCTGTGCTCCTTTTTCTTTTGAAGAGCCACTTACACCCTATGAATTTTATCCTTTCGGATGGATCAACCAATGTCTATATATCATTGACTTTCATGGATTCCATTTCAGATTTCATGATCTCAAGCCATTTCTTAGAGTCAGATCTCTGCATTTTATCCATAGGTGATCGGATCCTGATCGTTCTCATCAAGTTTGATAGGATCCCCATCCCGAATCAAGAAATCTTAGTATCTATCCGATTGACGTGGTACTCTACTAGATCGCCTTAAGGGTGCATCTATAATGGGCTCTGATTCTGATTTAATCAGATCTAGCTCAGGTTCAATAACTTGTATCTATTTTTCAACCTGCCAAACTTCATCAAGTTCGAACTTAGAGGTATTAGTTTCTTCACCAAGAAACTTCTTTTCCAAAAACACTGCCTTAAGGCTGACAAACATTTTTTACTCATCAGCAAGGTAGAAGTAATACCCTTTGGGTTTTTTTAGGTAACCTATAAAACTACTTTTATCAAACCTAGGTCCAAGCTTGTCTGTCATTAAACGTTTGACATAAGCTGGGCACCCCCAAATCCTAAGATGTGAGAGCACTGATTTACGCCCTATCCATATCTCATATGGTGTTTTATTAATAGATTTACTCGAAATCCTATTTAGAATGTAACAAGCTAACTCGAGCGCATATCTCCATAGGAAGATCGGCAAACCAGCAAACTCCATCATTGATCAAACTATATCCAATAGGGTTCGATTTCTTCTTTCAGATATATCATTATGTTGTAGTATTCTAGGAGGGATCCATTAGAAGAAAATTCCATTCTTTCCTAGATATGTTAGAAACTCATTAGGAAGCTACTCATCCCCTCGATCAAATCGAAGAGTTTTAATACTCTTTTTAATTTGTATCTCTATCTTATTTTGAAATAGTTTGAACATTTCAAATAACTCCGACTTATGCTTCATTAAATAGACATACCCATACCTCGATAGATCATCTGTGAAGATTATGAAGTAGAAATATCCATCTCTAGCACTTGAGTTCATGGGTTCACATACATCTAAATGTACTAGACTTAGGAGTTTAGTGGCTCGTTCATCTTTTCTAGTAAAAGATGATTTCGTCATCTTACCAAGAAGACTGAACTTACAAGTTGGAAGTGATTTACAATCACTAATCTCAAGAATTTCTTCTTGAGCCAACCTATTTATTCTGTTCTTGTTAATATGACCCAGCCTATAGTGCCAAAGGTAGACTTCGGATACATCACTAATTCTAGAACATTTATCGAAGAATTGAATCATGTTAACAGGCATAGTTAATAAATAAATATTATTATTCAATTATCTAATAAAAATTATAACATCATTCAAAATGATATTATAAATTTTTTTTTATTGATATTTCAAAATCATTCATGGCCAAAAGACCTATAGAAATGACATTCAATAAAAAAGTTGGACAAAAATGACATTCATTAAGAATAACTTTATTTGAATTGATTACAAGGTTCATGATTTCTAAAATTAGAATTGAAACTTGTCTTCCATCTCCAACGTTCAGAAACCTCTTGTCTAGATCAAATCTTCTACTGACCTACAAGCCTTGCATAGAATTACAAATATGATAAGAACTTTTAGTATCTAATTGATAAACATCATAAATTCACCAATAGAAGTATTAATTTATCAATTAATTAATATTAATTTTTAAGAATTAATAATCAATTTATATATAATTTTTAAAAAATTCATATTTTTATTAATTAAAAAATTAATTAAAAAATAATAAAAAATAATAAAAATTAAAAAAATAAAATTTTATTATCAATAGAAAGAGCTCATTTTTCTGATCATAACAAAATAAATTTCAAATAAAACAGAGCTAAAATGAAAAAGATATGAATTTTTAAAAATATAAAATAAATAAAAATTAAATAAAAAAGAAAACGGCTCAGCCGGCTCCGCAAGCCGAGCCACCAAGCCAAGCCGAGCCATCAAGCCGACTCAGCCGTTGAAGCCATCAGCCGGTCCACGATCCAGGCGTGGACCGCCAGCTCAGCAAATTCCGGCGAATCAGAGATTGCCACGTGGTGGACCTAGACCCCTTAAGGGTCTACAGAAATTTATCGCGGCTCACAAGGGTAATTCAGTCTTTTCGTCCGACAACAGCGGCGCTGATTGGTTGCGGTGTGCGGTGCGGCCGGTCCACGCGGTCCATGGGAACAGTTATTGCGCGATCGGACGGATGTGGTTGTTTGCGGTCAGGATCGGACGGCTGTGGTTGCTTCCGAATTTTATTCAGATACAAACATCACGCGGATCACCATCGGACGGCAGCGCTCGATCCAGGCGATGATCCGACGGTCCAGAACGCTGCCGGCGGCGATCAAGACTCCCGAAGCGCGATTTGCGGCCAGATTTCCTCGATCAAGCGCGATCCAACGGCCAGAATTTAATCCGACCCGATCTGAGCTTATCTGCATCCGATTTTGATGATTTTTGGACCGTTGGATTCCTGTTGAACGGCTGGATTTTATCAGATTTATCAGAGTCATATCTGAGCTATTTTGATTCAAATTTTATCCGAATTTCTTTGTATTTTTATGATTACAAAGGCTATTAGTCCCATATTGCCTTTAGAAAAAATATCCAGCCCTCCTAGCTCTATAAAAAGGACCCCAGGCCATCAGAAATCAATATCTCCGATCAAGGTGAAGCTTTGGTACAGGGCGAAGCCAGGCTATGGGTTAAAGGCTGCTTCGAAGCAACGGGTGCCGAGAAGAAGAGCCGAGCTTCTACACCATCTTTCTGCCAATGCCGATCCAAGATCAGAGATCAGGCTATTTTATTTTATTTCTTTTCTTTTTAAATTTTATGTATTTAAATTCTTGAAAATTTTAGTTAATAAAAATTTTATTTTTGTATTTTAATTTCTTGCTTTTTATTTTTATTGTAATTTAATTTCTGCACTTTAAATTATTGCTTTGCAAGTAGATGCTAAGATCTAACTAGTAGATCTTAGTACCAAGTTTAAATTTCTGCATCTTTTAATTTTCGCTTTTTATTTTCCGACTTCACTTTTGATCTTGAAACTCTTCTTTTTTTCTTTTTCTTTTATAAAATCAAAGATTTCAAATCTAAAAACACTACCTTCCCTGTGGATTCGACCCGACTCACTACTATCTACGCATTTTCAATAATTTTAAGAAGTCGGATTAAACTGATAAACACGGTGTCTTAACGACAGCATCGCGTTCCTATCAAGTTTTTGGCGCCGTTGCCGGGGAAGGTTTTTGATTTTTGATTTTGATTTCTTTGATTTATTAAAAATAATTTCGGCAAACGCATCAAGTTTTTGGCGCCGTTGCCGGGGAAGGCACGGATATTAAATTTTTGATCTCTTTGATTTTTCTATAAATAAATTATAAATAAAATTTTTATTTTCTTACTAATTTTTTTTATTATTTTGCAGGAAAAGAAAAAAAAACGAAGAAAGAATCAGAAGTTTTGCCTGGTGAGATCAATCCTAACCCTAGTCCTCTTTTCTTTTTATTTTATTTATTTATTTATTTTATTTTTAAATTAATTTAAAAAAATATTCATTTAAACCTAATTAAAAGCCTCATGATAAGATTAGAAATCCCTAACTGTTTAGAGCATGCATCATATTAGTTTTATTTTTATTTTTTTTTATTTTTATTTTTTTTGGTGATTGCTGGAGGCAAGGTAAGCCTTTCAGAATTCAATTAGTTGCATGCATCTAGTTTAAATTGCATAAAACCCTTTGATTGAATTTTTTTTTTTTGCATATTCATATTAAATCAAATTAAGGGCACAACCCAATTAAACAAGATAAGGTGGGGATTTGATCACCCTTCCTTAGCCCACAAACAACCAACCAGCATCCTGCATTGACCTAAGCCTTTAATTTTAAAATCAATTAGACATCAACCCTAGGAACTCGAGCTCAATAGGACAAGGAATCCTAAGAGTTGAACCGGGTTAGGATAAGTCAATTTGACTGGTGTCTAGGAAAGTGGTTCAGGGACGATTGGGCCCGAAGGAAGGTGGTTTCTAATTGGTTCCGTTCGCTTACCTGGCCAAGCACAATTGGTGTCTAAGGCAAGCAACGGGGGGACTCCCACCGAACCTTACACTTACCTGGCTAGTTGATTGGCTAATCCTACACTTGGAGGGCTTGAAGGTGACCTTGGCAGTTAGGAGCTGTCTAGATCTAGGATAACCCTTAGTCAGGATTGATTGACCAACTTGATTGCTAACCAACATTAAATCTAATTAAACTTCTTCTCTTTCTTCTTAGTTCTAGGACTCCTTAGGACCTCTTCTTTAGAACTCTTCTTTCTTTCTTCTTTCTTACTCCTCTAAAAATAAAATAAAATAAAAAAAATTAAACTAACTAAAAATTAATAATTAAATTAAATTAAAATTAAAATTAAAAATAAAAATAATTAAAAAAATTAATTTTTAATATAATAAAATAATAATAATAATAATAAATAAAAAAAATATTCTAAAAATTTTTAAACCATACATTAGGGTTACACTAATACATGCATGGTAGGAAATCGCTTTTTCTGATTTAGTTGAACTTAATTGAATGGTTGATTCACATTAAACATAATAATCAAATGGCTAATATAAATCTAATAGTCCAAAAATTAGATAAAGTTGACCTTCTTGATCAGAAAATAGATCAACTCCTAATCCCTAGGTCAACAATCTTCTAATTATCAGGAGAATTATTCAATCTGTGCTAGTCCAACCCATCATGTAAGTGAATATCCTATGACTGCACAGTTTCCATATTTTATCCAAGAACAAGTTCAAGCTACTCAAGGATACTCCAAATTGATTAATGATCCCATTTTCAAATTCATATAATTCAGATTGGAGTAACTTTAATTTTTCTTGGACATCCCAACAGACTCAGGCTCAGACCCAAATTTCACTTGAGCAAAATTATCAAAATTATGCCTATAATAATGGTCAGCCTAGTCAGTTTAACCAGCCATCATATTATAATCAGCCTTCATACCCACCTCCTCAACAGACCAATCTAGCTGATGATAGATTTAACCAACTTCAACAATTAATTCTAACTCAACAGCAATCTATCGCCAGACTAGAAGCTCAAATAGGACAATTAGTTGAGTCTAACATGAGGAGAGAACTAGATCAACTACCGAACCTACCAATTTCAAATAACCCACCTAATGACCACCAACCACCTGGATTAAATTATCAATCTAATGTTTCATCTAAGAATCCCCAATTTGAGAATACCAAAGTAATTCCTGAACTTAAAAGCTATAGGATTCTTATGGACCCATACCAAGACCAGGTGAGAGAGGCTAGTACTGATGCTAGCCAAAATGAAAAATTTAGAGGAACTGGTTAGTACTGAGACTAACCACATAGAAGAACCCAAGCCAGGAATTAGTACTGATGCTAGTTCCAGTTTAAATGAGATAGAAATAAGGGAAAAGAGAATAGATGATTTACCCGAGACTTATAAACCTAATGTCCTATTCCCTTCAACCCTAGAAGCTGGTTCTTCTTATAAAAATCAAAAGGCATGTAATGAAATGTCAATGGAGTTGTTTAAGCAGGATCACATTAATTTACCTCCAGAATTAAAACCGCCTTTAGTCACCATTCCAGCACCCATTGAATCAAACTTAACTCCTAAAACTCCATTCATGAGCATTTTAGAAGAACAAATAGGAGTAATTCTTAATAAACATGGGTCTGAGAATGGAATCATAAAATATATCCCAAAAATTAACAGTGAATATATCAATAATGGGATTAAAAATCAACATCAACTTTCTGAGATTGGCAATCCAAAACCATTGGAATTTGTCAATCCAATATTCGACACAGGATAGTGAGCTACATTGTGTCTGGCTGAAGACGGTAAACTTAGCGCTTGTTGGGAGGCAACCCAATATTTAGTTTTTATCTAATTTATCTTTTTAGTTTATCTTTTTTAGGATAATTTGAATAAGTTGGAGGGAGAGCTCAAATTTTCAAAGGCATGTGCTGGACCAAAAAAAAAATAAATAAATAAATAAATAAATAAATAAAAAATATATATATACTGAGTTAGGTGTATTCTTCCATGTTCTTTATTACATCCTTTATTTTTTCTTCTCCATTGAGGACAATGTCGATTAAGTTGGGGGGAGGGAAAAATAAAAATTTTAAAATTTTAAGTCCTCGAAAAAGTTAGTATTTAGTATTTAGATACTTGATTATGCTTAAGAATCGAATAAAACTAAGCATTTTTAAAAGAAAATTGATACACAGATCAGAGAATCTGTGAGATATTGAGGAATCAAGTATTAAGAAAATTCAATAAAGAGTTAAGTCCAGAACATAAAAAATTTTTTCTTGGAGCATTTCTAATTATTTTTACTAGCATCAAAGAAAAGTCTACTTTTTATAGGCTTGTGTAGGGTAACTATACGTTTCTTCATATAAAAATTTATTTTAATAAAATAGTTTCCAAGTACTTCTCACTGAGTAACCGGGCCTCTTTGCCTAAGCAAGCATTGAGTTTCGCGTCAAAAGGTGGGAAGGGCAAAGAAGCTCGTTGTAAAGCTAGTCTTAACTCGTAGCCTATTTGATTCGAGCTAGTAAGCCCGAGGGGTATTCTATACCTAGTGCCCTAAAGCCAACTGGTTTGGGAGTCATTGGCCCAAGACTCGCTACATGGATCAAATAGAAAGCTTAAGGAGTTAAGACACTCAATAGTGGTACAACGTTAAAAAAAAAAAAAAAAAAAAAAAAAAAAAAAAAAAAAACATTGGTTTCCCACCGAGTAACCGGGTCCCGTTGCCTAAGTAAGCAATGATATTCGCATCAAAAAGTGGGCAATGTGAAAATAAAAATTAATAAATGAAGGATGGAAGTAGCAATACACCTGCCTATATGAAAGTTTAGACAAATCAGAGATAAAAGTGGAATAATTTAGAAAAAGTTCTGAAAAATTTAATGTTCTTTACTTAATTTTTCTATTGATAAGTATTAATACCCCAATGATATATCTCATTTAAGCTCTACTGAATATCAATGGCCATTTTGAAAATTGCTTAGGTAAAATTCGAAACTCTAAAGTTAAAAGGTATTTAAAACTAAATTCTTTCTTTACTCGAGGACGAGCAAAGCTTAAGTTGGGGGGTGTGATAAGCATCATAAATTCACCAATAAAAGTATTAATTTATCAATTAATTGATATTAATTTTTAAGAATTAATAATCAATTTATATATAATTTTTGAAAAATTCATATTTTTATTAATTAAAAAATTAATTAAAAAATAATAAAAATTAATAAAAATTAAAAAATAAAATTTTATTATCAATAGAAAGAGCTCATTTTTCTGATCACAACGAAATAAATTTCAAGTAAAACGGAGCTAAAATGAAAAAGATATGAATTTTTAAAAATATAAAATAAATAAAAATTAAATAAAAAAGAAAACGGCTCAGCCGGCTCCGCAAGCCGAGCCACCAAGCCAAGCCGAGCCATCAAGCCGACTCAGCCGTTGAAGCCATCAGCCGGTCCACGATCCAGGCGTGGACCGCCAGCTCAGCAAATTCCGGCGAATCAGAGATTGCCACGTGGTGGACCTAGACCCCTTAAGGGTCTACAGAAATTTATCGCGGCTCACAAGGGTAATTCAGTCTTTTCGTCCGACAACAGCGGCGCTGATTGTTTGGCCAGTGATGCTGTAGGTGGCACGCCAAAAGTCCAAGATCGTTGCGGATCAGCGTCCCTATCGTTTAAGTTTTGTTGTATTTTATTTATAAATATTTTTAAATTAGTGAAAGAAATGTATTATTTACGCACTAACATAACAAGTCACCTATATAAAGTAAGACTATTTTATTTGATAGCTAGTAAAATAATATTAGAAAAGCTCCAGAAAAATTTTTTATGTTCTTAAGACTTAACTCTTTATTCGAATTTATCATTATACTTGATTCCTCAATATCTCATAGATTCTCTATCTGTGATCAAATTTTTCTTTAAAAATGCTTAAGTTAATTCGAATTCTTTAAGCATAATCAAGTATCTAAATACTAAATACTAACTTTTTCGGAGGACTTAAAATTTTAAAATTTTTTATTTTCCTTCCCCCCAAACTTAATCGACATTGTCCTCAATGGAGAAGAAAAAATAAGGAATGCTAATAAAGAACCAATGGAAGTAATACACTCTAGTATATATATTTTTTTATTTATTTATTATTTTTATTTATTTTATTTTTTTTATCGATTTAAGTTGGGGAGAGAAAAATAAAAATTTTAAAAATTTTAAGTCCTCGAAAAAGTTATAAAATAATTAAAAAATTAAAATTAAATAAAAAAAAAAGAAAATGGCTCAACCGACTCACGCAAGCCGAGCCACCAAGCCAAGCCGAGCCATCAAGCCGACTCCAGCGCGTTGACAGCCATCAGCGGTCCAAGATCCAGGCGTGGACCGCCAAGGCGTAGCAATTCCGGCGAAAATCAGAGAATTGCCACGATGTGAGGCCTAGACCCTTAAGGGGTCTACAGAAATTTATATCGTGGCTCACAAAGGGTAAATTTTAGATCTTTTCATCCGACAACAAAGCGGCTGCTGATCTTGGTTGCGGTGTGCGGTGCGGCCGGTCCACGCGGTCCATGGGAACAGTTATTGCGCGATCGGACGGATGTGGTTGTTTGCGGTCAGGATCGGACGGCTGTGGTTGCTTCCGAATTTTATTCAGATACAAACATCACGCGGATCACCATCGGACGGCAGCGCTCGATCCAGGCGATGATCCGACGGTCCAGAATGCTGCCGGCGGTGATCAAGACTCCCGAAGCGCGATTTGCGGCCAGATTTCCTCGATCAAGCGCGATCCAACGGCCAGAATTTAATCCGACCCGATCTGAGCTTATCTGCATCCGATTTTGATGATTTTTGGACCGTTGGATTCCTGTTGAACGGCTGGATTTTATCAGATTTATCAGAGTCATATCAGAGCTATTTTGATTCAAATTTTATCCAAATTTCTTTGTATTTTTATGATTACAAAGGCTATTAGTCCCATATTGCCTTTAGAAAAAATATCCAGCCCTCCTAGCTCTATAAAAAGGACCCCAGGCCATCAGAAAATCAATATCTCCGATCAAGGTGAAGCTTTGGTACAGGGCGAAGCCAGGCTATGGGTTAAAGGCTGCTTCGAAGCAACGGGTGCCGAGAAGAAGAGCCGAGCTTCTACACCATCTTTCTGCCAATGCCGATCCAAGATCAGAGATCAGGCTATTTTATTTTATTTCTTTTTTTTTAAATTTTATGTATTTAAATTCTAAAATTTTAATTAATAAAAATTTTATTTTTGCATTTTAATTTCTTGCTTTTAATTTTTATTGTAATTTAATTTCTGCACTTTAAATTATTGCTTTTTGCAAGTAGATGCTAAGATCTAACTAGTAGATCTTAGTACCAAGTTTAAATTCCTGCATCCTTTTAATTTTTGCTTTTTAATTTTCCGACTTCACTTTTGATCTTCAAAACTCAAATTCTTTTTTTCTTTTTCTTTTTTAAAAAAATCAAAGATTTCAAATCTAAAAACACTACCTTCCCTGTGGATTCGACCCGACTCACTACTATCTACGTATTTTCAATAATTTTAAGAAGTCGGATTAAACTGATAAACACGGTGTCTTAACGACAGCATCGCGTTCCTATCAAGTTTTTGGCGCCGTTGCCGGGGAAGGTTTTTGATTTTTGATTTTGATTTCTTTGATTTATTAAAAATAATTTCGGCAAACGCATCAAGTTTTTGGCGCCGTTGCCGGGGAAGGCACGATGATATTAAATTTTTTTGATCTCTTTGATTTTTCTATAAATAAATTATAAATAAAATTTTTATTTTCTTACTAATTTTTTTTATTATTTTGCAGGAAAAAAAAAAAAACGAAAAAGAATCAGAAGTTTTGCCTGGTGAGATCAATCCTAACCCTAGTTCTCTTTTCTTTTTATTTTATTTATTTATTTATTTTATTTTTAAATTAATTTAAAAAAATATCCATTTAAACCTAATTAAAAGCCTCATGATAAGATTAGAAATCCCTAACTGTTTAGAGCATGCATCATATTAGTTTTATTTTTATCTTTATTTTTATTTTTATTTTTTTTGGTGATTGCTGGAGGCAAGGTAAGCCTTTCAGAATTCAATTAGTTGCATGCATCTAGTTTAAATTGCATAAAACCCTTTGATTGAATTTTTTTTTTTTTTTTGCATATCATATTAAATCAAATTAAGGGCACAATCCAATTAAACAAGATAAGGTGGGGATTTGATCACCCTTCCTTAGCCCACAAACAACCAACCAGCATCCTGCATTGACCTAAGCCTTTAATTTTAAAATCAATTAGACATCAACCCTAGGAACTCGAGCTCAATAGGACAAGGAATCCTAAGAGTTGAACCGGGTTAGGATAAGTCAATTTGACTGGTGTCTAGGAAAGTGGTTCAGGGACGATTGGGCCCGAAGGAAGGTGGTTTCTAATTGGTTCCGTTCGCTTACCTGGCCAAGCACAATTGGTGTCTAAGGCAAGCAACGGGGGGACTCCCACCGAACCTTACACTTACCTGGCTAGTTGATTGGCTAATCCTACACTTGGAGGGCTTGAAGGTGACCTTGGCAGTTAGGAGCTGTCTAGATCTAGGATAACCCTTAGTCAGGATTGATTGACCAACTTGATTGCTAACCAACATTAAATCTAATTAAACTTCTTCTCTTTCTTCTTAGTTCTAGGACTCCTTAGGACCTCTTCTTTAGAACTCTTTTTTTCTTTCTTCTCCTTTCTCCTCTAAAAATAAAATAAAATAAAAATTAAACTAACTAAAAATTAATAATTAAATTAAATTAAATTAAATTAAAATTAACAAATAAAAATAATTAAAAAAAATTAATTTTTAATATAATAAAATAATAATAATAATAATAAAAAAAAAAATATTCTAAAAATTTTTAAACCATACATTAGGGTTACACTAATACATGCATGGTAGGAAATCGCTTTTTCTGATTTAGTTGAACTTAATTGAATGGTTGATTCACATTAAACATAATAATCAAATGGCTAATATAAATCTAATAGTCCAAAAATTAGATAAAGTTGACCTTCTTGATCAGAAAATAGATCAACTCCTAACCCTAGGTCAACAATCTTCTAATTATCAGGAGAGTTATTCAATCTGTGCTAGTCCAACCCATCATGTAAGTGAATATCCTATGACTGCACAGTTTCCATATTTTATCCAAGAACAAGTTCAAGCTACTCAAGGATACTCCAAATTGATTAATGACCCATTTTCAAATTCATATAATTCAGATTGGAGTAACTTTAATTTTTCTTGGACATCCCAACAGACTCAGGCTCAGACCCAAATTTCACTTGAGCAAAATTATCAAAATTATGCCTATAATAATGGTCAGCCTAGTCAGTTTAACCAGCCATCATATTATAATCAGCCTTCATACCCACCTCCTCAACAGACCAATCTAGCTGATGATAGATTTAACCAACTTCAACAATTAATTCTAACTCAACAGCAATCTATCGCCAGACTAGAAGCTCAAATAGGACAATTAGTTGAGTCTAACATGAGGAGAGAACTAGATCAACTACCGAACCTACCAATTTCAAATAACCCACCTAATGACCACCAACCACCTGGATTAAATTATCAATCTAATGTTTCATCTAAGAATCTCCAATTTGAGAATACCAAAGTAATTCCTGAACTTAAAAGCTATAGGATTCTTATGGACCCATACCAAGACCAGGTGAGAGAGGCTAGTACTGATGCTAGCCAAAATAAAAATTTAGAGGAACTGGTTAGTACTGAGACTAACCACATAGAAGAACCCAAGCCAGGAATTAGTACTGATGCTAGTTCCAGTTTAAATGAGATAGAAATAAGGGAAAAGAGAATAGATGATTTACCCGAGACTTATAAACCTAATGTCCTATTCCCTTCAACCCTAGAAGCTGGTTCTTCTTATAAAAATCAAAAGGCATGTAATGAAATGTCAATGGAGTTGTTTAAGCAGGATCACATTAATTTACCTCCAGAATTAAAACCGCCTTTAGTCACCATTCCAGCACCCATTGAATCAAACTTAACTCCTAAAACTCCATTCATGAGCATTTTAGAAGAACAAATAGGAGTAATTCTTAATAAACATGGGTCTGAGAATGGAATCATAAAATATATCCCAAAAATTAACAGTGAATATATCAATAATGGGATTAAAAATCAACATCAACTTTCTGAGATTGGCAATCCAAAACCATTGGAATTTGTCAATCCAATATTCGACACAGGATAGTGAGCTACATTGTGTCTGGCTGAAGACGGTAAACTTAGCGCTTGTTGGGAGGCAACCCAATATTTAGTTTTTATCTAATTTATCTTATTTTTTTTTTAGGATAATTTGAATAAGTTGGAGGGAGAGCTCAAATTTGTAAAGGCATGTGCTGGACCAAAAAAAAAATAAATAAAATAAATAAATAAATAAATAAATAAATAAATAAATATATATATACTGAGTTAGGTGTATTCTTCCATGTTCTTTATTACATCCTTTATTTTTTCTTCTCCATTGAGGACAATGTCGATTAAGTTGGGGGGAGGGAAAAATAAAAATTTTAAAATTTTAAGTCCTCGAAAAAGTTAGTATTTAGTATTTAGATACTTGATTATGCTTAAGAATCGAATAAAACTAAGCATTTTTAAAAGAAAATTGATACACAGATCAGAGAATCTGTGAGATATTGAGGAATCAAGTATTAAGAAAATTCAATAAAGAGTTAAGTCCAGAACATAAAAATTTTTTTCTTGGAGCATTTCTAATTATTTTTACTAGCATCAAAGAAAAGTCTACTTTTTATAGGCTTGTGTAGGGTAACTATACGTTTCTTCATATAAAAATTTATTTTAATAAAATAGTTTCCAAGTACTTCTCACTGAGTAACCGGGCCTCTTTGCCTAAGCAAGCATTGAGTTTCGCATCAAAAGGTGGGAAGGGCAAAGAAGCTCGTTGTAAAGCTAGTCTTAACTCGTAGCCTATTTGATTCGAGCTAGTAAGCCCGAGGGGTATTCTATACCTAGTGCCCTAAAGCCAACTGGTTTGGGAGTCATTGGCCCAAGACTCGCTACATGGATCAAATAGAAAGCTTAAGGAGTTAAGACACTCAATAGTGGTACAACGTTAAAAAAAAAAAAAAAAAAAAAAAAAAAAAAAAAATTGGTTTCCCACCGAGTAACCGGGTCCCGTTGCCTAAGTAAGCAATGATATTCGCGTCAAAAAGTGGGCAATGTGAAAATAAAAATTAATAAATGAAGGATGGAAGTAGCAATACACCTGCCTATATGAAAGTTTAGACAAATCAGAGATAAAAGTGGAATAATTTAGAAAAAGTTCTGAAAAATTTAATGTTCTTTACTTAATTTTTCTATTGATAAGTATTAATACCCCAATGATATATCTCATTTAAGCTCTACTGAATATCAATGGCCATTTTGAAAATTGCTTAGGTAAAATTCGAAACTCTAAAGTTAAAAGGTATTTAAAACTAAATTCTTTCTTTACTCGAGGACGAGCAAAGCTTAAGTTGGGGGGTGTGATAAGCATCATAAATTCACCAATAAAAGTATTAATTTATCAATTAATTTATATTAATTTTTAAGAATTAATAATCAATTTATATATAATTTTTAAAAAATTCATATTTTTATTAATTAAAAAATTAATTAAAAAATAATAAAAAATAATAAAAATTAAAAAATAAAATTTTATTATCAATAGAAAGAGCTCATTTTTTTGATCACAACGAAATAAATTTCAAGTAAAACGGAGCTAAAATGAAAAAGATATGAATTTTTAAAAATATAAAATAAATAAAAATTAAATAAAAAAGAAAACGGCTCAGCCGGCTCCGCAAGCCGAGCCACCAAGCCAAGCCGAGCCATCAAGCCGACTCAGCCGTTGAAGCCATCAGCCGGTCCACGATCCAGGCGTGGACCGCCAGCTCAGCAAATTCCGGCGAATCAGAGATTGCCACGTGGTGGACCTAGACCCCTTAAGGGTCTACAGAAATTTATCGCGGCTCACAAGGGTAATTCAGTCTTTTCGTCCGACAACAGCGGCGCTGATTGGTTGCGGTGTGCGGTGCGGCCGGTCCACGCGGTCCATGGGAACAGTTATTGCGCGATCGGACGGATGTGGTTGTTTGCGGTCAGGATCGGACGGCTGTGGTTGCTTTCCGAATTTTATTCAGATACAAACATCACGCGGATCACCATCGGACGGCAGCGCTCGATCCAGGCGATGATCCGACGGTCCAGAATGCTGCCGGCGGTGATCAAGACTCCCGAAGCGCGATTTGCGGCCAGATTTCCTCGATCAAGCGCGATCCAACGGCCAGAATTTAATCCGACCCGATCTGAGCTTATCTGCATCCGATTTTGATGATTTTTGGACCGTTGGATTCCTGTTGAACGGCTGGATTTTATCAGATTTATCAGAGTCATATCAGAGCTATTTTGATTCAAATTTTATCCGAAATTTCTTTGTATTTTTATGATTACAAAGGCTATTAGTCCCATATTGCCTTTAGAAAAAATATCCAGCCCTCCTAGCTCTATAAAAAGGACCCCAGGCCATCAGAAAATCAATATCTCCGATCAAGGTGAAGCTTTGGTACAGGGCGAAGCCAGGCTATGGGTTAAAGGCTGCTTCGAAGCAACGGGTGCCGAGAAGAAGAGCCGAGCTTCTACACCATCTTTCTGCCAATGCCGATCCAAGATCAGAGATCAGGCTATTTTATTTTATTTCTTTTTTTTAAAATTTTATGTATTTAAATTTTAAAATTTTAATTAATAAAAATTTTATTTTTGCATTTTAATTTCTTGCATTTAATTTTTATTGTAATTTAATTTTTGCACTTTAAATTATTATTTTGCAAGTAGATGCTAAGATCTAATTAGTAGATCTTAGTACCAAGTTTAAATCTCTGCATCTTTTAATTTTTGCTTTTTATTTTCCGACTTCACTTTTGATCTTGAAATTCTTCTTTTTTATCTTTTTCTTTTATAAAATCAAAGATTTCAAATCTAAAAATACTACCTTCCCTGTGGATTCGACCCGACTCACTACTATTTACGTATTTTCAATAATTTTAAGAAGTCGGATTAAACTGATAAATACGATGTCTTAACGACAGCATCGCGTTCCTATCACTAATACCCAGATAATAGAATCAAATAAAAAAAAATTGCAAGGCGTTATCATATAATTACCTTGCCCAGCAACCACTTGCTTCTTCCTTCGCCTGTTCAGATCCAGGGAGGCAATGTACAGAGGATAGTTTCTCTTTCAGTGTCTCTACTTCTTGCAGAAGAAGTATTCTGCCTGGCTCTGATCAGGCTTGCACTTCTTAGTCTGATCCTATGCAGTCATCCCAGCACACGGCTATACCTTCTTATTTTTTTTCTTCTTGTTCTTCTTTTCTTTTTTAAAAGGTCGATAACCAAAAGAAGACCCTCCCACTACGTTCACCATTTTCTTGTGGAGTTGGTGATCCTTCTCAAAATTCTACAGAAACCCTAACAAGCCGTGGTAGTTGACTGTAGGCTTTGTCATTCTAAAATGAGTCAGAAAAGAGACGAAGGACTTGGGTAAGGAATTAAGGATCGCATCCTTATCGAGCTACTCATGCAGGAGAAAGCCCAGCTTGCTAGGGCACTCAATCATCTCGATCATGTGCAATACATAATCGATGACTGAGACCCCATCTCTCATTCAAGCATTGAAAATGGCATAACTTATTTTGTGCCTTTCAACATCGTCAGGCATGCCAAAGGAGTCATTCAATATTTGAAGCATCTCCTATGGCTGGACATTTTCAAATCTGCAGTTGAACTCGTTGTTCATTACCACCAGCATTATGCACCAAATGATGGTGTGGCCATTGAGCCACTTCTGCTAAGTATCTCATACCATTTTTGGAGCTAGCTCCTTAGGTGCTGGATCCATTACTCTATAAAGGATCCGCTCATGCTCCAAGATGATTTTCAACTTACGATACCAGCTATCAAAGTTGGATCCTATTAATTTATCGTTGTCTAACAATGACCGGAGCTACAGGTTAGTGGCTATTTCTGCATAAAAAGAAAAGTCAAACCTAATTAGTATATGAATCAATTATCCTAAAGACTTGGATTTTAGTCTAAAGGTTCTTCCACTATTTTATATGAATTGATAGCCCCTACCTCTAATTCAAGGAATTACTTTAATTTTTTAGTAGGTACTAGAATGTACATAGACTACACATGAGCTCAACTTTGGTTAGTCAATCCATATGGATTTATGGATAGATTCAAAATTAATTATTTTTTTAAATAATTTTTAGTAATTTTGATTTTGCCCCGGAGACCTAATCAGTAGGCTTTAACCTCCACTGAAAAGTTCGACTAGGTCGAACCATTAACATGACCATATTTGATCTTATCTAACCAATAAATGATCAAGTCCAATTTTGATCGACCAACTTAACCACCATCAAAAAGACTTAACCAAATTATCATTTGATGAATGATAATTTCATTAGTTAATAATCACTAGGTCTTTGGGGCTCCAATGATCATTATACTAATGAACCCATTATCACTCAACTTAATGGGAGGCTATGATTTAGTTATCTATATAACTATTTTATTTTTAAAGATCTAAAAATTTTAGAGAATTTAATTAGCATATTTTAAGAAGAAAAAATTTAGCAAGCCAATTTCGATCCTCCCACTGACTTCATAAAGTCAGATTAAAAAGGATCTAATCTAAGCTAGCATTAGGAGCACCTAAATCAGTCAGACTGATTTACCTAATTGACATGGGTGAGTCCAAATCATCAAGTGATCTAATCAAAACTTAATTCACCAGGATAGCTAGGTAAGTGAGATCAGTGAAAGGGATATACCATTAACTCATCAAAGACCAAATCATTGTGAGTAGCTCCCAATTAAAAATTATTGGTCAAACTATCAGACTTACCTTAGACGCCATTCGATTAATTAGTTTTAATTTGATCAACCTAATAATTATGGATTCGACCATGTAGCCACGAATCAAGTCTATTTGGTTCTCGTTAAAGGCATGGACTTGACCAACTACAACTATTATAATTAATTCTATAGGATCCTTGACCTAATCTAAATTAATATTTAATTAGATTTGATCGATTACTCTAAATTAGTTCATTCTTTAACTAACCTTATGTCTAACCTAATTAATGAACCTAATTTAACTAACCCAATAACCCACATTTTATGATTGATAACTTAGAGTCTTAATTCATAATTCTAGACACTAAATCATTATACTTAATTTTAATTAAGTTTATGGACTGAGGGTTAGGATTCGGTATTTCAAAAATATTTTTTAAAATTTTGAAAGGTTCTTTATAACTTAGCATTATTCAATAATTGAATCAACTCACTTTAAAATTGAATCGGCTCAATTCATAAATAATACTAGTTGTAGGATTTAATCTGAAACTATGTATACTACATAATACTAAATCATGAATCAAACTTATGATCCTATCTAAACATGCATTTATGATTAAAAATTAGATTAAATCCTTATTTAATCAGATCATAAAAATATTAGATCAGATCTAAGATTTTATGATTAACGATTTAGATTAGCAATGTACCACGACAATCTTTTTATTGTAGGCGATAAATCCTACAGCAGGACAACCTTCAGTCCATGCAATCTTGATTTTAATTTTTAAATTTAATTAATTAGATTATTAAATTAATATTTAGATTAAATCTAAATTATCAATCTTAACATGCAAGCATATCATGTTTAGGGAACCTGGCTCTGATACCATTTGAAGGATGCAGTGCAGGGTTTGTAATACTACTTTCGAAATTTTTTTTTGAAAATAGTAAAAATATAATAAAATAAATAATTAATTTAATTAATTATCTATTAATTATATTAGAATATTAAATTTTATACTAAGGATCTAAACATAATATGCATACATTCATATAGAACTGAAAATAAAACTTTGCAGCAAACTATTTACTATATCTATATATTCAGAACATAAAATCTTTTCATGGATAGCTAATCACCGCAATCTAAATCCATCGAATAATGCTCTGATGTCGCACCATAGCCACACATATATCCGACCTCTATGGTTGATCTACACAGAGCTCCTGATCCAATCGATCATTCATTTTTTGATTTTTTGGATGCTCCAAAATATCAAAACTCATTCTTTGGAGGATGAGATGATGTACAAAGTTTGGTGGTGATCCAATGCTCACAGCATTTGAACTCTCCAACCGAACCTAGATTCCCAAATCTTGAATTTTACTTAGTCCAAAAATCCTGATGCACTTAAAACCCTCTCACTCCCTCTCTGTATGGATTTTTTCTATGAAATAAGTTTTCATAGAAAGATGACTTTCAAATCTATAAATCTTATTTAGATTATATCTAAAAATTGAGTGTCCTTAAAGATAAAAATTAGAAGAAAATAGAGGCATAAAGAAAAAATAAAGTGCTGTAGGATCCTACTCACCTTCACTCCAAGATTTTTTTCGTCCAAAACCAATGCCCAATCACTTTGAAACATTTACCATGGAATGGTAACCCATCTAACTTCATGCAAAAAAATCCACATAATTTATTGCATGAAAACTAAATAAAAATATCATGTGGAGTGTATAGGTTAAGATTGGTTGAACTAGTTTCAACCAACTTCTAGTATTTGAATTCAAATACAAGCCTATCCAATTCCAATGCCCATACCATCTATTTCACACATAGAAGAAGTTTCCTTCTATGTGGATGCCTATTTTCAGAAAAAATTGATGACCAAAAAAGAGAACAGGGCATGGAGATAAGGATAAGAGGGAGAGAGAGGTTTCAACCAAACCAACCTCTATGAATTCAAAATTCAAAAAAAATTTGAACTGGTCCAACACTTGATCAGGTCAAAGAGAGAAAGAAAGGTGGTGCAAATTCCTTCTTTTTATAAGAGAAACTTATGTAAAAAAACAAAGGTGGATATGGGCAAGGTAGAAAAGTCAAACATGAGGTGGCGCATGGGGAGGTTTGAATTCAAACAAGATTTGAATTAATCAAAGTTGGTTTTAACTAAACCAAATTAATTCAAAACTAACTAGATCAGATTAAATCCAACCAAATTAGGCTTAACCCAACCTATTTATTTTTTAATTAAATTAAAAATTAATTTAATCTAGCTCCTGATTAAATCAGGATCAAATCTTTCATAGCAATTAGGTCAACTCATGACCTAATCTAGTCAAATCCAATCGAATTCAATTCGATCAAACTTGATCAAATCTTCATCGCTCAATCAAATTAAGCTAATCAATAATCAAATTGCTAATTAATCTTTTAATAAATATAGAGTTTCAATCAGATGAGAGTCTGGGCAATAGAATCCCATCACTATGAAACTCTCAAAGAGTTTCAATCTAGTGGGACTCTTGAACCCAGTATCCCAAATGAATGAAACTCATGATCATAAAGTTTTAGACCAATGGGACTCTTGATCAGAGAGTCTCAGATGAGTGAAACTCAAAGTTTCAGTCCATCAAGACTCTAGATCAGCCATCAGATCAGGTAGTAACTCCTATTATGTATGATCCCATAGGTTCGAATTCTAAGCCGATAGCATAGAAACTGATTTTCTGTACCAATTGATGTGACCATCTAGCAATGATATCCAACATTCGGATAGGTTGAATTTATCATAATGCAACATCGACGAGCTTATGGAATATGGTTACCATATAATTTATCTTCATGACCTCTTTGTAATAGATGACTCAGGATTAGACTGTCAGCTCTAGTAAATACATCCATGTCGTATCTCAAAGCAATTAGTTCCGTGACTCCTCACTAACACCATTCTGACCAAGACTTTGCTAAATTAAAATATAATTGAACATAGCTCCTAAAATCAGGAGTGGTCAATCCCATCTTGATACATGCACCGATTCCTCAAGTACTTGACTGCGTTCAGAAATCTTTTGTCATTGAATTAAAAATTTAAGTAATTTAGCACTAAAGCATGGTGAGTTGCTTGAAAGTCACCATGGTGATCTCAGATTAGAGGGACACTTATACCCATATTTTATCAAAGTTAATCTTGATAAGAGAAAAACTTCGAAGTTGATCACGTTCAGTATAGATGTATCCATATATCTCACTTGCATGCCATACCAGTGTCTCAACACTCCTTGGTTGCGAGGACAACCAACCAATATGGCATACAATGATCTATACTCGATAAATATTATTATCCTTAGTAACAACGTATCATTTGATCATGAACAATTTAAGAACTAAACAACAAATTCTCCTTTGTCGAATCTAGATAGTCCTAAGAACTTTATCATAATACATGAGTTCATTAGAAGATAATAGAATTTATGATAAAAAATATCAAAATAATTTTTATTAATTTATAATTTATATATAATTATAAATGTATAGTCTCATCGTCAACAGGCTGACGATTGGATTTGGAATACATTTTCAATATTTTGATCATCTTATCAAAATGTATGTTCCAACTCCGAGATGTCTGCTTCAATCCATAAATGGATCTCTAAAGCTTACACACCTTGGACTCATCTATGGATGTGAACCCCTCAGGTTGTATCATATACATCTCTTCGGTTAACTCTTCATTTAGGAAAGCTGGCTTTATATCCATTTGTCAGATCTCATAATCGTCCAGATGGACAGTTATCGCAAATATTATCTAAATAAATTTGAGCATTGCCATAGGAGAGAACGTCTCATCATAGTCAATACTATAATATTGACGATACCACTTGGCAACTAGTTAGACTTTATAAGTCTTTATCTTTTCGTCTGCACCTCTTTTTCTTTTGAAGATTCATTTACATCCAATGGGTTTAATCTCTTCGAGTGGGTCAACTAATGTCCACACATCGTTGATCTTCATGGACTCTATTGACGCAGAATCTGATCATCGTCGAAATCCGTTGGAGTGGAGGTCGATGAGGTCACCGTCGGGGATCTGCAAAATAAAGTTCCATCTGGAGCTGGGGGGTGGCTCCGGTAGGATCCTTCGACGATCAAGTCAGCTTCAGTCAACAGAAATGGAGTGCTCGGTAGAGTTTTCAAAAAGAGAAAAGGATTTTTAGAACCTGGCCTAAGTGTATCCGAAAGGTCCTTTTTATAGAGGGAGCTTGTTGTAACCGTCTTGATTAATGATTGTCGTAACTGTCCTGATCAATACCGATCGTTATTGCCAATCGTTATTGACTCGATAAATGCCGATCGTTTTTATCGTATAACCGTAGCAGGATCGCCTGCCGAAATCCATCATAAGAAGTTCGGCTTTCATGAAAGTTCGGCCATTGAGAAGCTCGTCCGCTGAAGAAGTCTGCAAGGAGTCTGGCTTCCGTAGAAGCCCGACTGCTGGAGAAGTTCGCAGGAAGTCCGACTTCCATAAAAGCTCGACTGCTGGAGGAGTTCAGTCGAGGGACTATTGTTGTGGAATTCAGCTGGCTGAAGGGTCGGCCATTTGAAGAGTTCGACCGCTGGGAGTTCGAAGGAGCTCGACCGCTTAGCAGTTCGGTCGGCTGTAATAGTTCGACCAAGACCCATCCACCGAAGTTCTTCCGTGGCTACTGGCCGCATCAAGCTGGGCACCGAACTTGACTTCAGCAGGAGCGGGGTTTATCCCCAACAGACTCTATTTCAGATTTCATGGTCTCAAGCCATTTCTCAGAATTGGATCTTTGCATAGCATCCATATAAGTGATCGGATCCTCATCATTCTCATCGAGTTCGATGGGATCACCATCCTAGACCAAGAAATCATAGTATCTATCTAGATGATGTGGTACTATACTAAATCATCTTAATGGTGTAGGTACACTAGGTTCCAAATTTGATCTAATCAAATTTGACTCAAGTTCAGCTATATGTGTTGATTTTTCCATCTATTGAACTTCATCAAGTTCAACCTTAGAGGCAACAATTTCTTCACTAAGAAACTTATTTTCTAAAAAAATTGCCTTCAAATTGATGAACACCTTTTGTTCTTCAGCATGGTAGAAATAGTAACCCTTACTTTCTTTGAGATATCCTATAAACACGCACTTATCAGACCGGGGTTCAAGCTTATTTGTATGCAAACGTTTGACATAGGTCGGACAACCCAAAACCCGTAGGTGAGAGAGTATAGACCTACGCCCAGTTCATATCTCATATGGAGTCTTTGCAACATATTTACTCGGTACATTGTTCAATATATAACATGCAGTCTCAAGAGCATAATCCTAAAATGAAACAGGCATAGTAGAAAATCTCATCATGGATCGAACTATGTCTAATAAGATTCGATTTCTTCTTTTCGATACACCATTATGCTGCGGTATTTCTGGAGGAGTTTACTGTTAGAAAATTTTATTCTCTCCTAGATATATCAAGAACTCACTAGATAAATATTCACCTCTTCGATCCAATCGAAGAGTTTTAATACTTTTTTCAATTTATTTTTCTACCTCACTTTGGAATCTTTTGAATATTTCAAATGAATCTGACTTATGTTTCATTAGATAAACATATTTGTAATTGGATAGATCATCTATGAAAGTAATAAAGTAGAAGTATCCACCTTTGGCACTTGTGCTCATTAGTCCACATACATCAGTATGTACTAGACCTAAGAGCTCAATAGCTCTCTCATCTTTTTTTAGTAAAAGATGACTTGATCATTTTACCAAAAAGATAAGATGCATAGATTAGAAGTGATTCATAATCATTAATTTTGAGAATTTTCTCTTGAGTCAACCTATTTATCCTATTTTTGTTTACGTGACCTAGCTTACAGTGCCATTGGTAGATATCAAAGATATTATTTAATCTAGGATATTTTCTAGAAGTATACATTACACTCATAGGCTGTGATAAAATGTAAATACCATTTTTTTGTTGTCCTTGCATTATTGTAATATCATTTATAATGATATCACAATAATTTTTCTTTATAGATAAATGATAACCATCTTTGGTCAAAAGACTAGCAGCGATTATATTCATCAGAAATAAAGGATAATAATGACATTCATTTAAAGAATTGATATTAGTATTAAGAATAAGTTGAACTATTCCCATAGCTAGAACTAGAATAGACCTTCCATCTCCAACATTCAGGAATCGCCCATTATTTTTAAATTTTTTACTAATTTAAAGTTCTTACAACATATTACAAATATGAACTAGACTTTCAATATCTAATACCCAAGTAGAAGTATCATAAATAAAAAAATTATAAGATATGATCATATAACATTCTTAATTAACAACTACTTGATCATCTCTCTTTTTTAGCCTATTGGGGTCATGAAAATCAAGATACTGAGGATAATTCCTCTTCTAATTCTCCTGCTTCTCACAGTGGAAGCATTTTGCCTGATCTAGGTTATTCTTAGACCTCATGTTTAAACTGAGCATAGAAGCTCCAACACGAACCACTTCATACTGCTGAACAACATTCAACTTTCGATACTTATTATCGAAGTTGGATCCCATAAGTTTTTCACTATCTAATAATGAATGGAGCAACTGCGGTTAGGGTTTAACTGCATAAAGGAGAACCAAAAGCCTAATTAGTAATTGATTCATTGAACCTAAAGATTTGGACTTTAACTAAAAGATTTCTTCTACTATTTTATTCGAACCAGTAGCCTCTACCTTCAATTTGAGAAATTGCCTTAATTTCTTAGTGGGTACTAGAATCCATATAAACTACATACAAGTCCAACTATGGTTGGTCAATCCATGTATATCTAAGGATAGGTTCATAACTAATTATTTTTTTAAATAATTTTTAATAATTTAATTTTATCCTAGATATTTTTTCAGTAGGCTAAAGCCTCCACTGAAAGTTTCGGTTAGGTCCAACCATTAACATGATCATACTTGCTCCATCTAACTAATGAATGATTAAGCCCAACTATAGTTAGTCAACCTAACCACCATTTAGAGAGATGCAGCCAAGAAATCATATTATGAATAATAATTTTATTAGCGGATAAGCACCAGGCTTATGGGCCTCTAATAATTATCCAACTAATTGACCCATTATCATTCACTTAATAGGAGGCTATGATCTAGTTATCACCATAACTATTTCATTTTAAGGATCTAATAATTTTAGAGGATTTAATTGATTTGATTTAAAGAGAGAAGATTAGATGAACCAACTTGTTATGATTCTCCTATTGGCTTCACTAAGTCAGTTTAAGAGAGACCATTAATAGGTTGGTCTAGAAGCACCTAAATTAGTCATACTGATTTACCTAGTTGACATGGATCATGTTGAATAGTCAAGTGATCCGATCAAAATATAATTTTATCAAGAGATTAGGTAAGTTTGATCAGTAGGAGGGTCTACCAAAGTTTGCCTTAAAAATCATCAGAAATAGTTAGATAAGTGGACTGCCAATTAAAGACCACAAGTCTGATTTATCTTAGATACTAACTGATTTAATTAGTTTCAATTAGATCAACCTAATAGTTCGTACTAGACCGTATAGCCAAGAATCAAGTCGATCTTGAGTCTCGTTAAAGACATAAACTTGACCAAGTACAACTATTGTAATTGATCTAGAGAATTCTTGACCTAATCTAAGATAATAATTGATTAAATTTAGTCAATTCTCTAATTAAGTTCACTCTTTAATCTAACCTTAGATCTAATCCAATTAATGAACCTAATCCCCACTAACCCATTTAACCCAATGTGTTATGATTTGTGTCTTAGGATCTTCAATTTATAATTTTAGATCCTAATCAAATAATTTTTTAATTTTTAATTAAGTTTTGGATTGAGGATTGGAATTTGGCTTTTCAAAAATAATTTTCATGTTTGTAAAATATTTTTACAATATGGTTCTATCAACCAAGTTGTATGTTTGATTCATAATCAATATGCAAGTAACATAAACATGAATCTACTTTAGATCTAATCTAAACCGGTTCATGTAATTGAAATAATTTCAACTTTAATCAATCATAAATTTTTTTAGATCAAATCTAACATATTTATGATGATTAAAATTAGATTAAAATATTTTTAATTAGATCATAAAATCTTTTAGATCTAATCTAAATTTTTATGATTAATATTTTAGATCAGCATATACTAGGATAATCTCTCCACTGTAAGGATAAACCTTACAGCAGGACAACCTTATAATCAGGCTATGCAATCTAAAACTTTTATTTTTAGATCTAAAATTATTTTAAATCTAATAAATCATAAATAAAATTAGATTATATCTAACAAATTTATGATCAAAGATAGATCTACACGAATTAGGATAACCTTTTCACTATAAGGGGTAAGCTTTATAGTAGGACAACCTTATAATCAGTTCGTGTGATCATTATTTTTAATTTTAGATTTAATAAATAGATTATAAATTAAATTTAATCTAAAAAAAATCTAAATATACATACATAATCATGTAATAATCAATCTGACTCTGATACCAATTAAAGAAATCAGATCTAAGATTTCAGGGCTAGATCTTAAAACTTTTTCAAGATCAGACAGCGAAAGATAAAAATTAATCAAAACTAATTTTAAATATTAAAAAAAATTTTAAATCTAGGATCTATTACATGATTATGATATATTATTAAATTAAAAATTAAAATATAAAAAAAAAATTAAAATATGTTGATCACATCAATATGTATATACATTACATCTAATGCAGGTATGAAAATAATAGATCAGATCTATTACCTGTATAAGTTAGACGTTCTAACTTATTGATCTAGGCTTGAGGATGGAGTTGCAAGCCATACATGCATGCAGCCTCTAAGAGTCATCCACACGAGCCCACGATCACGATCAGAAGTTCTGATGCAGGAAATTAGCACAGTATGCTAGTACTATGCTGATCCTTCTTTGATGGTCGATCAGATTTTTTTTTTTTGATTTGGAATCTTCCAAAAAGAAAAAGGAGGAGAGAAGGTTTCAGATATGAGACACTCTCAGAAAACTCAAAGAAAGAGGAAGAAAAGAGGTGAACAGAGTAATCCTAGAAGAAGACCCTCTTTTTCTTCTCTTTGCTCTCACCTAGATACTTAATTTGGTATCTATGGAACCCCAATGCCCAAGGACTCTCTCTCCCTGATTTTCACACACCCTAAAGCTCTCTCAATGGTTTGTAACATATCATAAAATTGGCTCAAAATTCATCCAAAATATATAGGAGAAGAGGAGTCTTTGTCTAGATCAAAAAGGGCAAGTCAAGGGGGACCCAACTCTTGGGTGCCCTCTCCAGAATTTTTTGGCATGGACTCACATGGAAATGTCTCCCAAAACCTTCTTTTCTTTGTCGAGAATATTAGAGAAAAAATAGGAAGGAGGACGACACAAAAGGGAGGAAGAGTTTTGGTTTTTCAAAACACTATCTTATAGGATTTGAAACCAAAATCAATTCCTACTTTGACTTGGTCCACTACCTAACTTTCATATGAGAAAGAGGGGAGAGAAGGGCGTGCATAAGAAGGCCTGGGAGAAAGGTATTTGTCACACAAAATAAGAGAGAAAGAGGGCATGGGGCATGAGGGGCTAAGATGGCGCAAGGTGGAATCTTGGTCTTACTAGGATTCCATCTATGACTTGGTCAAAGCGGTTTCTCAAACCAAATTAAATCAAAATTAAATAAATTAAATTAAATTAGACCCTAATCTAATTAAAAATTTAATTAAATTAGATTTAATTCTAATTTAATTTTTTAATCAAATTAGAAAATTGGGTTGACCCGAGTTCTAGTTGAATTAGGACTAGTTCTTTCTTGCATGTGGCTTATTTAATAAGCCAATTAGACTTGATCTAATCAAGTTCAAACTAAATCTAATTAAATTATATTTAATTAGACTTAATTTTAACCTTCTGACTTAATTAAATTAAACTAATTAGTAATCTAATTGCTAATCGATCCTCCTGCAATACTTATATTAGGTTAAACATCAATCGTATTGATTATTTAATCCTAGAATGATTCTTAATCATTGATCAACCATCCGATCAGATCGTGAGCTCTAATGTGTGTAACCTCATAGGTCTAAACCTAAGTTGGTAGCATAAAAATAGATTTCTATATCAATCGAAGTAACCATCTAGCAATGATATCCGACGGCCAGATAGGTCAAATGTATAGAACAACATCCTTAGAATCGATGTGGATATAGTTTTCATATAATTCATCCTCTTGACCAAAATGCTCATAGGATACCTTAGAGTTCAACTATCAACTCTGATCAGGTTGTCCACATTATATTTCAAAATATCAAATCCATTTGATGGATTATCCTAGCTAAGATTTTGCTATATTAAAATATAGTAATACATTCTTCTTCAACTCTTGGAGTGGTCAATTTCATCTTGATCATACTTTAACTTTACAAGTACTTGACTATGCTTAGAAGCCTTCCATTACTGGATTAGAAATTTAGTTAGTCCAGTACCAAAGCACGATGAGTTGCTTGTAAGTCACTAAGTCGATCTTAGGTCTAAGGGACACTTATACCTATATCCCATCAGAAATATTTTCGATAGCAGAATACTCTAAAGTTGATCATGTTCAATGATGATGTACCCATATATCTCACTTATATGCCATACCAGTGTTTCCATACTCCTTGGTTAAGAGGACAACCAACCTATATGGCATACAGCGACCTATGCTCGATAGACGCTATCATCCTAATTAATAGTCTATCATTTGATAGTGAATAGATTTAAAGACTAATCGATAAATTCACTCTTTATCGAAGCTAAATAGTTCTAAGAACTTCATCACAATAATGGAGTTCGTTAGAAAATGAATACTTTATGATGAAAAATATCAAAAATATATTTTATTTATTAATGAATTAATTATAAATATAATATAGTACAACCGTCAACAGACCGACGATTGACTTTAGAACACATTTTTCAACACTTATGTTTATTTTTTCTAAGATTGATAGAGAATTTAGAGCTTTTCTTTGGGGTCATGCATGGGACAAGCGTGCATTCCATCCTATTGCTTGAAATTAGGTATGTACTCCTAAATCATGTGGGGATCCAAGGTTTCAATTGTCAAATAAGCATCGCTTCCATTATTTGTGTAAATTAGCTGCTCAAATTATTTTGAATTCGCATTTATTTTGGGCACAGGTAGTTAAAGCTAAATATAAATTTACGGGATCTTAGTTTAACTATAAGTCTATAATTGTCCTAGAAATGTTTCTATCATTTGGAAAAAGATAGCTTGGGCTGGATCTCATTTGAAATTTCAGTTTCAATGGATGGTCGATATGGGTGCTACCATTAGAGTATATGAGGATCCTTGGATCACATCTATCCCTATTATAGCTTGGCCTACTTACATTAATATGGTTTCTATGAATGTAAATATGCATGTTTCTGAATTCATTACCACTGATAGAACTTAGAATTTGCAGGCTCTAGTGCAATATTTTTCTCCTGAATTGATTAAGAATACTTATACTATCCCTTTATCTCAAGGTATTTGGGATGATAGAGTAGTTTAGGATTCTTCTAATTAATACATGTTTCCTTGCATGATATGAAAAGGCTGTCTTATGCTAATGATGCTTCGCATTTGTAGATTGATTGTGCTTGGATTTGGTCCCTCAAATTGCCTATGCGAGTAAAAACTTTTCTCTAGAGACCGGTTTGACATAGGCTTCCTTGCAAAAAATTATTGGCCCACTATAAGATAATTCCCTTTGTAGATATTACTTGTGATCTTTGCACAGATCAAACTGAGGATTGTGCTTATCCTATTATTCATTGTTCTTATATTCAATTATATTGGTAGCAACTTTGCTACATGTATCGAGTGAATTTTTATCTTACTTCACTGTCGGATTTAAGTGAATACATTTCAAATAGCTTGGTAGTGATGGAACAAAGATCACTCTTGGCATATGCAGCTTGGCTGCTATGGTGGGCTTGCAATGAATGGATTTTTAATAACAACCAAATGATGATTGCTCAATTAATGCGCAAACTGATGGTTTTTGCTAAAGACTATGGTTGCTTGTATTCTTCATTTTTTCAAGTTCCGTGTCAGTACTGGGATAGCCAAATACAAAAGGAGACATTCTTTTGTCAACCTCATGTAGTGTCTTGGCTAACCCCTCCTATTGAGGTCATGAAAATTAATTTTGATGCACTGTAGTCGGTGATAGGGCATCTGCGGGATATGTGATTAGAAATCACAATGCTTTGTTACTATGTATCGAGGGTAAGGTACTTCCTCATCTTACTATCCCTTTTGTCGAATTATTAGCTGCTTGGTTTGCGATTCGTATTGCTATTTATGACTTGAAAGCTAATCATATTTGGGTGGAAGGGGATTCTACAACTGCTGTCTCTTGGCTAAGGAATCCTTTCTTGCATTCAATGAATTATATTCCTTATATTAATAATCTTTTATAGTGGAAATCAATGGTGACAATCTATAGGATATCTCACATTTGTAGAGAGGCGAATCAAGTTGCAGATTTTATGGCTAATCATGCATTGTAGGGAGATTTTTCATGGAATTATGAGGATGTTAATGATCATCATTGCAAATATCTTATTGTAGCTGGTGCTTATGGGGTCGGATATCTTCAATAAACTATTGCAGTGGGAGAAATGCATTGATCTCTTCCTCCTGATTCATTAGAGCCAAGATAACTAGAGCAAATCCATTTTATTGGGGATTCTATTGATGGATGATAGGATGTTGTATCAAATATATCAAAGGATAGGTGATACTTTGAAGGTTTGTTTGTACAAGATGTTGAATGCTCATCAAACAAAGAATTGCATATAGACTCAGAAAAGCAGAGGACAAACAAATGTAAAACAACATGGTGATATACGAGTGAAAAAATTTGAGTGGAAAAATCATGAGAAGCTGAAAAAAATTAGTGAAAGTGGAAAAATAATGTTCGAAAAAATAGAGAGAGGTGAAAAATTAGTGAATCAGCTAAGAGCTAAGGGGAAAAAGCAAAAAGAGCTTAGGAAAAAAAGGAAAAGTGCACTAAAATATTAAACAAATAGAGAGGAGAAAAGAGTGGAGAGTACTTATTTCTTTTTTACTTCATCTTCTGCAGGTTTTGGTGTCAACTTCTAGTTTTTTTATAACCAACATCACTATGGAGGTGAGTATATATCATATTTCTATTTCTCTTAAAATCCTGATGTTGCTGCTTGAATTATGCTTACATCACTTGGATTTCTACTTTACATTCTTCAATTGTTGCTGGGGGCTTATTTAGTATGTACAGTCATTGTGTTTGTATAGATTCTACTGGTCATGCATCATGCTCTTCTATGGGATTGATGATTTCTTCAATGTGCCATCCTACATTGTATACAACTGTAATAGAGATACGGGAGAAGAATAGAAAAAAAGGAAAGAAAAAGATAGGAAAAAAAAGAGAAAAGAAAGGGAAAAGAAAAAAAGAAAGAATAAATATTATTATGAAGAAAAAAAATGAAGGGAAAGAAAAAAAAAAGAAAGAAAAGGAAAAGAGAAAAGGAAATTTTCTTACCAACTTTTGCTGTTCTTCTTTGCAAGTTTCGTGCTCTTTCCCCTAATGTTGTCAGTGAACTTCTCATTTCCTCTGCATACTTCACATTGGTTCTTTACTTTTTCGTGTATGTTATGCAGAGAGTAATGGCGGTATCCAATATCCAGCTAACATTATGCTCTTTAAATTCAATGCTGCTGTATCAACTTTTAGTTTTGATCATATCAGGTTTCAGACACATGGAAAAATTAGTTCTATGTTATTCTGCTGCATATTATATCAGTGGGGTTTTCTGTGGGGAATCTGTTGTAATTATCAGCTCATTTAACACACGGGCTGGTAGGGATTATAATCTGTCAAATTCACTTCATATCGCTCTTTTTCAGGTGTTTAGTCAGGTTATGGACTGTAGCTACTCATCAACATGCCTGTATTGCCTCCTTCCATTCAATTTTACACTTCGAAGAACATCAACTTGCATTGGGTTTGTTTCTCACGAAGATGCTGTCCACTTGTCCACAGACTCCTTTGTATCAATCCCAGATTTTGGGCGTCTCGTGTCGAGTCTGTACATGGTTTATGCTTTTTGGGTTTCTATCATATTTGGGTCTTGTCTTTACCGTCCTTATTTCTTCTTTATTTAGGGGGTTCTGAAAGTAAGTTTAAAGAAGCTCCGGCTCCATCTTCATAGGATCGGAAATTAAGGGAGAAATTTTTTTTGAAAATGTCCCTAATGTTCTCATAATTTATCGCACGGTCGTTATTTTCCACGGTACATCACCCTGGATTTTTGAAAAAATTATGCACACAGGCCCCATTGCGACTGGCTACGGGAAACAACCGGTCGGGAATCTTAATCATTCATTTTTTAATCAAACGGTCTGTTTTTTTAACGGAAATGACGATTCCAGCCTTTTAGAGCACTTTGCCATATAACATTCGGTTCGTAAGTTTTTACCCTCCAAGAAGCGGCTCATAGAAGAAAAAATGCCAGGAAAGCAGGGGCACTTTCATCACACGAAGCTTAAACCCCGACTCCCCGTCTTGCTTCGGCGAGCGAAGGCGAAAGTGTTTTCGGTGCTGGCCTCGGAGACATAGCCTTGTACCGCAGCCATGGAAGAAGATCGAGCGGAAGCCGGAGCTGCGGCAATAGAGGAAACCCTAAAGGAAGAGCCCCCCGGCGGCGCCAGAGATGGAGACGGAGCCACCTCGGAGGCCGAGGGCAAGAACCCTAGCTCCTCCTCCTCCTCCGAGTCCGATGACGAAGCCGCGGAGGGCCTCCAGATAGAAACTCTAGAGGCCGCGCTCGCCGAGAATCCCTTGAACTACGAAGCTCATGTCCAGGTACCCCTTCCTCACCCTCTCTCTCTTTTGTTTTGCCTCGCCGCTGCTATTTGCTTGTTTTAGCGAATTGCAGCTCCTGTTTTCTTCCATCTCTTCACCGCCAAGGTTGTTGAAGAGTACATAGCTTGTAGATGAAATGATTTCTCCCATGTCGCATCTTTTTGAGGATAAGTATGAGCTTTTGGATATGTAATACAATGGGGGGTGGTGAGCTTGAAAAAGGAGATTGGCATGAACCCTTGTATGGAGTCAAAGCGGAAGCGTGACTGGGAGGTTTTATTGAGGAACCAAATGCGTTGATTGTTGCACTTTAAAATTTCATAGCCTTGGAGTATTAGTTGTGAAAATGAATTGCTTCGAAGCAATATTGCTCGGATAAGATGTTTATGCAGTCAGCTTAATGTAATATAATATGGAGGATCATACAGAAGCAATTTATCTAGTTATCGATTTAGATGGCGAAGCTTTGTCCAACGAAGCGTCTGGAACTCTCTACTTGAACCTCAAGTACTATACGTTGGTTTCATCATTGCTTACAAATGCTTCCAGAAATACATGCGCACAGGCATGCATTCATGCATGCATTTTTGCATTATTGAATTCATAACCTTTGCTTTCTTTCTTTTCGGTCAGTATATTCAATGCTTGAGGAAATCTGGACATGTGGAGAAGCTAAGACAAGCAAGAAATGCAATGAATGAGCGCTTTCCTCTAAGCCCGAAAATGTGGCAGGAGTGGACGAAAGATGAGATTTCATTAAGTGAAGGGTATGTGGTTATGCTTATTTAATCCTTTTTTTTTTTTTTGGGTTCATGTTCACCAATGCAGGCATGGCTAGTTTAAGGTCAGCATCATTATACATATATCCTGGTTATGCATACTACTGCTAAGTTAGTAAATATTTGTCTAGAGTTAATTATGTCCATTTTTATTGACAGCGAATAAGGCACATGGGTGAATAGGCCCCATCTGATGTTAATTGCATGGAGTTAATCAAGTCTTGAGAAGTGTTTCTTAGATAAATTCTGCGATGCATGTGAATTGTGTGCAGGCATCTACATTCTGAACTTTGTGCTATTATCTTCTTTAGAAGTAGTGTCCTAGTGGCCTAGTGTCGTCATTATTGAATAACATTACTTATCACTGGCATATGCTTGTGTATGAATATGGAATCATATAAATTATCTACAGAGTTGCACGTTCATGCATGGTCATGCACATTTAAACCTCTTAATTTACCTACTCTTTAGCGATAACTATGTCAGAGATCACATTCGTTATGCAATGTTTGATCACTTGATTCAGTTCTGAGACGTTCTTTATAGTTCACACTTTTCTCTCTTATGCATTGTGAATCACGACAGCCATCTACCCATATAAACGTCTAAATCAACCTTTTATGATAAATCAATATTTGACTGCCATATTCGGGGTGTGTAACTCATTGTTTATGTTTGCTTATGATGAAGCTGTTCCTTTGATAATTGACATCGTATTGCAAAAAATCCTAATTGTGCAATCTCTCCTTTTCCCTTCATTTCTTTTTCCCTCCTAGGTCACATTGCCATGATATGTAGCAAGCCTTTTGATTTTTCCAGTACTTGATCAAAACTTGTGCAATTGCTAACCTGTAGAGTTTTTAAAGAATTCAACAGTCTCAGTTGATTAAAAAAATGAACATGATTTTCGTGAATTTGTTTGCCAACAACTAAAAAATTAAGGAAGAAAATGATATGATTAGATTGCTTTAGTAAGTAATTGTTAAAAATATAATATATGCTATGACAATAGATGATCTTTCTGGAATATTAGTATATTCATTTCCTAAAGAAATTCTTAACATACTTTGTGGAGGAAAATTTTGTAGAAAGAGTTACATAGAGAATATCAGGTTGCTTCTCTATTTTATGTAATATTTTATCTGTGTAATCATTCCAATGTAACTTTTTTTTTCAAGAAAGAAAAACCTTCTCCTCATTAGTTTCATGTTTGCCATTGATGGTTAGTATATATGGATCAATTGATGCTTACTTTATGTCTTATTTGGTATACTTATGGTGTCTTCTGCGCCATACATTTTATGTTGTTTAGGATTTAGAAAGGGAATGGAAAGACATAAGGTAACATGATCGGAGATTGTGGAGAAAAGGATTGAGGCATATTTCATGTTGTTTGATCTTATTTTATTTGTATGGTGTGTCTCACTTTCAGTTGTGTTTTTTAGTTATTCCCATTAGCACCAGAAGCATCTTTATCACCTTAAACATGCATTTGCCAGAAAATTTATTTCATAAAATTATTGATACGAGCCATACATAAGTTTAATATTTAAACTATTAATTCTTAGTTGTAAAGTCAGTTTAACCTATGATAGGGTTTACTCGACTATGAGAAAGAAATGACCAAAAAAATCAAAAGAAAAGAACCATTTGATTCCTTAGCATTGGACACATTGAAGGTAAAAAAAGGTTTCTTTCCATATCCTCTGGTTGGCATGGAATTTAGGATACCTCTAATCATTGACAAAAAGAGTTACTCATGCATTACCAATGCAAGCATGGACTAGCTGATTCATGTCCATGATTCTCTTGCAAAATTTAGATACGTGATTCCATTTCAATGGTTCAGCTAATAAACTTCATGTTTAAAAAAACTCATGCCGGGTTGCTGGTAATTGTTTTTAGCATGGTACATCTTTCAAGTGATTGAGTGTCCTTAAGAAAATATTTCTATAAGGTAGTGCTACTCTCTTCTTCATACTTGCCAAGTCTACATAAATGGTAAATCAAAGAGTTAGCTAGGGTGACTCAAGTTACAAGTAAAGCTAACATGGTCCTCCTCATATTTGTCAGGATCATTCTGTGCTGCTTGCCTTAACTTCAGTAGTGTTTGCTTGGCTGAAGTGTGGGTCATTGGCATCCTCTTACCATGATCCTTGCACTTGTCACCTCATTGAGGCGCCCTTATAGTGCAAAATGTTTCTTGGGAGGTAGAAGCCATTTCTAGATTACCTAGATGTGAAGTTCTACCAAATTAATGCAACCTGAAAATGAGTAGTGTAAAATGTTTGATTGGCTTTCACATAAGTTGCTATAAGAAAGTTTCAGAAAATATAAACAATACATTTGATTAATAAAAGGACCAGTCTTGCTTTTTCATAAAATGTGTAAATAATCCTTAACAGTTGACATTATCTTTTTTTGGCTTTTTCATAGAGCATAGAAGCAACCAGAAAACCCTTTGTTTATTTGGTTCATGTCATAGTCATTTGTACTATTTGAAACTGTTTGCTTGGGGAAGCTTCATAAATTTCATAACATTGAGTATTTCCATTGTCATTATCATCTTGCACTCATGCTAAATTGGAAGGACCGAGGATATGGTAGTTGAGAACTTGAGATCATGTTGATGATTACTTATTCTGTCACTGCCAACCTCAAAAGATGCTATATTTGTCTTGGTGCAACAACAACCTTATGTTAGAGATGCATTGTTTTCCATATTCTTGGTATAGGGCAAAAGTTCAGAAGTGTTATTGTGGTGGGTTGGCTTCAGTTGGTGTCCCTTAGCATTGGCGTCCTCATTACCTTAGAGAATATGTTATAGGAAATCACAAACTTGTGAATGGAAATTAATTGACATCAACCTGTTTCAACCATTCTGTGGTCTAGTTCTTGCAAAAATGTCCTTGCATTGTGTTCCCATTTTAGTTCTTTCTTTCTTTCTTTTCCGTTTATTTCTTTGGGTTTTTTTTTTTTTGGGGGGGGGGGTGTTGGTTATCTAGAAGGGCACTCCTTAAAACAAACATATATATCTTTATGTAGCTAACTTTTAGGATGCAAGATGTTTGTGGACTTTATATCAAGTTTATAAATCCGGTGGGATGTGGGTGTGTCCTAGTTTTTCCATGGAACGGGATGCCCCATGGTCCCTCCTTATCTTGACGACAGTTCTAGTCGAGAGTCCTATAGGTACTCTCCATCTCTCTCCCCTTCTTTTCTTTTTCTTTCTTTCCTTCATTTTTCCTAACTTTCCTTTCTTTTCTTTTCCTTCTTCTTTCTTTTTCTTATCGCTTTGCTTCTTTCATTTTTCTTCTTGTTTCTCCTTCCTTTCTTCCTTCTTTTCTTCCTTTCATTCTTTTCTTCTCCTTTCCTTTCTTTCTTTCTTTTTTCTTCTTCTTTCCTTTCACTTTTCGTTTTCTTCATCTTTTCTTACTTCGTTTCTTTCCTTTGTCTTCTGCTTTCCCTACATGGATGGGTTTCGTAGTCTCGACCGTATCCTTGTTTTGTTCTCTTAGGAATGTGACGAGACAACCAGGTTGCCCCTTGTGCTGCTGGGACTTAAAACCTTGCTTTATCTATCTCAAAATTGAGTCCAAGACCAATTCTTAAAGAGTTGATGTCAAATTGACAATCATCCATAAAGATGTACTCAATCATTAATGGCAGTGATCTTAGAACCGTCCTGAACCGGGCGGTTTGTAGCATGTCGAACTAGACCGGCTAGGAACCGAGACGGTTCCGGCGTGAAAAATGGTGCATGCCGGTGCTGAGGAAGAAAGAGAGAAAAACAGAGGCAGAGAGAGAGGAGAGGGAGAGAGAAGAGGATGTCGTCAAAAGCCGGCGGTAGCCCTCTGCGGCCTCGAAGGGTGGTGGATGCCACGGCAGCTCGGATCGCCCGATAGGGCTGCTGCAACGAGCCAGAAAGAGAGAGAGAGAGAGGGAGACCATTGTAGATGGGAGGATGGAACGGCGGAGAGGTTGCCGAAGGATTCTAGGTGGCTGCCGTGGCCACTAGGCGGCGGAAGTGGTGCGGACGGCGTCGCGGTCATGGAACAGGCGTGGCCCTTTTTTTAAAAATGAAGAATAATAGTGAAGTCAGTAAACCATTTATCGGTTTCATTGTTTAAAAGTTTTTTTTAAAAAACTAAAATCAGTGATTGCTGGCTTCATTTTTTGAATTTTTTTAAAAAAATCTATTAAATAGTAAAGCCAGCAAACCATTTGCTGACTTCACTTAAGTTTTTGTTTTTTTTAAAAAAATCCATGAAATAAGGGCGTTGCTCTTGTTTCATGCCCGTGGTGCCGCGCGCATGGACTGCACCATCCGGCGGCCAGCCAGAGGCTATCCGACAGGCCCTTCGGCTCCTTCCTCCCTCTTTTCTTTCTTCCTCTCTCTCTCTTTCTTTCTTTTCCTCTTCCTGGTTTCCTTCCTTTCCTTGTTTCAGTTCACGTTGGTCTGATCTGATACACAACCGTATTGGACCGTGCTACCGGTCAACCGGAACGGTCACTGGTACCGGAATTGAAAACCTTGATTCATGGAGTCTTCTTGACCTAAGAGTTGTATTCTAAAGCTGACCCCACTTGGATGGGGAAGGCTTGAATGATGTAGATAATGATGTTGAACTTTGATGGGGAAAGGCTTGAAGATCTGTTTCACATGCATTAGCATTTCTGTACCAAACAATCAAAAACTCCATATAGAAATATTTACAAATGATAAATTAAGAAAAAACACATTTCTGTGTTTTATACTCTTTTTTTTTTGCATGAATCAGCAAATGACCTTTAAAATATTGGGTCAAAGAATTAGAAGGATAAATTCAATTAGTTGAAAGACATAAATTGCACATTTTTATTCTCGCAGAAGAGGGTGAAAAATTGTTTAAGTGAGAAATATCTGAAGAATTATAGATGTGGATTGTCCTGTCAACGTGGTTATAATTCCTCTAGCCCTTACTAGACTGCCATTGACATGCTCAACTGATTCTCTGTTGATTTCCCTTTTAATGGGGCCACTTTTTCTTCCGGCATAGGGATAGGGAAGTTTATAGCCTCATGCCAGTGGCAGTATTTTTTGCTGCTTTTGTTTTATTTAGATGCTCCTCCATGTTTCTTGGTATCCTAAACCTTACTGCCTGGCTGTTCTAATCATCTTGCCGAAAGCTCATGTATTTCATGAAATCTTGGTGGCCTGCATTCATGCAATACCCCAAAGGCATTAATTTTCATATGTGCTGTAATTCTATCGAATATATTTTCCCTATTTGCATGAGTCACATGTTTACCCATGCCTTTCATTTGAGTATAGTGATTTTTAATCAATCCCAAAAATTGACAACAATTGTTGCCTTGTTTACAGTTTATGGCTTAGATATTTGCATTCCCATTAGATATTTGCATTTCCAAGAACATTAACAAGTGCACCATGGAAATGGTTCTCTGTTGGCACCTGGGTGTCCTCATTCCTTTTCGCTTCAATTGCTTTGACTGATGAGTGCACATGTGAAGGCTCTTTGGCTGTCTATTACATGCTCTATGTGCGTGTGCATGCGCGCGCGCGCATGCTGCTTCATTGAGAGAATGGAGGACAGAAAGAAAGCCACTTGCTTTTTTAAGTAATTACATTTCAAACTTTATCTATGTTGAATTTAACAATATATATATATATATATATATATATATATATATATATATATATATATATATATATATATATATATATAATATATATATATATATATATATTGTATAAGGGTACTTGCTTTAATGAAGTAGCTCTTAATTTTCTTAATTTATAGAAATGTTTTCATACATGCTTTCCCTTTTGACATAAGATGTGAATCATCAAAATCATATTGTGTATGCATTGTCTTGTTGAGCTGCATATATCTTAATCATTTTTCCCCCAAAGAATGATCTGTATTTTTTGGGTGCTGTAGTTTGGAAGCATTCACTGAAATTGAGAAGCTGTATGAACGTGGCGTGCAAGAATATTTGGTAGGTTTCAATTACCACACAGAATATGGAAAACTTGATTTAATAATCAAGATGAGTATGTGGTGATTGGTTTTGGCTATCTTTTAAATGCAGTCTGTCCCTCTATGGTATGATTACATTAATTTTGTTCAAGAACACAATCAATCAGTGTCTCAATGTTCTCCATCTGGTATCTCGAAGATGAGAAATTTATTCGAGCGTGCTCTTACTGCTGCTGGGTTGCATATTGTTGAAGGCAACAAGATTTGGGAAGCATACAGAGAATTTGAGCAAGCTATCCTTCTAACTATTGATGATAATGACAATGAGGTCAGAGCATGCAATCTGAATTTGGGCTTCTATGTTATTGACATGTTATATTAGAGAATTTGAGCATTATAAACCCTTCATATCACTCTTTATTTCTGTCTATTTTCTTCTTTTGTTCAGGAGAAAGCAAAACAAGTTCAGCGAATACGTGCTTTATTCCATCGCCAATTATCTGTTCCTTTGGTTGATTTAAGATCAACACTTATGGATTGCAAGTTTTGGGAAGGTGAACAAGGGAATGTCAATGACATCAACTCTGAATTTGATGGGATTCCATCAAATGTGATCACTTCCTATCAAAAAGCCATTGAAATGTACAATGCTCGTAAGCAATATGAAGACCAATTGTCTAATCCTGATACATCTGACACTGATAGACTTCAACAGTTTAAGGTATGGTAACACTGCTTAATACAACAATAGATTTCACTTTTCATATCTGATTGTTTGTTTTCTTTCTTTCTTTTTTTTTCCACTTTTTGTAACTCCTCCCATTATTTGTTCTTTACATTTGTAAAGCTGCTTCCATTTTCTTCTATTTCTAATATTGTTTTATGCAGTTTGTTCTTCTTGATACTTACATAACTATTAACTACAGTAGAATGGAACAAAACCTTGATACTAGCACCTGCTTTGTTAATTGTGCACCATTTAATTAGATATTCTAGGGATGGTGCTAATATTATTTTTAAACGAAATGGGAAGGGCACATAGGCTGGTACTTATATCAGGGGATTTAACTACACAGAAAGGTAACTAAGCAGGTCAAAGACAGTCTGCCATTGAAATAACAGAGTCTATGAAAGGTTCCTGTTGAATATGTTTTGTCTAGTTTTCTTAATTCCTGTATTAGTTTAATGCTATGCAAATCAGCCAGTCAGCTGCTTGCACGTTATAACAGACCCCTCAGTTGCTCCTTACCTGAGAATTCCTTGATTTTCCCATTTGCATGGCCTGCGATGCTGTTTGTAAGATCAAGTGCAGAATCTTTGACATGTAATTCTTGATATCAAAGCTCTGCTCTAAGTATTCTTTTGGCTGTAATAGTTTAAACAAGGGCACTTGGTCTCCATACAATGTTTTCTCCCTACCCAAAACACATAAACGTATATAGATCTTTTATTGAAGGAAACCTTTTTCGGGCTTATCAGGATAAAGGAAAGCCAGAAATTTTACAGTGTTCATACCTGATATGAGGTATAAGTATTTGATGGTCTAGTTGGGCAGAGCAATATGTTGACAGTGCAGTATGTTGGACTTTTCATGGTCTAGTTGGGGGTGGGCAGATTTGGGTCGAGGAGTCCCAACCAGATGTTCGGTTTGCAGATGTTTTTTTAACTTGACCCAACCTGATCTGACCATTGCCACTTGTAGGTTTAGTCGTGCTATTTAACATGATCAAAATATAACAACTACGAAATATTAATTTTTGTTATTCCCCTCATCATTGCTTACATTAAGTATATGGGTAGTGGTTCCTCTCTTGTCTGTCTTTTATATTATTTTTTGTGGTTGTTCTAGGATTCAAGTGTCTGTCAATAAAGAGAGCCCAGTGGGTGATGAGAGGTAGCCCTTGGTAGAGACAGATTGAGAAATCAGGATTTGTTATGGTGACCAAAATAGGAGGGGTAAGGTGTGCTGGTTATGGTTTTGATTATTGTTCTATTTACTTCAAGTTTTTACTGGAACCTCTATGGCTGCTAACCTCTGTCTCTGCATATCTTCCTTTTTCTTTTTCTTCTGTGGAGAATTGGTAATGTAGTTTTTAGCACAGGTTACAGAGCAAGGATACTCTAGAAATAATTTATAGACGTGTTGAAAGACACCTAACAGCAGTTTCTGCTAAAGGATAACTTAGTTAACTAGTCGAAGACCTGCACATTGCATGGGGTGGATAATTATGGCCTATAATTATTAAATTTTTTTAATAATAAATATTCATAATAAATATTCTTTAGTTTTTTTAAATATTTTATTTTATTTTATTTATTATTATTATTATATGTATTATATTTTTTTATTATTTTATAAAATAATATTTTATTATTTTTTCTTTTACTTCTTTCTTCCTATTCTCGTATCTTTTCCGTGCCCACTGGTGCTGCCCCATCCCATGCCGCCCCACTACGGCTCTTCTTTTCTCTCAGCAAATGCTAATTCCAATCGCACCCTCGTCCCCTTTCTTCTTCTCATCATCTTCTCCATGCCCACCCCTGCCGCCCCAACCCCCCTGCTACCCCACCACCACTCCCTTTCTCTTTTGGCAAATGTCGCTCCCGATCGCACCCCCCGGTGCCTCTGTTAATACCGCTACTTCTAGTGCCACCACTAAAGAAAGAGAGAACTCTCTCTTCTTTTCTTTTCATTTTTATTTTATTTTCTTTCTTTTTTTCCTTTTCTCTTCTTTTTCTTTTTCTTCTTTTTTTCTTTTTACAGAATAATATTTTATGACTTTTTTTTCTTCTTACTTCCTATTCTCATATCTTCTCCACGCCTGTCGGTGCCGCGCCATCCCCACCCCCTACCGTCCCACGACGTCTCCTCTTTTCTCTTGACAAACACTGATCTCGATCGCACTCTTGCCTCCCCTTCTTCTCATACCTTCTCCGCATCCATCGGTGCCGCCCCACCACCGCTTCTCTTCTCTCTCAGCAAACGCCGATCTCGATTGTGCCCCCTAACGTCCTTGCTGATACCGCCGCCCCTCGTGCCACCACTGAAGGAAGAGAGAGAAACCCTCTCTCTTCTTTTTTTTTTTTTGTCTTTTCTTCCTTTTTCTCTTCTTTTTCTTTTTTTTCCTCTTCTTTTTCTTTTTTTTCTTTTTTTTCTTCCCGTGGGTCTTAGATCGAAACAGGGGATCCTTTAGGTCTTTGTTTGATCCCCCAAATCGGAGGCACGACCACATGGTAGTGGCCGGCGATAACTGGATCGGCCTCGGCGTAGCCCAGAGAACGTAGACCGGTGGCTAACAGTAACCACTGACGCTGAAAAAATCGAGAAAGAGGGGCAGAACCAAGGAAGAAAAATAGGAGATTTTCAAATAAATTTTCTCCAGCGAATTAGTGATCGGTGGCGATGTCTAGCATGATGGGAAGGAAGGGAAAAGAGGGGAGAAGGAGAGTTGAGCTTACCTTAGGCTTCGGTGATGTCTCTACTCTGAATTCTTGACGGACACTGCAAAGGGCTCTAAGAAAAAACTTTGGCGATTCTCACCGAATTTGACCTTAGATCTTGATGGGAATGAGAGGGAAGACATCTTCCTTTTAAATAGAGCTGGATGGGGGGAGCTTAACTCCTCGATGATGGTTTTTGACTCTGTTTGAGAGTCGGTCGGGAGGAGACGAAGACTTCCACTGGGAGTCTTCTAATTTCTTTTTTTAAATAAATTTTGTGCTTGATATTCGTGCATGGAAAGCCAGAGCTCGACATGTGGTGCGTTGGGAGGGTTTTGGTTTCCTAAGTTGGCAACACCATAGTACTCCACAGAGTATTGTTTTACATATATATGATATATGATGATATATGATTATTTCCTATAGCAATGGCATATTAGTGTCATGAATTGACATGACGTGACACGCGACCCGGTCTGCTTGTCACCACCCCCGAAGTCCCAAATCATGCAGGTCATTCCTCTTGTCCCCCTTTCCTCTTTCAATCACAACCAACCCCAACACACACCCCCATCCACACCACCATCACCCCCCCATCCCACCGCCTTCTCCCTATACGCTCCCTCTTAGATCCGAAAGCTGCCAGATCTCAGCACCCTGTTGGCCAAACATCCATGTCGACATCCCCACTGCGGTAACTGACTTTCGGTGGCTACTGCCAGAGCCTCTCCTTGCCGTATTTTACCATTGGTGTCATTAGTGAGGTAACATCCATCCATGTCCCCATTCCCTTCTTTCTATCACGTGGACGGCATGTGCCTCCAAGGCCATTTAGTCCTTCCTTCCTGATATCCATGGCATTGCTGATGGTTTCCGACTCTGTTCGAGAGTCGATCGGGAGGAGAAGAAGACTCTTGCTGGGAGTCTTCTGATATATTTTTTTTAATTTTATTTTTTATGCTTTGATATCCATGCATGGGAAGCCAAAGCTCGACACGTGGCATGTTGGGAGGGTTTTGGCTTCACGAGTTGGCAACACTAACACTACAATACTCCTCCACAACGTATTGTTATATATATATATATATATATATATATATATATATATATATATATATATGATTAGAGGTTCTGCTGAACTTTTACATCCTTTGCAAGATGAGTTTAACTTTGTTCCATGTGATGCATGCCAGCCAGTGTCTTTTTATAAATTGGTACATTCAATATGGATTTGGCGTATCATTTTCTTGATTCTTTTTTTTGAAATTCATTCTAATATTTCATTCAGTTATTCCTGCTGATAGATAAAACCATATTGTTCAGAAAATCTGATGGACTTGCATGCTTCATGGAATGATTCTATAGGAAAGCTCAACTATGCAGCATGGATTTGAGCATGCTTCCATTCAGAGTAAGATGAAAAAGGTGATGACCTAAAGAAGCCCTAGGATTTGATGTTGGTACTTAAAAAGTTAATCCAGAGATTTTCTTTTGAAGCATGACTGGTAAAGAATAGACAATGGAGTGTAGAAATGATAAAAGTGAGATGTGCAACCGGATGACAATTTGTAATACAAGTGTTGTCGATTGGGTACTTGGGTGGCATAATAATGAAAGATGGTTGCCTTAAGGGAATGTGATGGTGAAATAACAAGGTGCAACAATTGTCAAGAAAACGTGGATATGCTTTCGGATATTCTGAGAAGCTGAGAAGGTATACGAGAGGTTATAAAGTGGTTATGAGAGGCTGAAAAGGTATATCATGACTAAGTAGTAGTACTAGTAGTATATTGCAGTAGATACAGTAGATAAGGCAAAAAAGAGAAAGAAAGAGATATAATACAAGTTGGTTAAGTTGAGAAAAGGTTAAACTAAGGTTATGAGTTATATAAATTGCATTATCAATCAAGATTTTATTAGGTAAGCTGAGATGATGCATGAAGAGATTGCTACCATAATTATTTGATAGGAACATGACTGGGGGTTGAAGTTTGGAAGGGGAGCTTGGTGGAAGGGAGATGTCTGACTGGAAAAGTGTTCAGATTCAATTTATGATAGTCAAAGAGGTGATTTACAAAAATATTAGATGTTAAACTATCAAACTTTTGTGCCATGAAAATGACTAAGGCAAATAGTGGTAAAACTAGGGTGGATGAGAGACCTATCAGCAACCAATATGTTTTCATTCCATGTAGGTAGCTGTTGGCACAACATTCCTGCTCAGGCAATTGGTGAGAAAATATAGATTAAAAATTATAGATGCATGCTGAATTTTTCAGTGATGGGTTGTGTTGGTGCAGAATTTGGTTGACACCGGATCAAGCTAAAGTCGAGGAAGACGAGGTCGTCACCGATGACCTGCAAAACAAAGTTCCATCCGGAGTCGGTGGTGGCGGCTCCGGTAGGACCCTTCGACGATCAAGTCAGCTTTTCTGGCCAATAAAAATGGAGTGCTCAGGAAAGAATTCGGTAGAGTTTTGGGAAAGAGAAGAGAGCTTAGATAAAACGTATCTAGAGGGTCTCTTTTTATAGACGGAGTTTGTTGTAACTGTCTAGTAGTGGGGTTGCCTGTAGCAGACTGATAAATGACAGTCGTAATCATCCTGATAAATGCCAATCATAATCGTCTTGATAAATGACCATCGTAACTGTCCTGATAAATGACAATTGTAACCGTTCAGTAGTGGGATTGTCTGTAGAAATTTATCTGAAGGAAAAGTCTGGAAGGAGTTCGGCTCCTATAGGAATCCGACTGAAGGAGAAGTCCGGAAGGAGTTTGGCTCCTAGAGAAATCCGACTGCTGGAGGAGTTCGGAAGGAGTTCGGTTCTTGGAGAAATCCGACTGCTGGAGTAATCTGAAAGAAGTTCGGCTCCTGAAGAAATTCGATTGAAGGAGCTCGGTAGGAGTTCGGCCGCTGGAGGAAGTTTGAGTGCTTAAAGAAGTTCGACTGGGGTTCGGCCACTGGAGTGAGTCCGGAATAGGTTCGGTCGTTGGAGGAGAATTTTCGATTGAAGCTCTTCTGTGATTACCGGTTGCATTAGGCTAGGCATCATATTGGACTTCGATGGGAGCGGGGTTTATCCCCAACAATAGTCCCTCCACTCTCGAGTTCGAAATTCGAAGGAAGAAAGTACAAAAAAAGGCGACCGCCGAAGTTCCTTTCCGGGCTCTGCACCCGTTGGGGTTGAAGCTCGGGGGAGACCTTTTCTCTAGACGAGGTTGACGTCGAAGTTGAAGCTCGGGGGAGATCTTATCTTCAACCGAGGTTGAAGTTGAAGTTGAGGCTCGGGGGAGATCTTGCCTCCAGTCGAGGTTATCGTTGAAAGAAAGCTCGGGGGAGATCGTCTCCAATCGAGGTTGAAGGAAATCTTATCTCCTATTGTTGTTGGACACAGTGGGATCGTTGTCGGGGCCTTCCCTCTCATTCCATCTAAAATGAACGAGGTCTTCGGCTTTGTTCACGTTAGGACGAGGTTCTCCTCCTGTTCCTAACAGACTGTGGGGGCACATAAGGATCGTTGTCAGGACCTCTCCTCCCATCTTGTCTAAAATGAATGAGGCCTTCGACTTTGCTCACGTTAGGATGAGGTTCTCCTCTGTTCCTAATAGGCTGTGGGGGCACATAAGGACCGTTGTAAGGGCCTCTTCCCCATCTCGTCTAAAATGAATGAGGTTTTCGATTTTGCTCACATTAGGACGAGGTTCTCCTTCTATTCCTAACGGACTGTGAGGGTACATAAGGATCATTATAAGGGCCTCTCCCCCATCTTGTCTAAGATCTTGTGAGTTATGCTGCTCACTGAAGGCAACGATCCGCGCTGATGGGAGTTTAAGCTCGATTGGGATGACTGTCTCCGTTCCAAAGGCTAAGACGAACGGTGTTTCCCCAGTTGGTAGTCTTTGAGTAGTTTGGTACGTTCAGAGGACGTTGTAAAGTTCGTCCACCCAGACCCCCTTCGCTCTGTCGAGCCTTATCTTGATGCCTTGCAACAGGGTTTGGTTGGTCACCTCAGCTTCCCCATTTGCCTGTAGGTGAGCTACTAACGTGAAATAATGGGAGATGTTTAGATCTTTGTAGAACTCAGCGAATCTCATCCCAGTGAACTGTCGTCCATTATCTGTTATGAGAGTTCAGGGCAGACCAAACCGACAGACGATTGACTTTCAGACGAAGTCCTGCACCTTGGCCTCGGTGATTTTTGTTAGTGGTTCGGCTTTGACCCATATGGTGAAGTAGTCGATCGCAATCAGGAGAAACTTCTGTTGTTCGGATGCCGTTGGGAAAGGGCCAAGTATATCCATTCCCCACTGCGCAAATGGCCAAGGTGCGCTTAGTGGAGTAAGCTCGAAGGTCGGCTGTCTTTGTATGTTTGCATTTTTCTAACAGCGGTCACATTTCTTGACGTATTATATAGAATCATAGTACAAGGTCGGCCAATAGAATCCTTGCCGAAGTAGTTTTTGTGATAGAGATCTGGCTCCTATATGATTTTCACAAATTTTCTCGTGCACTTTCCATAATGCGAAGTCGGCCTTTGAAGATCGAAGACATTTTAATAGTGGTAGCGAATACGACCTTTTATATAATTTGTCCTCATATAAAACGTACTGTGAGGTTTGATTTATGAGTTTCTGAGCTTGTTTCGGATCACAAGGAATAACTCTCTCTTTGAGATAGGCAACTAACGGATCAATCCAGTCGGCTCGAGCTCTGTCTGCATAGTGAGCTGCGATTCTTCTGAGTTTGGATATTTTAGAGTTTCAAAAAATACTTCATTGGACAGTTCGGCTGGGGCTGAAGTTGCCAATTTAGAAAGGAGGTCAGCTCTCGTATTTTCTGCCCTCGAAATCTGTCGAATGCCAAAACTGCCGAAGGTTAGAGTCAAATCCTTTACTTTCTTAAGATATTTCATCATACTTTCTTTCCGTGCTTCATAGTTGCCACTAACTTGGTCGACCACTAATTGAAAATTGCTATAGACTTGAAGCCGATCTACTTTTAATTCCTTTGCTATTTTTAATCCGGCAATCAGTGCTTCATATTCAGCCCTATTATTAGTTGCAAGGAATTCGAAGCGTAGCGCGCACTGGCGACGACTTCCTTGGGGTTGACTAAAACTAACCCCGCACCTGCTCTAATGGAGTTGGATGAACCATTCACGTAAAGGGTCCAAAAATCTTCGGAAAGGTCGGCACTTTCTTCAGAGAGGCTCGGCTGCAACCATGGGATGCCGATCTCGTTCTGCTTAAGCTCGGCTTCATCTAGAATGGTACATTCAACTATAAAGTCGGCCAGTGCTTGAGCCTTGATTGCTGGTCGAGGTTGGTAGTTGATGTCAAACTCTGTTAATTCAATGGCTCATTTTGCAATTCTTCAGGAAGCATCCGTTTGATGAAGGATTGCTCTGATCGGCTGATCAGTAAGAAGCGTTATAACATGTCCCTAGAAGTAAGGTCGAAGTCTTCTTACTGCAATTAGAAGAGCATAAGTCAATTTTTTCAACTTTGTATATCTAGTCTCGACATCTCTTAGGATCCGACTTATATAGTAGATTGGTCGCTGCACTTTCGCCTCTTCTTTGACCAGGACCACCGCTAGCACCACAGGAGAGACCACGAGGTAGAGAAACAGTTCCTCTCCTGATTCGGGTTTGGCTAGTAGGGGCGAACTGAGGTAGTTCTTAAGCTTGTCGAATGTCTTTTGGCATTCTTGCGTCCAGCGAAAATCTTTCGGCTTTCTGAGAATTTGGAAAAAGGGCATGCAGCGTTCGGCCGATCTAGAGACAAAATGATTCAAAGACGCCACCTTTCCAGTCAGGTGCTGAACTTTCATAATAGACTTCGGAGCGGTCATCTTCTGGATAGCTCGAATTTTTTCCGGGTTTGCCTCGATCCCTCATCTTGAGACCATGAATTCCAAAAATTTTTCTGAGGCTATCCCAAAGGCGCACTTGGTTGGATTCAGCTTTATCTTGTATTTTCTGAGCGTATCGAAAGTCTCTTCAAGGTCGACAATATGATTGACAGTCTTTCGGCTTTTGACCAGCATGTCATCGACGTAAACCTCCATATTGCGGCCGATCTGCTTCTTGAAGATTTTATTGACTAAGCGCTGATAAGTCGCGCCTGCATTTTTAAGCCCGAATGGCATGATCTTGTAGCAGTAAAGACCACGGTTAGTAATAAAAGTAGTCTTCTCGTCCTCCGGTGCCATCCGAATTTGATTGTAGCCAGAGAAGGCGTCCATAAAAGTGAGGAGCTCGTAGTCTGAAGTCGCATCCACCAGTTGATCGATTTTGAGCAAAGAGTAGCTATCTTTTGGGCAGGCTTTGTTTAGCTTCTTAAAGTCGATGCACATCCTCCACTTGCCGTTGGTTTTCTTGACCAGAACCACATTAGAAATCCAAGTCGGATAGCTGACTTTTCGGATAAATTCGGCGTTGAGAAGCTTGTCAACTTCTTCTGCTATTACCTTCTACCTTTCTAGTGCATGACCTTGAATTCTTTCTTTCACTGATCGATATTTGGGGTCAATGGCCAGCCGATGTTCTATAACCTCGGCGTCGATCCCAGGCATATCTATCGGAACCCAGGCGAAGACGTCGGCATTCCTCCGTAAGAAGGCGATGAGCTGCTTCCGAACTTCATCTTTCAGATTGGAGCCAATTTGCACCGTATGCTCCACGTTTCCGTCATTCAGAGGGATGGTCACAAGATCTTCTAAGGGCTCGTCCTGTTCTTTTGCAAAGTCATCGCGGACATCTAGCCCGTCAAGAGGACAAGGGTCGAACTGTGCTTTCTTTTGCAGGGCAATTGAGTAGCAGTGTCTTGACAGAGCTTGATCTCCCCTGACCTCTCCAATCCCGTAACTTGTCGGGAACTTCAGCTTCAAATAATAAGTGGACACCACTATCTGAAGTGCATTTAAACTAGGTCGGCCGAGAATTGCGTTGTAAGTGGAGGGAACCTTTATTATTAGGAAATCCATCTGAGCTCTGCATTATTTTGGATATTGTCCGGCAGTCACAGCTAGAGTCATTATACCTTCAATTGGTACTGCAGCGCCAGCGAAGCCTACTAGGGAAAAGTTTATTGGTCCAAACTGACTATTAGATTTTGACATTTTGGAGAAAGCATCATAAAATAAGATGTCAGTCGAACTTTCATTATCGACTAGGATGCGACGTACATTATAGTCTGCTATATTTAAAGAGACTACAACCGCATTATTGTGCAGGAATTGTACTCCCCGTGCATCTTTCTTGATGAAAGTTATGGGTTCTTCAGCCCTCCATCTTTCACCGATCCCTCATATCCGTTGCCTCTTCTCGTCGAAGTCCCTCAGAGATAGTGTTGATGATGCTGAGAGGTGGCCGATCTTCTTGTTGTTCCTCAGTAGTTTAGGCTGTGGTAGTGCCCTCAGCCGATCTTCTCTTACTTCAAGCCGACGTTTGAGGAATCGATCCAGTTGACCTCTCCTGATGAGCTCCTCAATTTCGTCTTGGAGTTGAATGCATTCTTCAGTATCGTGGCCGTGGTCACGATGGTAGAGACAGTATTTGTTAGGATTGCGCTTGTCGGGATGAGTGCGCATCCTTTTTAGCTTCGGCAGTTGCTCCTTGATCTCCATCAATACTTGCATTTTTGGAGCATTGAGGGGGGCGTAATTGTGAAACCTTCTGGGAGGGGAGAACTTCGTCGTGCTCTTCTATCGGGGCTTCTTTGACGACGAGTTCGAGGAGTTCGGACTCGCTTGTGCTCGGAGGGAGTTTGTAAGCATGGTCGAACTTTATTCGGCCCACTATTAAATGCGGATTTATTAAATTCTCCTGCCTGTCGCTCTCCTACAGCTTCCTCATCCTTCAATTTGAAAGTTTCTTCTGCTCGGGCATATCCTTCAGCCTAAGCTAGCAGATCGGCAAAGTTCCTGGGGTACTTCTTCTCCAAGGAGAACAACAAATCATTTTTTTGAAAGCCGCCCTTGAGTGTGACTATTACAACAGACTGATTCAGATTTCAGACCTCCAATGCAGCAACATTAAATCGGGTGACATAAGTTCGGATAGATTTTTCCTCTTGCTTGATATGCATCAGAAAATTTGAACCTCGGTGCGGACGTCGGCTGCTGACGAAGTGAGCCGCAAACTGATGGCTCATCTGGTCAAATGAGAAGATCGTACCTGGCTTCAATGTCGAGTACTAGTTTCTTGCTGCTCTCTTTAAGGTGGACGAAAAAGTTCGGCATAAGATGGCGTCTAATGCGCCATGGAGCAGCATCATGGTCTAGAAGGCCTCAAGGTGATCGATTGGATCAGAGGTTCCGTCGTAGCTTTCAAATTGGGAAAGTTTAAAGTTCGACGGAACGGGCTCTTGCATAATCCTCTGAGAAAAAGAAGGATCAGTGCAAATATTATTATTGTGTGGAGGGAGTATGACGAAGCTCTTCGATCCATCGGCTCATTTTCTAGAGCCTTTGATTGAGGAGATCTTCACGATCGTTGATTTTCAGAGTTTTCTGGTGGGATAGGGGCAAAGCTGATCCCGGTGTCGAATCATGATTCGAACAATGGCTCTCCATCCTCTGTTTTTCCTTTTCGGAGGTCATCGGTCAGCTAACTCGAATCGGCTGTTCTTCGACCGGATCATGGGGCTTCGAAAAAGCCTGCTTCAGCCGAATTTGCACTGGAACTTGCTGATGTATGGCCTGCACTGCCTCCATGAGATCGCGGACTTGTTGGACCAGCAAGTTGAACTGCTCCGCATCCACCATGGCTGCAGGTGGAGCTTGAGTGGGAACGGATGTATCTGGACGGGATCTGGCCGCAGAGGTCGTTGATCGTCGGGTCGAAGCTTTCCTGGGAGGCATTTTTTCTGGGTAGAACTTTAGAGAAAAAGAAGAGAGATCGTTGTTGAGCACTCCTTTAAGATCAAGGGAACCTCAGGAACAGAGGCCCCTTCTTCTAGCGCCAATTTTGTTGGTGTAGAATTTGGTTAACGCCGAATCGAGCTAGAGTCGAGGAAGATGAGGTCGCCGTCGATGACCTGCAAAATAAAGTTCCGTTCGGAGTCGGTGATGGTGGCTTCGACAGGATCCTCCGACGATCAAGTCAGCTCTTCTGGCCAACAGAAATGGAGTGCTCAGAAAGAGTTCGGCAGAGTTTTGGAAAGGAGAAGAGAGCTTAGATAAAACATATCTGGAGGGTCTCTTTTTATAGACGGAGCTTGTTATAACTGTCCGGTAGTGGGGTTGCTTGTAGCAGACTGATAAATGACAGTTGTAATCGTCTTGATAAATGATAGTCGTAACCGTCTTGATAAATGCCAATCTTAATCATCCTGATAAATGACCATCGTAACTGTCCTGATAAATGACAATTGTAACCGTTCAGTAGTGGGATCGCCTGTAGGAATCCATTTGAAGGAAAAGTCTAAAAGGAGTTCGGCTCCTGTAGGAATCCGACTGAAGGAGAAGTCCGGAAGGAGTTCGGCTCCTGGAGAAATCCGACTGCTGGAGTAATCCGGAAGGAATTCGGTTCCTGAAAAAATTCGACTGCCGGAGGAGTTCGGCTTCTGGAGTAATCCAGAAGGAGTTTGGCTCCTGGAGAAATCCGACTGAAGAAGGAGTTCGGAAGGAGTTCGGCTCCTGGAGAAATCCGATTGAAGGAGGAGTTTGGTAGGAGTTCGGCTGCTGGAGGGAGTCCGGGTGCTTAAAGAAGTTCGGCTGGGGTTCGGCCACTGGAGTAAGTCCAGGATAGGTTCGGTCGCTGGAGGAGAATTTTCGATCGAAGTTCTTTCGTGATTACCGGTTGCATTAGACTAAGCATCAGATTGGACTTCGACGGGAGTGGGGTTTATCTCCAATAGGTTGCATGAAGGATTTCCCAAGCTTGAATTCTTATATTCTAGAAGTTGATCTGTTGACGCCAGCAAGTTTATGAAGAAATTCATTGTGGTATGTTAAATTGTTAATGCAGATGATGTGGTTTCAATTAATTAGGCTGGAGGTTGGTTAATGCTGCATTAGAGTTGTTGGGTTAAACTTTAGAGAAGCTATTTTTTTTTTCTCTGGTAGGTGAATGGAAGGGGTTGAAAATCAGTTGAACCACATGGATAATATGGAATACAACCTCGATGAACGATCACTTGTCTTTACAAGTTGACACGAAAATGGTCAAGATGAATCCTTTCTTCTTCATTGAGTTTTTTTTTTTTTGGGAAGGAACATAGAAATTAATATTATTGAGGTCAAGGTTCTCGAACTCGATATCAGAGCCCGTGCTGGCCGGACAATAGTACAAGTCGATATGGGTCCATACCAAACCGGACTGGTGCGAACCGGCACGACAGAAAATGGGCCAGGGGGAGAAAAGAAAGAGAGGAAGAGAGGGGGGTGAAGGAGAGGAAGAGAGTGAGAGGGAGAGGAAGAGGGCCTTCGGTGGCTTGGAGCTCTTTCCGAGCTCGGTACGAGTGGAGGGAGGGAAGGAGAGAGACGGGGAGACTCACCGGGGGCCGTCGGAGGTCTCCAGATGGACGCCGATGTGACTTCTTCGATCGCCGGCGAGCGAGCATTGACGGTGACCGATGCTGGGCGAGCTGAGGATGGCCTCTGCCCTCCTCTCGTGCGAAATAGGGTCCGCTCCTGTTCTGTTTTTTTTTTTTTTTTGCTTTTAAACGGGCGAAGATTTGCCGACTTCGGCTTCTTCTTTAAAAAAAAAAAATTATTGAAGTTTAAAAAATCATGAAGTCGGCTTCACGATTTAAAATCAAAAAAAAAAAGAAACATGGGCGGACCCCTATTTTGCAAATGAAGAAGGGGTGGAGGCCCTTCTCCGGTTTGGTCGCCTGAGCCGCTTGGCATGGGCTCAACGGCCGCTAGAAACGTTGCAGTGGAGGTGCCATTCGTCCGGAGGCCTGGTAAGGACTTCCACTCTCTCTCCTTCCCTCTCCTTCTCTCCTCCTCTCTCTCCTCTCTTTCTTCTCCTTCCCTTCGAGAATCATTTCGTACGCCGGAACCATCTCAGTTCCCCACCGGTTCGGCTCGGTATGGGGTGTACTGGTCAGTTCGGGCTGGTATGGAAAATGCTGATTGAGGTGCTATGTGATGGCCACATAATGGCAAACCCACTGGAATAAATAATACATAAATGATATGATTAAACCGTCTTTTATTATGCATAAGGGAAGAAGATCATAAGACGAGTTTTGCAAAGATGTCTATGTTGGGTTGGACATATACTAAATTAGGAATTACGCGGTAAAAAGCAATTGAATCAGAGAGATCAAAGAAATTCTCCAGTGTGATATGAGGTTCTAGAATACACATTTATATGGTTATGTAAAAAAAAAAAAAAACTGGAGTAAATATTGGTGAAGAAAGGGACTCACACTAGTACATATTTAAGGGGCAAGGAGTTGGGTTAGGTGTAAACTGGTGGTTTGAAGTGTGTTAAGGATTCAAAGGATTTGATTTAGTTGTTGGCTTAGCCTTGATAGAAGTAGATGGCCAAAATATAATCAAAGGACTTGATTCCAGTTAGATGGAGAAGTTTAGCAGTGGTAGTGGAGATTCAAGAAGACAGAATAGCTCTTGTAACATGATGCAAGAGGAGGACTGAGTAGACATGCTTCTACTGTTCAAAAGAATTTGCTTTCTTTCAATATGTTGTTTCTGTTGAGTTGCCATTTACTTTTTATTTTTTCTTTTTCTGTCTATCTTCCTTTGCTTGCTGGGTAGCTCCCTTCTGTCAACCAGTCTGAATGAGAATTATTGCTAGCTATATGTTGAGACCACACTAGTGAGTGATCGTAAAATTCAGAAGATTGTATCTGAATGAGAATTATTGCGAGCTATATGTTGAGACCACACTAGTGAGTGATTGTAAAATTCAGAAGATTGTATGCTGGAGCCCTTTTAACTAGAGTCATGCTTCATAGCTTGCTCTATACTGCAGGGAGTAAGCTTTGTTGTTGCTGTTGTATTCTTGATACCATATCTAAATACTACAGCTTCTATAACTTAGCTATGCTGATGCCTCACCATAGCATTTCTCATCTTCAATGATTCTTGTTGCCGATTGTTCTTGGCAAACGGAAGGAAAAAAATTGGGAATGAGAATGTCAATACTTCAAGTGAACTTATCATCAGTCAAGCAACTATTTTAACTGTGGAATGTAGAATGTAACTGGCCTCAAAAGCCTGCATGAATCTTGAGGTTTATTAAACAATTTTTTTTTTAAAAATTTTTTTAGAACTAATGTATTGAAAGGATTTATAATTGGACTTCCAAGATTTTCTACAGATCTAGGTATGCCCCTTTGTCCATCTTTCAATGTTGTATCCTTTCTGGTGAGGGGCATGATAAGTATTTCTGGGCATTTTCACCAAACTCTTTATAATTACAATTTTGCCATGAGGGATTGTCTTTAAACTGCGTACTCTCCTTCCGGCCCATATTTCCTTGTTGCAAGATAGTTTCCTGCTTCAACACACCACAAGAGAACTGTTTTTTTTCTAAATAATTTTCTGTTATATTGCTGTGGTGGTTTCAGCTTGAGTTTACATGTACAATGTTCATGGGAATGAAAAATGGCATGTAACTTGTACACTGTTTCAGCTTACACTTCTCTCATCAATTATTTAGTAATCTGCTTAGTTGCTGGCACATGATCTGTATGCATGTAGTGATGTTTCTATGATATGTGATTGAAGAATTGTTGGCCCCCCTTTTTTTTTTTTCAGTCTTTGCATGGAAATCCTTCATTCTTACTGGTTGTTTGGAATCTGGAATTCATGTGATCATTTTTTAAGAACAGAACTACTTAAAGTTTGAGGAGTCTTCTGGTGACCCTGCTCGTGTTCAAATTCTCTATGAACGTGCTGTTGTGGAATTTCCTATATCCAGTGATCTATGGCTTGGATATACCAGCTATTTGGACAGAACCTTGAAGGTTTTCAAATCAACCTGTCTTGAATTAGACAAGATATCAGTAAATTCTATGTTGAAACAAAGAAGTATCTTTTGTTGCAGGTTCCTGATCTTCTTAAAAGTGTTTATTCTAGAGCCACAAGAAACTGCACATGGCTTGGTGAACTTTGGGTCCGCTACTTGCTTTCTTTGGAACGTATTCATGCTTCTGAGGAAGAGCTGAGTGCAGTAAGTTCTTTCTTTTGCAATTTTTTGTATTATAACTAAAATTTTAATTGAATTAAAACTTTGCAAAAGATTTACTATTCCTTGGGGATGGAAGCGATCACCTTTATTAATTAGTTATTTTATTTATGGCAGATGAACCAATCATTAGTTTGTAATTTTGTTACCTAAAATTTTAATTACTTGACTTTTGAACTTGACTACCATGAGCATAATATTTTATCAGTTAAATGTAATGATTTATTCAGTTAAACTGATGGATCAGCTCATTTCTTTTGTGGGAAGTTTCGATGCATAAATTCTCTTTTCTAGGCTGAGAAATTTGTAACACACACACACACACACATACATACATACGGACGGACATACACACACACACACGTGTGTGTGTGTGTATATATATGTGTGTGTGTGTATATACACATACATACATATATATATATATACACACATATACAGAGGTAGACTGGGCTCCGATCAATCGGATTTCAGTTCATATCTGGTCAGATCCCTGCTGTTAGATCAGCGCGCATCTCCAAAACACCCCTAAAAAGCAAACGGAAGACTTCTGATGCCCGTTAACTGAAAAAAAAAGGCCTGAAGGTGCCTTCAGGGAGGGTTCAATGCGCGGACGCCCCGTCTCTTTGAATCTCTTTCCCCCTAGCTATAAACACGAACTGAAAATAATAAATAATAAATAATAAATATCAAAATAAACACAAACCATCCTGGGATAAACACAAACACCAAATAATAAACACAAAGTTTCTGTTTATTATATGCTGTTTGTGTTTATTCTGTAGGAGTTTATATTTATTTTGGGTAGTTTATGTTTATTTGGCTTTTGGATCGCATGAAAGCGTCTTTATGAGGGTTGAAGGTGCCTTCAAAGGTTGAATAAATACAAACTACTCAGAATAAATACAAACTCCGCAGAATAAACATAAATAGCGTATAATAAACAGAAATTTTGTGTTTATTATTTGGTGTTTGTGTTTGTCTTAGGATGGTTTGTGTTTATTTTAGTAGGAGTTCTTGTTTATTAGTTGGTGTTTATAGCTAGCGAGGGAGAGAGATTCGAAAAGATGGGGGCGTCATGTCATATTGATGTGCTTTTTCTCCATCACGTCTCTTTTTTTTTTTTTTTTTAACACGCTAGGTTAGCTAATGGCGAGAGAAGTCCTTCGTTTGCTTTTAAAGGCCTCTTGGAGATGCTTGTTGATCCAACGGCCGGAGATCCGACCGGATATGGACTGAGATCCGGTCGATTGGAGCTTAGTCTATTTCTCTCTCTCTCTCTCTCTCTCTCTATATATATATATATATATATATATATATATATATATATATATATATACAATTTTTTGATTATGCTTATTGGGTGATTGATTGTAAAAAGTTGGATATGGCAATGTTCTAATAAAAGAATCTTGTTAATATCACATATGACTGCTAAGGTACTCTATCATGTTGTGCTCTGTTTGAAATTAGTTATTGAGCAAAGCTAGGTGTAACCCTCCCTTCTAGAAAGACCATGATAGCCAACCATGGTATTGAGCCACAGGATATGATCTAATGGAATACAGAGGGATTGGTGCTCCTGGATTCCATGAAAGTGCCACATTGTTACTTGTGCAAAATGTTGCAGGGACTTGATCATCTTTATGATTCACAAGAAAACTTGCATTTTACAATTTATTTTTATTTCAGGTCTTTGAGCAGTCTTTGCAATGCGGGTTCCCAAGCTTCAAAGAGGTAATGTAAAATTCAGGGAATGAACTCTCTCTTGTAGCACTTTAATATGTAAACTTTTGCATGTAAAACCCAACATTAACCTTTATTAGTCTGGATATCAGCTAATGAAACCATAATCATAGCAAACAAATTGCCCCATGTGTGAGCAGTAGCTTTATGATTTCTGTTAAAGAAATTTGGTTTTTTATAGGACTGTCATATCTATTACTGATAAAAAATTTTGCAACATGCAACTGCATTAATTTAATTAGTTATTTTACCATCCTAATAAATGAATGTTCATCTTAACCCTCATTAAAATTGCATGTCTATTAATCACCTGAAAAAATAGTCCAACTAGGGTTATCAATGGTCTCAATTTGATGTCAGTTTGAGCCTGGACCAGGCTTGACACATCAAGGCCCGAGCCTGGGCATGGCTTGAAATTGTCCCAAATAAATCAGGATCGTACCTGGCTTGACTTTGGGCTTTTTGTTATGCCAGGCTAGGCTGAGAAATGATGCTAGTTGAACTTTCTTAATATCCTAAGCCGGAGACTGGTCATTCTTGTTCAGGCTTAAGCTTCTCAGTTTTCAGGCCTAGGCTTGGTCTAAGGGCCTAATTTCTGAGCTTAAGCCTGTTGGTTAGGTTAGGTCTTCTGGCTGATTGGCCTGGCCTCGCCCATCAAGGCAAGGTTTAACTTGGACTTATCTTTTCTTCTGTCAAGATCCATTTTGTATTATTCATCTCAATGTAGATATGTTGTATATGAGGTGTATGGCTACCTGCAACCTTACATTGCAAGTATCTACAGGATAATGCAGATTTAATTCATCTATATAACTGTTTTATCATGTTAATTTTGCTTGGAATTCAAAAGATTTTGATTCATTGATATTAAAATTGAACTGCTTTTGCAAGGAATAACCATCAGAAGTTTGTATTATTTGTGTTTCTGGTGCAGTATATCCAACTGATACATCATTATGCTGTGAGATTGGAAGTAGCTGTAATATTAAGACGAAGAACTTATATTTGCTTCCTTGATAGAGCAACTACATAGATACACAAACATTGCATATATGTGAGAGTCTATTAAAACTCTAATTGCCAGGAATTTGACTAGCATTATTGAGGTTTGTACTGGTTTTTTGTTGGACTGGTATGGTAGAGACTGTACCAAGGTTTGCCAAATTGGTATTAGAGCGGGTGCTGGTTATGGGGTGTACCATCATGTGGAGAGCTGGAGAGGGAGGGAAAGGGGAAGGGGAAGAAGGAGAGAGATGAAAGGAGAGGGAGAGAGAGGGAGGAAGGGAGAATGGGTGATGGCTCGAAAGCCCTTATTGATAGGGGTTGCCCCTATTTCTATTTGAAATAGAGGATGCCCTAATTCTTTTTTTCGTAAATTTGGAACTAAAATCGACAAATCATATGCTGACTTTCTTTAAATGAAATTAGCAAACCATTTACCAATTTCAATTTAAAATTTATATGAAAAAAAGGACATCCCTTGTTTTGAAATGAAATAGGGGCAACCCCTTGTTTCAATAAGGGGAAAGAGAGGGATGGAGAGGAAGAGGAAGCGGGGGAGAGAGAGGGGAGGGGGGGGGAGGGAGGAGAGAGGGGGCTAGAAAGCCCTTGTCGTCTATCAGTGTGGGGGAAAGGGAGAGAGGGACTTGGCCACCAGCATCGTCATCAATCTGGTCAGGGAGGAGAGCTTTTCATGGTAGGGTTTTGATAATTGAGCGATGGGGGAGATGGGAGTTCCAAATTGAATATAAGAGGTGAACCAAGCCGGTAACTAATTTCAGCTCAACAAACCTTAGAGCATAGTCACCTCATTATATCAACTTATGGTATGGGGCTACATATTGGTACCATTTCAGGATGTACATCTGATTTTTTTTCCAATTTTTGGGCTTTTTGGTGTATAACATGAATATTAATTGAATTTTGTTTTTACTTCCATGTTTTAGTTATTTTTTCAATGTTACCAAATGTCGATGAGGTTTAAGAAACTAGCAATAACTGGAAGTGAAATGCAGTGAACAATGCATAATATTGTAATGGAATAATCAGTAATAACTCACTTTCAAATTTTTGGAAGAACAAAAAGAAGTTTAGAAGCATACCTAGCTAGAAATGGTGGTGGTATGGGAAGCATGGTAGCATTCTCTTGCCTAGGCTAAAGTGAAGTTGAAAAGCTTATGTAGAAGAGCTCAAGGAGAACATCCTCACTATAATATATTTGATATCAAATATTTATTTGGAATCAAATAAATAGAAAACTCAAGAGCAGCTAAATCATTACTTGCCTTGTGATCTTAGTTAGGAGACAAATCCAACCAATTCTGAAAATTTCTTTCAGAACCTAATATCTAAACTATATTTTATTGAAAATGTTGTAGTAATAAATTTTAGGATCAAGATTTGCCATACTAGTTGGTATTGTATCGGGCATATTGTATCGATACCGAATCGATATGCAATCTCGTATTGTACCAACATGGCACACTAGGGGTGCGAATGAGTCGGCGAGCTACTCGAGCTTGACTCGGTTATTATCGAGCTCGAGTAACTAGAATAATTTTTCGAGTCGAGCTCGAGTAGCAGGATACTTGGCTCGAAAGCTTGCAAACCTATCTGAATTTATATATATTTTTAATTATATTATTTTTATTTATTATATATATATATATTATTAGTAGGCTAGGTCTCAATTTCAAGCTTGAACTCGAGTTTGAGTATGACTCGGTTGATATTCGAGTCGAGTCGAGTCGATCTCGAGTTATCTATTTTTCATTGAGTTGAGCTTGAGTTTGGAATATGAAGAGTTGATCAATTTTGAGCCGGATTTGGAGTCCGAGTATTTTGAATTGAGTTGAGCTCGAGCTTCCAGCTACTCGACCCAGCTTGGCTCGATTGCATCTATATGTTACACCTTGTCATCTCGTACCATACCACATACTAATATTGTAATAGGATGGTATCAGCACGTTATTCGATATCAAGGTGGCAAACCTTACTTAGGTTCTAGATGAACCTAATAATTACATGACACAACCTTGATCCTAAACTTGCTTGGAAATTGACCAACCCTGATTATGCAAAATAATGTCATAAGATATACTATATAAAATTTTTAGTTAATCTATTGTGTTCATAATTGTCAGATTAATATTTTATAGAAATAAGTCCCTAAAATATATTTTATAGAATTTAAGTTAATAAAAATAATATATAGAAAATTTTAATAATTTATCATACATCTTAATTTGCATAATTTTCAGTTTACAGAAATTAATCATACATTATGATACACAAATATAATAATCAGAAATCTGAAATTAATGCATAGATGACCTGAAAATTATATTTCAGATTTTTAAAATAAAATTATAGTTTACAGAAATTAAGTACTTTGAATATAAAATAGAGAAATCTATTTACCAGATATTTAGATTGCTGTTATTTTGTTACCCAGAATTTAATTTAAGGAATTCTTAATCTCACAGAAATTAAACTGCAGAATTTATAATATACATAAATCTAATATACAAAAATTTAGAAAGCAAAATACAATGTTCATAAAATTTTAATTGCAGAAATTCAAGTCAGTTTTGTTTTGTTGGAAATAAATAGTACATAATTTGTTTCATAGAATTTTGATTCCTTATACCAAAAAAAAAAAAAAAAATTGATTTCCAAATTATTAAGCCTTCAGAAGTTTTAAAACCAAAAAAAAAATTTCCAGAAAATTAATTCTCAGAAAGTTAGAATAATTTTTATAAGTTTTTCAGAAATTACATTATACAAAAATTTTAAAAATGAATAATATATGCAGAAAATTAACTTTATGTATTCAAAATAATAATAAGTATGGGGACAAATGCAGCCTCTATTTTCTCTTGAGCATGGTCCCACCCTCAACTTTGAGCATTTCCCACTTTAGTGTTCCATAGGTTTGTCATGGCTAGATTCAAGAAGTGCTTTCCACACTCACTCTGAAAGCACAACAAAAAACCCAGCCACCATTTTGAGCTTCTATAGTCTTGTTATGGCTGTGCTTGTATAACAATGAAACCCGGCTGCTCATTAATGTTATCCCTTGTACGTCCAACACTTATAGTTGGCCAACTACTACTCCTATTTGAGTTCATATTACTATTCCAGCTAGAATAAAGTAGGAATAACTTATCGGTCAGCTTGGAATAAAGTCTTAATATAAGTAGGAAAACATATAATTTTTTTTTTTATATTTATTAAAAGTTTCATGTATTACATGAAATTTCCTTTATTTTATTCCTAATTATTTTAGTAAAAAAATAATATTTCATATCAACAAATATACATCAAAAATAAAAATTACTATGTTGCCGAGTGTTATGCATCATATGGCATATCCAAAAATTTATGCCAAACGAAAAAAATGGCATGAATTTTCCTATTTTGGCCCAGCCAATTTTTGGTCAACAAAAAAGCAGAGGAAGATGCTTAATAGTATTAGATATATGTGCCCTAGAAGCCACAATTAGTTGACACTTGTAATACACTTCTAGGGGGCAAAATTATAATTTTGACTATAATCAATAAAATGGGTTATTTTCTATTACAATATGTGTATTTAGTGTCTGTGATACATCCTTTGAGTTAATGGTAATGATAATTCATATTTTCAAGAGTTGAAAATTTAAGACATGAATAATCATTATTAACTCATAAAATGCTTCCGACCATAGGATCATCACAAGGATGGTGATTGATCCGGAAGGTTGGTGTACAATCGCTTTTCTTTAGTAGATGAGTCTTGAGTCTACGGTGTGGAGACACCGGAGCGAGAGTATAGGTACTCGTTAGAGAACGAGGGCACTGAGCGTGACCACCTCGAGTAGTCATTAGGGAAGTCTACCTTCTCGTCAATGACTGACTCGATGCTGCAGTAGTGTGTCTGGTTCTTTGACCTGAGATGCATCGGCAGTTTCACCTTGAGGGTGTTATAGTTTGACTACACCATTACTCGATCTCCTAGCCATATGGAACCCTGAGGTGTATGTTGGCTATAGCACATGTTCATTGTAGGAACTGGATTGCATCAAGATGGAATCTATCTACCTCGGTGGTAGAGGAGCAGCCCTATGATGATCATGAGAATCAAGTCCAGAAGTCCATGGCCATGGTAGAGTGAAATAATAGAAAGAGTTTCTATTTAGATTTTCACATTGGACTCGAATCGAATGATTACATCATATGACAGAGACTAGGGTTTGACGAGTTCACCTTAACCCTAATCTGATCGGGGCTCAAGATAGAAGAACTTAATCACACAGGTAGCTGCACCAAGAGGTTCGCATTCAGCTCTGATGGTTGCCACCATATACTGCTAGGTGTCACTGGTGGATTTTGGGAGCAATTAGAATGATTTAGATGATCGATCATTCTAGCTGTTCGAATCAGAAGAGTTCTGATCCATCGAAAGGAGTTTCGATGATGTCGATGATAGAGATCATGACATATCCCATTACCATATAGAACTGAACCTAACTGGGTCACACAAACAAGGGTTTGAATCTGGTGATCATCAATTGAACTGATCTAGTTCAATTGATCTGAATGAGATTCAATTAGGTTCAAGAAAATCGTGCTAGCACTCGATTGAACCTAACGTTCTTCTTTTACTATCATAAATAAGTTGTCCTGACTGAGCCAAAGGAGTTTGTGCTCAATCAGAGGCCTTCATTGGTCTGACTGGAGGTTGTCCAAGTCAGAAAGGTTGTCTTATTTTGTAAGACATTACCTGCCATTTTTTGGTCACCTGCCATTTCTTGTTCTTTGACTTTGGTCAAAAGTCTACCTTTGACTGGTCAAATGTTGACCATTGATACTTTGACTTTTGACCACATGTCATGCACCTATTGGAGAGCTGGTGGGGCCCCCCAGAACCTAGCAAGGAGGAGGGCG